>VXBW01005385.1:672806-702568 GCA_013400375.1 Thinocorus orbignyianus
GATGTAGAGAGGCTGGTTTGGGGGACCTGTTTTAGCAGCCCCAGCAACCAAGAGGGCTCAGAAAAAGAATAGCCAGAGAGTTATCAGTTTTATGACTGATAGCAGCAGCTGCTGTGAGATCTGGATAAGAAGAATTACAATTTGAGCCTGACTTAGTTTTTAAATCCTCTCCTATCCTGAATTCACAAGGCACTTCGTGCACTAATTCCTTTTTAGCTGATGCATGATATCTTTATATCACAGCTCTGCCCATCCATCTTCAAGGTCCAGATAACCCACAGATTTACAACACAGCTGCTACTCTAAGAGAACAGGATTTGGCCCGGTTGTGCAATGGGTGTATCACCTGGTAAAATTTGAAAATAGGCTTGTTTATGGAGGCTGCCATTTGATGAATGCTTTAAGCCAAGCTTTTCTTCAAGAGTTCTGCAAAAAGTCACTCTTTGTATGAGAAGGTACACAAAAAAAAAATAAATAAATATGAAATTAAATGAAATCCTGGGGAAAAGAATTGAAGAAACCAATGAACAAAAATAATTGTGATAGGTTTCTTCTCCTGCAGCTTAGCCTTTGCCACTCCCAGCAATGTCAGGGAGTCCCTCGGCAGCCACACCAGTGTGCCAGTGGAAATGATGAATGAGGACAGGGGTGGTAAGGGTCCTCTGACTTGCTCCAGGTGAAGCATCCAAAGTATGAATCCACCTAAACTTGAGCAAAACCACGCTGGCTGAAGGTTTAACACAACAGAGGTGCCTACTGCTCCCATGGGAGATGGAGTTCATGTTTTGGGCACTGCAGAAAGCACACAAACCAAGGCATGATAATGCAATTTCAAGACAAGACTAGTCCCAGCATGAGGAACAAGCCCACAGCTGACCAAATCACTAGAGCAAGTTAAGACTTCTCAGGCGATGAACAAATGGAGATCGCTGGAGGCCAGTCCCATCCCCAGTGGGGCTCTGCCACATTGCCCTGAGCCTCCCATGTCCCTGGACACCAGAGCAGGTACCCGGAGGGCACAGCCCACGGGCTGGGATACATGTCGGGACACAGCCTAGCCTGCAGTCTTTATCCCAGCAAGTGTGACACACAAGAAGAAAGGCTTCCTTTCAAATTCCTGCTGGATGTCGCACAGCTGCTAATTTGGAGAAAGTGACAAAACAAACACAATTTTGCTTCTAATCTGGAAAAGCATCCGTCTTCAACAAAACTATTGGCAAATAAACCTAACAATAATGTCCCATTTTGGCTCTGAAGCCCTCGCGGCTGACATTATAGAGCTATTTATTCAAGTATCTACACGATACATAAATTAGTGCAAGATTATAAACAAATAAATTAATTGTGGTAACCATGGAGCTATTTAGAAAGGGCCAAAAGCACCACTGACTTCAGTCCAGGCCACAAAAATTTACTCTAGCAAAGAAATTTGGCAGTGAGTCTCACCGAGGCTTCACATGCTCCGGAGCTGGCGTGTGACTCACGTCCGCCCCGGTTGCTCCACTCTCTTCCTGATACCATTAAGTTATCACTTTGTAGTTCTTAGGAGCGCTGCTTTTATCTGCTCTCACTAAACCATATCAAGCCTTAATTCTGCCTCAACAATTAACAAGAATGCTATCAGTAGCATCCCGATTGCATCTAAGATAGTTTGGGAGAGCGAGGTTTTAAAATACTGTTGACAAGATGATCTCACACCAGTTAAACATACACACTTGGGTATGCAAGACCATTTATTTTCAGCACATATTTTCTTCTTTTCAAGAGATCCCAAATTTACACGCAGTAACCTCCGCTTTCAAATCTCAGCCAAACAGACCTGAGGCAGAAGTGTTCCCCTTTTTCTCTCTCCCTTTGTCAACTATCAGTGGATTTATCCCAAACTGAAAGAAAGAAAACCTGCAGAACTTCACTGCCCTCCTGCTGGTGTTTCTGTGGCTGTCAAGTCTCATACAGTAAGGTACCGTGCAGTTACAGACAGATGAGCCTCAAGAAGAGCCCCAGCATCCATCTATGGACTTCTCTCCTTTGCCTGCCCCACAGAAAGAGTTACTTGCACTTCGTCTTGACCACCAAAACCGAGTTCACTGTGAATTTTTTAGGCTGCCCCATCCAGAATTCCTTCAGGGACCAATATTTGCTTGAATCTTCAAGCACTGCACTTCCCGATTACCAAAATCTTTATTAAACAATCAAAAAAAAAAAAACAGAGGAGAACCTGTTCTTTCAAAAACTAGTGCTTGGGCCAGCATATTAGTTTTCCACGTTCTTTACTTGCGATTACTTAACACACTTTCTTGCCCAAATTCATTCAGAAATATACACTCAAATAAACAAACCCCGGATTTTCTAACTGAACCAAAACACGAGATTTGTACATAATCAAAACTTGAGGTAGTTAAGCAGCACAGAGTAGGAGGAGAGTGCTGGCTGCAATGAATTAGTTAAGGCATGTCTGATGTGTCAAGTTTATTTTCTAGACATATTTTTCCTTCGCGAAAGCGTAGTCGAACAGCAGCCACTAATGGGTCAGTAAATCTGCCGCTCTGAATACATGAGATCAGCCACCAGCAGGGAGAAGAGGGGAGATGGATAATTTGCTATATTTTATTCTTAGGCATTTGCTTAACATTTCGTGAATGTGCCACTTACCAGAGCTATCTTTACAGCTCGCGCCCAACTCATCATGGGACGTAAGCGATCTTTCGAAAGACCCGTATGAATCACCTTTGTCAACATTAAGTGGGTTTTGACATTGCAAATGCTTAGTGACTTTCTTCTGAAATACACAGACAGACCTGTTCATCTGCACAGTAACATTAGGGCTTCAGAAGAACACAGGATTTAAATATTCAGCTAAAGGAGTGGGAATTCTAGGCCTAAATTAGATGTTCCCTACCTTAAAACCACACAGAAAGAAGGAAAGTTGCTCCCACATGGGAGCAGTTACACTGGACTCATCCACAGCCTTAAAAACTATCTCACCAAGGGTCCTGCCTGAAGGTCTCCCAGGTCCCTGGAGGTGAAACAGGAGTCTCCCTGCCCAGGCTGCGGCCACAGTGTGTCCCGGTGAGGGGCCACAGGCTGGGGGTCCCGGCTGGGCTCCTTCCCTGCTGCGCACAAGACCCTCGGACAGGGACCAAGGAAGCCAAGTCCGGAGGACTGAACAGCCACCCTGGCATCCTAAAAAGTTTCCCAGAACTGCTGTTAAGGAGCAGCCTCAGCATCCAAACACTTTAATAGCTAGCTGAACATTTGCAGAGCTGCCGCTGACTCATAAACCAACTGCACTCAAAATTCTACAACTGGAGATTAAATGTGCTGCTTCAGAGTTTGTCCACCTCGTTACACTCACAGAGCCCAAGACAAAAAAGCATTTGCAATTCAAAGCACTCACGGATTCAAGGTTTTCCAGTTCCAAGCATTTGTCATATGTGCAAAGTCTAAAGCACTGTGATACCAACAGATTGATTTTTCAGCATCTACCTCAGGAAAGCAAAGATGAAGGCAATCATTAGTTCAGCTTCTTGAGGGGGACTTCCCTGTCAGTGTGTGTTAGCGACTTGTTAAACAAAATGTTTTGCAGTAAATCACATGGAAATGTGAACTCAGCAAATGCCAGAGGCAATGACAGGCGGATATAAATGACAATTAGAAAGGTGTGTCCGGATGCTTGAGGTATGAGCCATGATAAAGTGCTTGTGAAATTTCACCTGCCCAGATTGGGACAGAGGTTGTGGCCTTCAGAAAAAAAAAAAAAGAAAGAAAGAAAAAAAAAAACGATGCGCTAATTAAAAAGAAAACTATATGTCTGAACAGACATCCAAATATTCCAGCCTCAGCAGGGAATAAAACCTACAGATTGAGGGAATTAACCTGAATCAGACCTCATTAAATGGTCACAGCCAGGTTGGAGAAGGTACAAGCCAATGGTTACTGCAAGCAACTCTTCAGCCAGTGAGAAGACTGAATTTTTTTTCCCATAATCATTCATTTGCACTCACAGGCTTCTAAAACGGATTTAGCAGATCTCTCTATTTGCCTTCTCTGAGCTGCCTCTGACTTTTTGAGAAATATATAGAACTGATAACAGTCCTTGCAAATTTTAAGAAAGAAAAGCAGACATATATTTTAGCCGATTAAATGTTTAACATTAACAACACCCATCAGCCTCACACCAGCAGTTAGAGATGACTAACAAAGAAGGACATGAAATCACATTACTGCATTCAGCAAACCTTCAGAAAATGCTACTTTTCACAGTCAAAAATAGCATACCTTACCAGCCAAAATTTCATCAGCCCATTCTGTCAGCAATAAAAGCTGCTTTCTAGGCCACGGCATTTTCCATTAATGCAATCTGATTTGCCACTGCATTTTCAGAAAGCTAAGGTGAACGTGTGATACTGAGAGAAGGCAGTCAGTAATCCAGAAATGAAAGTTTAAAACTCTCCATGTAGGGCAAGGTCAAAGAACAGTTTGGAAAACCCCACACAGAGGGACTTGCATACCACATTCTAGCTGTGTACTCCCAGGAGCTTCATATAAGGATATTTTAAATTAACAGTAATAGACTTCAACAACAAATGACTTAAAAAATGTGGAGATAATGACTTCTCACATGGCTTTATTACTGCTTGCACTGATACATACGTCACTTGGGTAGTTTTATCTCCCACATTAGTTGATCTTCAAGAAGTTCCGATTATTGCTCACACTGTTCTAAGCACTGTACCTGCGTATCTGCCTAGCAACAGAGAAGAAAACAAACCAAAACAAAACATAGTGGTATTTTTGAAGCTACAACGTAGTAGTTACTTATGATAAAACCTTGACTGCCTGTTTCTAAGAATAGGTATTATACAGAAGTAGTGATGAAAGAGTTGGTGGAGGTTTTTGATAGAGATGACTATCATTCATAAGCTATCGGCAAACTAAACAAAAATTAACAAGCTCCATAAAGCAATTAAAATCCAAAGTGTAAAGTGGATGTAATGACTCAACAGCCTGATCACCACCCTCATAAAACCAGCGTAGTAATACACGATCTGAGTCTCCTCACACTGACATCAACATAAATTTAAGCAGCAAGTTGAAATTCTCATCATTAGTGGAGTTTCCCTGATACAAAAGTTGTGAGGCAGGAGAAACAGACCCGAGGGCTGTGCGTTGAGAAGACTCAAAAGAAACCAGATCTGTGCATCTCACTAAATCTGAGCACGGTTACATTAGGTGTCACTTTAGGGGCCAGAGGCCAGTTATCAGCAGTTTGCGGCATGATTGTGTTGTTTTATCAAAATCTCGCTGTCTAAAGACAATTAAGCTGGCACTGTCACTCTCATCTAAGAGTCAAAGCACATCCTTCCTGGCAGGGACAACAGCCTGGAATGATGGCCTAAATACTCTCCAGTGCGTTTAAAGAAAAAAAACAACCCATCAAATAACCCCCTGCAGCCCATTCCCAAACCACAGAAGGGGAAGAAGGGCATGTGAACTCCCAATTTCTGCATTTTAAACCTGCCTCATTACTGGGAGGACAGCCCTCCTCCCCCCATCCCCACTTCTGCAGTGGCAATCGTAATACCGCTTACAACTTGTATGTGATTCAGCCTTAGAAGATCATTCTCATTCCAGGCTTGTACCCAGCTGAAAAGTTTCAAAGATGTTGTAAGACTCAATACAATAAAACAACTGTCCTTAGTTTCCCGGATAACAAGGAAGGCCTTTTTAGTGGTCAAAATAATCAATATGCATTCCATGCATATTTAAAGACATCTTTGTATCATTTCTTTATAAAGACAACTTTGGTCTTCACAAAAGAGGCTGTTCATGGTCTTAGGTAATGCAGAGTATATTAATTGGGCAATACCTCACACTTATTTTCGAATGCTAATTCCCCAGCTCTCAGTGCACTGACCGGTCACTTGCTGACTCTCCAGAGGGGTGGCAGTGAATTTGGAACACAGCAGCTGGCCTGCGAGGTGAATTTCAAGCACAGTCGGCTGCCATAGTATGGCTTGAGCAGTGCCCCCAAACCACAAAATCTGGTAGGTTGAGATTTAACAACTTAGGTTTTGTGCCAGATGTCACGGATAGTTTGGGATCAGCTTTCAACTCTGGATGGAGGATGAAGAGTTCAAAAATTAACTAGATGCTCCCTGCCAGTACCTGTCACCAAGCCTCTGCCAGGAACGAAGCAGCTATTATTCATTGCTTACGCAGCTCATATCAAAGTTAGCTCTTGAACTCATGATATTAAAGAGCCCGTGCTATGTAGCAATTTGGGACACCACCTGTCTTCAGAAAATGCAAGCAAGATGCTTAAGCAAATGGAAAAGCCCATGAATCAGAAACCTCCACGGCGTGGGTTTGAACAGAGGAGCTCAAAGCAGCCGAGGATTTGCATGAATGCCACTGCACCCTTCCCTCCCGCTCACCTGCAGCCCTCCCCGAGGCCATGCCCCGAGCAATGCCCGGAGGAAGGCTGAGGAGGGAAAGTTGAGAGTGGTTCAAGCACCACTCTGTGGTTACCAGAGATTGAAGGGAGCGGTGGTACTCCTCTGAAGTCGGAGGCTCCAGGATTAACCGAGGCAGCCTCGGGTTTCTTCTGATGCATGCTCATTGGCACCGGCTTTTCAGGACCATAAAACCTTCCGTCCTTCCTCATGGGACTGCAGGTGTTGACTCAGCAAGGCTCAGGCGCTTCAGGTCACAGACAGCTTCCTGGGAAGAGCCAGGTTTTGTAGCACTTCCAAATCCACTTTTTAGTGAAGCCTGGTCCACAAACCCTCTCCTCTCCTTCCCTTTAATATTTTCCAGACCAGGACCTGGGGTAGTCAACTTCCTTTCCTATCCCTTAATAGTGTAAGTATCTCAATTTGGCCAGTTTATTTTGTCCCTGTACAGCCAGCAGCTACACTATACAGCTTGCAGCATTACCTCCTCCGTATAATGACCGTTTCCTTGTCTTCCTTCTTCTCAAAATAACACTTTGTTAAATCACCCCAAAATAAATGGAGAGAACTACAAAGACGCTTCTTTCCTTCAAATGCTTTTCACTGACAACCAACACGTATCTTTGGGGACTTAAGTTTTTAAGAGTTGAACACTCATGTGTCAGTCTACAAAAGCCTATGTTCAGTTTTCAACAATTTGTGTACCTTGCTCTTACGCATCTATACACCCAGAAGTTCATGGAGAAGCTCCCACTCACTCAAAACTAGTCCCAGCCCTGGGACCCCCAGGTGAGGGTCCTGGGGCAGCCCATTCCCCTGCCAGCCTTTCCTGTTGCAATGACATTCCCAGCAATAGCTTTAAATAACAGCCCAGGGTACAAAAACAGTGACTAATTCTTTACATTTCCAGTCACACACCGGGATCTCCTAACAGGCAAAAGCACCGACAAGCCCTTCCTGCAACTCTACTTCGCAGACGTTCTTCTGTGGAAAGGTGTTCCTAATCATATCTCAGGGCAATTAGAAACCCAAATTATCTTTCCCTTTCTCCTCCCAGTCAGCAGCTGGTTGTGCCCCTGAAGCAAAGCCACCATGCAGCAGGACAGGCAGGGCCCACTGCCCCAGGGAGTCAGGAATGGGGCTGAAGGGACTCGGCACAGGATTCAGCAGGATCACTCCACAAACCAGAGCTCAGGCAAAAAGGGCTGGGTCAGAAAAGGATGAAGCTGAACAGATAACCAAGAAAGTCTGATTTTTAAATGGAGAAGAGCATCCTAGTGGTCAGGACACGTAAGAACTTGAGACTTCTTTATGAGGAACGGCTGAAGGAGCTGGGGTTGTTCAGCCTGCAGAAAAGGAAGCTGAGGGGAGACCTTATCGTTCTCTACAACCACCTGAAAGTAGGTTGCAGAAGGGTGGGAGCCAGTCTTTTCTCCTAAAGTTACAGGCAATAAGAGGAGTGGAAATGGCCTCAAGTTGCACCAGGAGATGTTAAGGATGGATATTGGGAAAAGTTTCTTCACCAAAAGAGCTATCAAACATTGGAATGGTTACCATTAAATACCACCTTGGAGGTACTTAAAGGATGGGTAGACATGGTGCTGAGGGACGTGGTTTAGTGGTGGACTTGGCAATGTTAGGTTGAGTTGGATTTTGTCTTAAGTGTCCCTTCCAAGCTAGATGATTCTACGTCAGTATTCAAGTGTTCAGTGTTTTTCAGACTGGCTTAACTGGAGAGGTCCTAGTGGCCAAAGCACCTTCACCCCCCCTCACATAGAGCGAAGTCCTCATATCAGGTCAATGGCATCACTGTAAGCTGGTAATATTTTATTGCTCTAGTATTGCAGAATAGCACATTCCAACTCCTGTGAGAGCACTACAATAGTCTCTGGGTTAAGAAACTTTAAAATGTTAATACTAAAATCAGTCAGATTTCTCAGCTAAAAGAAAAATACACTTCCAGTTTATTAAAAACTAAAACCCCGTGATTTGCTAGCACTCACGTAACTGAAAGGAATAATCCTTCTCTGGCACTCCACTAAGCCCAGGAGTTTATACTAGCAAACAAAACGAGTGCTGTAGGTTGAAGTTACTCTTTGATCTGGTAAATAAATCCACAGTGAATCCAGATTCAATTACAGTACTTAAATTTGACCTCTACAGTGTTGTAACAGGTTAGCGACAAATGCCAGTTTCATATAGAAAACATGTATTAATATGCACAAAGTAAAAAAAAAAAAATCAATTGGCTCAAAATATACTTTGGCAGTTTCATACAGTCTTCTACATGTATCTGTCAATACACTTGACTGCAGTTCTAGCTACTTTGAACAAGCCTCTGTTATAAAGAAAGTTCTAGTTTGGTAGACTGAAAAGTACTCTTTGCTTTACTGATATTTGTGTGTGTGCACTTACATGCATATTCACAAATGCAGTCGTCGTTACTGCCGAAATTTCATTTGCATGCAAAATACCTCTGCTGCAAATTACCAATAACATAAGGGAGCCCATGAAATGTTAAAGACTTCAAAGGATGAGAGAAAAACTATTTGCATTTTGGGCCTGATCCAAAGCACATTAAAGTCAAGGGGAGTCTTTCCACTGGCCGCAACAGATGTTCTGACTCGAGGAAGTTTTGATGCCAGTTATTGACATAACAGTAGACCAGCAAGACCACAAAATCCACTTTCTGAAGAAACCGAAAGTTAACGTCACTCAATATTGATTTACTGCTTTTCATCGTGGCAGTTATCTCTCAGTTTCTCCTGGGACAATCTTTGCTGCTTCTCCTGGGACAATCTTTGCTGCTTCTCCGGCTGTCTCTCCCACAAATCTTTCTGCTCCGATACCTCACATTCACTCTAGCTTTTACACCTACACATTCTTCTCTTTTGCTGTTGGCTTTTAAATTCTTTTCACTCTGTAGATACTTAACTTTGTAATAGTGTTATTCAATTCCATAAAAGTGACTTGTGAGACACCTACCTATAAAGGATAATATAGGAACTGCCAAAATATGTTTTGATAGATTGCAATCTATAGAATATACAGGTATCAGCTGCTTTCAGTCTTTGAAAAACTGGTAGTGGTTCTCATGACAGAAGTGAGCTGCTAGCCTTTTTCATCTATTTAAAAATAATCAGCTCAATCAATATTGCTTCAGCAATCTTTTTTCTATTCCATAAATGTTTGAGTGCAACATTTCATTTGACCTAAACACAATAATGCCTTTTACACCAGAGTAGGAAAAAACCCAACCTGTTCACATAAAGGATGGAAAACACAACGTGCTAAAAGAAAAGAAGTTACTGGACCTGCAACACTGCAGGTACTAGGTAGAGAAATAATAGCAAGTTTATTTAAATAAGCTTGAATAATTTATTCCTTTTGGAAGGACTGTTTCTCCCGGCATGATCCAAAAAGAAATGAACTAGTAAAAGGAGCATTTCTCCAGTGCAAACACTATTAACAAATGCCATATCTGTTCTATACATGTCACCTGTAAGTAAAATCAAACCCACTGCAACAGAACAAAAAAAAAAAAGGTTCTAGGGCGCAGTGTACATTTTTCTTCCTCTCTATACTTCAAAGTCATAAGCACTCCTCATATTTCACAGTAAAAGGTTTTATTTCTTGGTTCCCGCAGCTCAGGTAATGATATCGTAACTCAAAGGTGGTGCAAGGCTTGCTATAGCTCTGACCTCGTAAACAATTTTAATGTCCCTTCTCCACATCCCAACAGATATGGGACTGGGACTGCACCTGAGCAGTCAGTATCTTCTCAGCAGGTACCTGTTTATCCAACTTGTAAGCCAGCACATGCGCTGCACATTAAAACTAGCCTGGATGCAGAGGGGAGGCTTTAGTCTGCGTGAAGGAGGCGATCTTTCAACAACCCGAGATAAATTTGGCAAATAACCTGAGGTGTGTGGGAGGGAAGGCGGAATTACGCCGAAACACAGCACAGACTCACAAAGCAAGGCGCACAGCACCACAGCTGCTACACACATCTACTCTGAGCTTCTTGAAGTGCTGGAGATGGCGTGTTGTTTTGGAGCAATAAAAGCACCACTGCTGCAAACAGGGGTGGAGGAAGGACCCAGACAGAAGCAGCATTTCTCTTGTCTTTCTGGGTGAGCCAGTAACTGGCAGAGCTCCCCGCGGCTGCTCCACAGCATCCCTGCCATACCATGTCATTACCACAGCCCCAGATAAGGAGAGGACACTAAGGCCAGTAAAACGAAACCACAAACCTCGTATGTAGAGCCACAATCCCTCAGAAAAGCCAGGGCCTGTTCAGTGTCACTCTGGCTCTGCAAAGGACTGGAACAGACTGACAGAGATGTATCTGAGATGCCTAAAGAGAGGTCTGGTTAGCTGAAATTAGTGGGTTAGTTAACTGGAAAACTGAAGCACAGGGAAAGAACAGCCAAGAGACCTCTTGGAAGAAAGAGTTCAGGAGACAGTATGATCAGGTCTCTATTTCTAGGTCAGACTTTGAGAGCTACCTTTCAGCTGTAAGATGATGGTGATTCCACAGCAACTGTTCAAGAGCATTTACCACAAGCAAGGAGAGCAGAGACAAACCCAGTTAATCTATTCCTCCTCCCACACAGAAGGGTAATCTGTACTTAAACCACACTACTAGATGTCTAACTTATTCTGAAAAATCCTCCAATGCAGAGATTCCCCCACATCCCCCCGCAACCTCCACTGGCCCTACAGATCTCTCCAACTAAGATTTTACATCCCTCTCCCCCCTAAAATCAGGTCTAGTCTAACCTTCTCCGTTTGCAACTTAAATCTGTTATTTCCTGCCCTGTTACCAGCTCCATCTTTATAGCAAACTCCTCTGCACCTCTGGATAAAGAGGGAAGGGGAAAAACATTTCCAGGTATCTCCAACTCTGAGCAAATCCCAACTTGGAACTCAAAGTGAGCTGGTTGTCTCTTAAGCCTGCATGAGGGCTTTAAATCCATCAGTCAAGGCCTGGACTAGAGAAAAAGACACCACCTAGTATTTTAATTAGTTCCTTCTGGAATAAGGCCAAAATACACTAATTGTGGATTCTGGTTTACCTATTCATGTCTACTTTCCAAAAAAATCTCTTTGAGGAACAAACTGAAGTGTTCTCTTGAAGAACATTTATTTTCCCTTAGCACACATACTTATTTGTTATCAAAGGTCTGCTTGCAAGGTTCATGATGCTGAGCTCAGGGCAATAAACAATTTGTTTTTGAGAAATCACATGTAGACTGAATGAACATATAGGAATTATAACCTAATATAGAAAGAAGATGCAGATCAAATCAGCAATAAGCTATGCTGGTAGTGTCTCTATAGAGCATCAGTAATTCTTAATAAAATTAATTTTATAGCAGGCTTCTGTTTCTTTAGAAGGTTTTTACTAAAAAAAAAAACCAACCAAAAATAAACAAAAAACAAACAACCAGCAGCAATGTATCTGGAAGAGGATAGGGGTTATTCTCCAAACACAGTTGTGAGGTCTGAATTTCCATTTCTTTGGCACATGTCTGTGGTCTCACCACTGTGGCTGATTCTCAACCAGGGCAGTGGCACCAACCAGATCCAAGTCTCTAGACTGTGAAAAAACTGCTGGGAAACACTAAGAGCCTTTCTCCAAAACCTGCCAACACTATGGCAGGAGAGAGGAGGAGCTTTCATCTTTTTCACTATTAAAAAAAAGGCACCAAGTAAGTTACCAGAGTATCACAGTCCCCAATTTGTCCCAGATTGTTTTTTAATGGGCAAATTCTGCCCTCCGCTAGGATTTGACAACCCCTACTGAACCTGTCCGAGTGACACAAGTACAATATTTGACCTAATTGCATTTTAAAGCCCAAACAAGGTTCTCGCACTCAAGGCCGAGACGGGCAACAACTTTTTTCCCCACAAGTCCCTGTGACACAATACTTCTGACATATTGCAAATTTCTGAAGAATTATTCCTTCCAAACAAGTATCTTCCTTGTTATTTACCCGGGCCAAAGGGCAGTTCACCGTCATTTATGACAGAGGCGCAGAGACAAGGGAATAGCAATTACTCAGCATTTGTTAAAACCAAGGCCTCACCTTTAATAATTGCACAGTCACATTTCCTAGCACAGGGTCAACCAGAACTCCGGAAAGCAGACTTGCTGATTGACACAAATATGTTTGTATTTCAAAGGGCAAACTACGAAGTCAAATAAGAGGCGGTGTTTGCACAAGAGTTAACTGAGCCATTTGGCATTCTCAAAGAACTCACCATTCCCCCAGAAAAATGCCTCTCCCTTTGCTCTGCTACCAGGCATTTTTAACTCAAACTTTAATACAGGTGTACAGAGAGGTCAAATTACCATGATCCCTGCAGAAGGCGAGCTAAAACGCACAACCACAAGAAAGAAGTGTTAATGGTGATCTTGGAAGAAGCAGAGCTCCTTCTCCCCAGTACCCCCACAGTGAGCTGGCAGCTGCTAAAAACCCACTGCCAGTTAGAGCTACAGGGGTCCTCCGATTGCACTGAATGACAAGCCAGTGTCCAAGCAAACAGGAAAGACAGAGAGGACACCTCCTTTCTCAAACTTTCATCCTTGGTTACAGCTCATCTTGAACTAAGAGGACCAGCTCTGCACAGCCTAACAGGAAGGAGACGTGATACTTAATAAGGTCATATACTGTTCTTGGGACTGTCCCACTCCCGTTAAGACAAGGGCAGATGCCTGCAGTGCCAGATGGCAACGCCGGTGCATCTCCTTCAGCCTCCATCAGAGCCAGCATTGCTTTTTCCACAGTGGGCAAGGTCTCCTGCCCCTATATGGAGCCAGCCAGCTGCCCTCCTTGGCAATGCTTGGCAATGCCATGCTCGGCAACGCCATGCTCAAGGCTCCTTTCCCTTCTGCTATTAGCAATGCCTCTACTGCAAGCGACTGTAGGTGGATTTTGTTCTCCTTTCTCTCACAAATCCAAGTGCTCTCTCTATCCTAAGGCTATAAATGGGTGTTTTCACAGCACCCACAACCCTTTGAGCTCACTTTCAAACTATTGGGTGTGTTGAAGTCAAGGTTACCAAGTACGTAAATTCTGGGTACCAAGTGCATGTCTTCAAAGAGCCACCAAGAACTTGAAGGTGAATCAACTAAATGGATAAAGGATCTGCACATGGGTAGATTCAGCCAAAAAGGGTGATTAGCAATGCACTCTAAGTTATGTACACTGACTTCACCTCTTAGTTGATTCCTTTCAACTTCCCTGCCCACACAGACAGGCCTTTGAACCTCAAAGCATTATGAAACAACATAGACTATCAGCCACGACTATATACATGCGCATGTACCCAGCACACTCTGGACTGTCAAGCCCAGCCTCAAGTATGGGATCCACCTTCCACAGGCCTCTGGAAGCCATCCAAATCCAGGTCACTTTAGCAGAACTGCGGACAGTGGCACATGAGGACAGTTTCTAACCTGCCCTGGGAACGATTTCAGCAACAAACTGTTAAAAAGAGAAAAAAAAAACAACCCAGTTCTTTTGCATTAAGTATAACTATTGCTACCCGGAGATTAAATATTACCTGGAAAGTACTCTCATTAACTGCAGAGCCCTTGATTAATGAGCAGGTGGAGCACACACGGGACCTGGTCCTAATTTCAGCTGTCTTATTAGCTCTACCCTGGACACTTCTGATCACCACAACATAAATGAGGAAATCCAAGAAATAATTATGAGTGGACGAAATGTGTCAACCTAATAACTGAGTTACAGTACTTCAGAGATTAAGGGGAGGTAACAGATGTGCAAAATGCAAACGTCGAAGCTACTAAAAAGGAAGAGCAACAGAATTCAGCTATCTCCCAGCACCTCTGGTGTGTGAGGCCACAAGAAGTCCCTCAAGAAATAGTCTCTATTTCAGAATGGCTCCAGTGCATTTTTAACATCAACGGACACAAGAGGGACCTTCAACGCTCACCCCAGTCCCAAGGAGGGGTGGAGGGCCTGTCCCTCCCTCCAGGGCACTGACTTTGAGCACTGCCCAAATGCCCCTGGGGGTCCTTGGACAGAGCACAGGAGTTTGGCAACCAGAAAGCCAAGGGCAGGGAATAGCATCCCACCAGGAACTCCTGGAGGGTGCTGCTGCAGCTTTGAAGGCACATGGGCTGGGGCTGCAGACCAGGCACTGGGGAAGCCAGAACCATCTTTCTCAGTTTGTCAGCAAACACAGTTGTATCTAAGCATCTCCTGCTATACTTATCCAGCAGCCGCTGCCCCCGAGCATTCCTGTGAAACAGTAAGGACTACCCACACACCCTCCTTTTAATTTGTGTTTACTTGTCTCTTGAAAAAGCCCAAAGAAATCTTTTACACACACACACCAGCTAAGTACAACAAAACTGAGTACTCCAGCATCTGAAGAGGAGTTCAGACAACTTGTGCCTAATGATTGATCTCCTATTTCTCCCTACACTTTCCCTCTAATCCTCTCCATAATTACATGAGTTGCCTGATCTTCCCAAAGCTGTCAATTCCCCTGAATCTATTTTCAAACGGCCATCCTTGAAAGAGCCTGGGCACTGGATCAAGCTGTCTCAGCTTGATGCATCCCACGCCGCTGCTGATGGCTCCCCTGAAACGCATGGATGCAGCTGGTCAGACCATGCAAGGGCTGGCCGGACCCAGCCCCAGCCCCGGAGGAGGGCAGGCGAGGAGAAGGTATTGATCCAGTCCTTTTAACATGCTAATTTTGCCCAGTGGCTGCTTCAGTCATTGCCAGGCTGGACACTTCAAAAGGAAACTGTTTTCAAAGCAGGGATGTCTTTTTCAACTGCAGAAAACACTTAAAACTGAAAACAAATGAATTCAAGCACCAAGTTCACAGAAGCGCTGGTCGGTATTCTTCAGCTCCCCAGACAGAGATGTTTGATGTATGGAAAGACAGACTTGTTAATTAATGCTATTAAAATGTGGCCTGGCAAGAAGCCTCTGGGATTTAAAATAAGAAAATCCACACCCTTTAAATGCACACTTTAATATTGAGATAGCCTGTATTAGTATAAAAAAAAATAAAATAAAAAAATCAGCCACAACCTCTTCAAGTGTTCCACTGATTTCCCCCACCACCACTTCTCAGAAGAAAAGTGCGATGTAGTTAAAATTAAATTTTGGTACTTCAATTTCTGTAATTCAGCATCAACACTGGAGAACATTTTAGCCTTTCTTAGCCTTGATAAAGGGGAAACCAAGCTGATTGTTCAATCCTTTCAGGCTACTGAGCACGCATGGCAAAGGCCAGACAAAACCCTCCGTGTGACAGAGGCATTATTAAAATATTTGGGAAAAGAGGAGCGTTATTGACTAACGCCTTTACTACCAACACACACAGTCTTCGATCACTGGCTAAATACAATGTGAGGAATGGATACAATGACAGGATTTAATTAA
Source organism: Thinocorus orbignyianus (assembly GCA_013400375.1). Lineage (NCBI taxonomy): Eukaryota > Metazoa > Chordata > Aves > Ciconiiformes > Thinocoridae > Thinocorus > Thinocorus orbignyianus. The sequence goes on from VXBW01005385.1 coordinate 688,699, forward strand.
CGGTCTGTGGAAGGACTGAAATATGTTACACACACAAGATTCGCAGACAGAACAGAAATCAATCAAGCCATTTGCATCCCTGTCTGTGGCTCACATCGTGCTTCTAGTAAAACCAGAGCCAAGCCTTGAAAGCCAGGAGCTCTTTGAGCTAAGGGAGATGATGAGTTATAGCTCTTGACCCATAGCTTTCAAAGATTATCCTGCTTTTAAAGATTAGAGAGCCAAAAACTTGAATTCCCCTTCAACTATGTCTCTGTTTCCAAGGCTAAAATCAGCGTTGGTTGGCAAGCAAGAGATGATTCCAGATGATTCCAGAGCCTCAGCCACCAATCTCATCCTGCTCGCCTGGACCAGGGCAGCCGTCACCCACAGAGCCAAGCCCCGGCTGCACCTCAGCACCAGCCGACCCCATCCATGAGGGAACTCAGGGTGCTGGTGACCTCGAACTTCTGCCCTGTGGAACAAAAAGCCCCTCAGAAGCCACAGGAGAGCACAGGCAAACAGCAGGGAGCTGGCTAACAACCTGGCACTGGCTCTGGAGCAGGCAGCAGCATCGGAGCAAACTTACTCACAGAAACAAGGCATGAAGAGATAACACCAGAAAATATGAACAAAATGGAAGTTGTTTCCTTGTCACTAAATTGCTAGCTTTATGGGACTTCATGCTGAACGGTATGAAAAAAAAAAATATCTAATTTGCTTTGAAGTGCATTAGTCTAACATCCTAATTATTGTTTACATTGCCATTTGCCTTCTATTAAGAATTGAATAATTACCCAGCGCTCCATAGTTTAAAAATACAAGCAAACAGGATTATCTGGGTAATTAAGACACTGCACTGCAGCTTTGCAGTGTGGTTGTACAAAGTATTCACATACGCGAGCAGAAGCAATAGTTATCGATTGCCTTAGTTCAAATGATGCTTTAAGGAGTTCCAGCCTGCAAGACTGGTAACTCATTAGAGAAAGGTGACTGATGCCTTTGGACGAGCATGGAGGGCAGAAAAGCCTTCTTGCAGCTAGCACACTAGACTTCATCTTCTCTCTGGTCTCATCTCAGTCACAGACACCCTGTGTTCCTCTGGGAAAGTTGCCTCATCTTCCTCCCTTCATCCTCTAGCCGCTGCAGCACCACAGCATCCCTCCTCCTCCTCCTTCCCATCCTGCTGACACCCCCATCCCTCTGCAGCCCACGTCCTGCTGCACCAGGCCCCCAGCAAATACCAGGCCAGTTTCTGAGCACACCTCTTTCAGTGTGTTTGTGTAGAGGAACTTATCTTTACAGATCGCTTTAGTTAGGTTTAAACCTATCCATCAAAAAAAACCCAAACCCACCAGCAAACTGAATTTTCTCTAGGCTTCCATGAGGAAGTAAGCCAAAGCAAACACCAACTGTACAGTATAGTTGAGGGGTTTGGGTTTGTTTTGGGGATTTTTTTTGTTGTTCTTTGTTTGTTTTGGGTTTTTTTGTTGTTGTTTTGTTGGTGTTTGGGTGGGTGTTTTTTTTAAGAAAAAACAACAAATCTTAATAGACCATCCATATTGCACTTTAAACAGCATGGCCTCCCCTTCTGGATGACTATTAGGACAAAAGCAAACTTTTTGCACGTTCCTTTGTTGTTTTAAAGAGCCTTTCCTCCATTTAATTACGCCACCAGGTTTCACACTGGGCAGTTTACTACCCCTGTGAAATTACCTTCACGTTAAATACTAATTGGACATCCAACAAAAACGAAAACCCCCCCACAACCTTGTTTTTCCTTCTGGTTTCTTATAGGATGTAGCCCCAACGTGATCAGGGTCCCAATTCCATACCACTGATTTATAAAGACACAAAATGAAAACCAGGACTTTAAAGAAATACAGTACATTCATGCAGCATGTGTTCTAACTTATATCAATAAACCTTTCAACAAATCCGTTCTGAACAAGCCTGTGTTTTGGGAGCATTTAATGAGCCTCAGCTTTATTTCAAGCCAAAGGCAATTTCAAGCAAAGTTGAAATAAAGAAAAGTTAAAAAGAAGAGAAAGCCACTAAAACCAAAAATAAAACAAAGTAAGAGTTCTTGTGTAATCATGAGGCTTAAGAAAGCAGAACTTTTCTCACAGATTATTTTCTTTCAATAAATAAAGACAGCAGTTCATTTGTGCATGTTTACCCAAGTGCTACCAGCCCCTTTTCCCTTTGCACCAAACTACAACCGTGGGCCAAGCCGGTCCCAGCTGCCAGGCCAGCAGAGTGACAGGCTCCACACCAGGGCTGAGCACGTCAACTCAACACATAGAAAGTGTCAGAGATCATAATGCCTTCTCACACACAGACAAGGTGCAGGGACATCCCACCTCCCAAGATGGTCATTCTCCTAGTTGAGGTTGTAGCTACAGGAGGGCTTCATGGTCACTGGTGGACATCTAGAGGAGATGACACCCAAAGGCCCGTAGGCATGAGAAATGGTGCCCCCTGCACCTCCAACCGTTGTTTCACAAACAAGGCCAGGTTTTTGGAGCATTTTGTCCCACATGTCTGCTTGCCCACGCTGTGGAGACTGGAAAAACTCACAGTCAAGACGAGACCTTGAGATACAAGGAGCACACTGTGCAAATATTACACTATCTCTTAAACAAAGAGATCAAAAAAAAAAAAATCAAACCAGAATCCATTTGCATAAAATCCAAATCTTTGAGCTCTGCATAAACAGAAGGAGGTTCTGGCTGGTATTTCCAAAGGAAGCTCTTATCTCCTTTGTGAAATGGGGAAATGGGTGTGCTACTTTGCATGAGGGTGTATACAAAAGATGTAAATGAGGAATTCGCTGCATGCAAAAAGCAAAGCAGCCGACAGCTGCCAATCCCCATTCACTGGGAGAGCTTCCTTAGTCTCCAAGCAGGAGGAAAGAGAAGGGAACCAACATGTTTGCTTCCCAGGGAGGTGAAGCAGACTCTGAATATTCATAAAATGGCCATTTAGTCATGGGAGTGTTAATTGTCCGTGAGTCACAAAACTGTGTGACCTCACCTGCTCCCTGCAACAATATCAAAAGGATGTGGCATAAATGGAACGAAACCAGATAAGATAAATATCTCACAAGTTTGGGGGGCTTTTTGAGGCAGTCTCGAAAGACTGAAGTGTACTGCTGAGTATTTCTTTAATCACTTCTCACAAGCACAATAAAGACCAAGCTCAATGGAGCATATTATTAGACAGATAATAACCCTCACCCAGCCGAGATCTAAATACTGAAGTCATCACACACAAGATGAGTTGTCTGGAAAGTTTTGTTTTGCCTTTTTTTTTAAAAAAAAAAAAAAAAACACCCAACACAAACAAGCAAAAAACAAAGCCAAAAAAACCACAAACCACACACAAAAAAACCCAGAAGATGGTCTATATGCCCCACAAAAGCCTACCCAGACCTACCATGCAATTCATGCCACCACAACAGCTCATCTGGCTTTGATTCTGAGGATCATGCGTTTTAGCAGTAACACACAGGGTAAGGACTTGACATTGCTCCCCTGTGTACCTGCAGAAATGCTGTCACGAATTCAGAAGGAAGCAATCCCAGTCTTTCTCCAAGGGATACATGAAGGGACAATTGCTTGACAACTACAGCTTGACTTCTGAGAGGGTCAGGGAGGAGGAATGCAGTACAGAGCCTGCAATGATGTTGAAATGATTCTTGAAATGCACCAGGAGGTAAAAAAAAAAAATATACAGTCAGAGGGAGCAACCCTTGGAAGATCTATTGAGCTACATGAGAACATAACATAACCAAATCCCTGCTTCAAGCAGAGAAGGGAACTGACTAAATTTGGTTCAGACAGACTGTGTTTCAGTATCACTCCCAAGCCCCTCCTGGTAGCTTCCGTGTTCTCAGCTCCTTTTAAAACATAACATGTTGAGTCTGTGCATTTTTTTTTTCCCCTGCCAAAAATAATCAACCTGAAAAAAAAATCCTTCTGAAGTCTCAAATCTGCAGTCTTAGTCACCCTTCTGATTACCCTTTTGTGAAGTCAGACTGTTCATCAGCGTTGTTCTACACAAAAAAAAGTTGTCTCTAACTAAAATGGGAAAGCACACACAAATTACTTCACTTCCCCGCCCCTACAAAACCCACCATCCAAAAATCTTATCACAGAAAAAAAAAAATATAATTAGACTGTACCCTTCTTGATGTAAACTGAATGCTGCTCTCAATGATCACAGCCACTCCTCAAAGCTTCCAAGATAAAAAAGAATCTTATCATTCAAATTATTACTTCTTAGGGATGCTCTTATCAGAGTTCGAAGGAAAATTCTAAAAACAGCAGCGATATGAAACCAGGACTGAGCCATATTTTAAATGACACTGGATTTTCTGCCAATTGGCCAATTCACAACTCAAAAAAGCAAGTGTAGATGAAGACAAAGCTGTTGGCTCTCATAACCTTTACAATATCACAGCAAGAAATCTCAACTGTCTCACATATTTATACTAAATGGCAGGTCTAAAATTGAGATTTGTAATTCACAGCATCAAAATCATCACAGATGGCTACAGTCTATTGCTTCTTTAATCTGTCTTCTCTCCCTTCCTGCTGGTTTTCCCCCTCCTCCTTTGATTTAAAAAGGATATGCATTTTATCATAAGGCAATTGTAACTAAACCCAAACCACATTATATTAATATGTAACAAAGCAATTTACATAACAATGACGCATACAAGCAAAGTTTAAAGTTTCTTTGTCTCAACTTTGCCCTAAAGCACCAATTACCTTTCCCCTGAGATGTGTCACTAGTTGGGCTAGTCATGTTCCACCAACAATATTCTATACTTATGCTCTCCTGAATGGATAGCCATTACCACAGGAAGTTTGGGAAAAAAAATAAACAGTAATAGGAACAAAACCCAGCAACTTGAAGTTTATTTTATCATCAACTTCAGAGCTACTACAAATTCAGCTTTAGGCAAAGAATTGGTGTTCACTTACTATTTCTACTGATTAGGACCAATTTTGTGGAACAACTCCTGTGACACACTTGTGAAGATTCCCAAACAAATATGGATTAAATATTTGGTTTCCTTCCCTTTCTGCCTTGGGTTTTTGCATTTATGTACACACATACAAGGATTATCGTCAATAAAGTCAGCTTGGGGGAAAATGAAAAAAAAGCAGCCAAGCAGCCAGAGGAGGGACAGGCTTTTTTGTCATCATATTCAAACACCTCCCTATCAACCACACAAATTTTAAAAATCCTGTTCAAGGTCAGAGAGTCACTAATTCCCACTACAGGAACCACTTTAGATGTGAAGTGGCTTCCCATTATGGGTCTCACACACACACATTAGAAATTAAGCAAAAGCAGCTCAAGGAAAAGTGTATTCTTTAAAAATCACAAGGTTCAGCAATGTTGAAGCAGCTTTTAGGGTAAGGCAAGCACCGGCTGGTCTGTCCCAGCACTGTGCAACAGGGGGAGGTCCCAGGAGAGGACAGGGAGTTCCAACATCTCCCGTGGATCTCCCAACAAGTGCAAGGCCCTGAGCCACTGGTCCAAACTATTTCTGCCCACTGAGCTTTTGTCAAACATTCCAGATCTTAATCAATCCTAGCTCTGACCCTAGGATCACAGGAGAAGATGGATGAGGAAAGGGACAACCTCTGACCTTTCCTTGTATTTGTCCTGCCACAGTCAAGCCATTGAAAAACAATTGAGGTGGAACCTGCTCACTAGCTCCAGTCCCGGCCCATCACCCTTTTACAGCCTTTCCCAAACTCAAAGTCTCCCAGCCCACTCCCAGTCCTCTGTACCAAAACCACAGGAATCCTCCTCACTTCATCTTCCTCCTCCCCTCCAAAAACTGCCAGAGCAGAATATTTGCTGAACGATGAAGTTGAGTGCGGCAAGAAAAGGGGAAGCCTCATTCAGCAGTGTCAAAGGCCAAACTGCTTTAACAGCCTCGCTGGAAACCAGAGAGCAAGCTGCACAGTTCTGGTAAACTTCATGAATTCACAAAGAGGAGCTTCCCAGTAAACTGTTCTGGCTGGAGAATGGCAAACATGAGAAGAGGAAACCACAAATAACCGCTGACGAAATGGGTTTAGCACTTTCAAATTGCACGCTGGCTCAAACCCTCTCAGTTTGTACAGGCCAACTTCACTCCAGAGAGCCCAAGAGACAGAACGTTTCTACCTCCTGGATGAATATGGTGTCATCTGATCTTCCTTTTCCTTGGGAAACAGAGAGTTGGGTTTCCTGAGCCCAACCTGCCCCAAGTGCAGCTGAGAGCTGTTAGGTAAACTGACATTCATCCTCAAGGTCTAGTCCAGCACCACAAAAATAATTAAAAAAAGTCCCACTATCCCCACTGCCCACCAGCAAAACATCAAGAGGTTTCCTTTGAACAACACAGGATTTGTTAGGCAATTAGCTCATCGCATCTGGGCCACTGCCACTGAAAAATGGTAGATGTGTGTGAGTGACCCAGTACTGACCCAACATACATTCAGGAGAGGGCGTAATAATCTCCAGGCAATAAACCAAGATGCCTTTTTTACCCCATTCACTTCCTCCTCTCACAACCCAGGCTATAAAGGTGTCAAGAAGCTTTGCCTAGAAGTTATCGAGCAATTAGAAAGTAATAGCATCTCCCCAGCCACCGACAGCTCTGCCCAGCAGCACCCGCTCAGGGCCACAGCCACAGGTTCACTGTTTAAACCATACACAAGTTCTCAAGTTTCCATCTCACAAGGTTCTGAAAAAAACAAATAATTTACCCCAGACGGGACACCTTGTAATTCTGCTGCTCATCCTTCAGTTCTCTCTCCAGCCCTCAGTAATTCTGTTGCCACACTTAGGTTTTTCCATATAGCAAAAAGACTAGACGTGAAGGCCAAAGCTTGTACTTAGCGCTTCTTTCCTGCCGAAGCTTAATTTCAATGCATAATAGTGAACTTCGTATTGACTGTAAATTATCATTTGAAAGAAATCAAGTAGGACATTCAAAAGACACTGTTCTCTTAGGAGTCCAGCACAAAAGCAGTCAGTCACTTGCTCTGCTATCTTGTTCTCAGTCTCAAGATGAAAGAGAGTAAGTGACCTAGTGAAAAACACACCAAGAAGATGCGAAGCAAAGTCATTTGGCTACAAAGAACTTTTTCCAAAAGCATGGGTCCAAATTCATTAAGAAGCTGAGCACCTTCAATTCAGCACACAGCAAAATTAAGCTCACCGAACCATGTAAGAATCCATTTAAATTTGATCTTAATTTATGTTTACATTAGCAAAAGTTTAGAAGCAGAACCTAAAGATATTTTATTTATACTCCCTTCTCTCCTTCCCTAAACTCATACAACTTCTTTTTCCAGAAAGGGGAGGAGAAGAGAACATTGGTATTGAGGTTTCTTCTCTTTTTAGGATAATCTTTCTTCTATACAAGCTTTAATCCCTAATTCCGCCGCACACAGGATGGTGTGTGTGGGAGGGTGGGGTGGAGACTTTTAGCATTTCTAAGAGTATCCTAGCACCTCTATTATTAAGCTGACAATAGAGACCCTCTGAGAAATGAAAATATTTAACAAAGGCAGCAGTGTCAAATATCAAAGGGTTATTTAGTGTTAAAAATTCGCAACAAGTAAAACACCAAAGACTTCCCCTTCCCAAAGCGGAAAAGTAATCCGGCTAAAACTCCTGTTCCCCCCCCTCCCCAACTGGTTCTTACCCCACTGCATTATCCAAAGGAGACTTTTCCAGAATCCCCTGTGCTGAACAAAGTTCACTTCAGACAAAACTTTAAAGATTTGTCTCTTTAACAGACAGTAGCTCAAACGCACTGTTTTGCAGTCATTCACATTTTGGTGACTACCGTGAGCCAATTCAAACTCAGGCGCCTGCTAGAAAGTGCCTTCTGCCCACCGTGGTGTTATCATTTGTTTTACATTATACAACTCTTAGCCTTGCCACCTGGAGCTATTGGACTTCTTCATTAAACCCCTCTGTCCCCCTGCATCCCACAGGGGCTGCTAATTACTGGCTTGACTCCATTTACTCTCATCTCCGATTCAATTAGGCATTCAACTAAGCCCTAATGAAGAGCACAATATGCCTCATCCTACCTTGGCATTCACCGTTGCGTTCTTCGTAGCCAGCATTGCACAGACAGTTGCCAATGGGCACCAGCCATTCGCCATCTGCCCCACAGTACATTTTTGGCACATCCTTCTCTTCCGAGTTGTTGACGCAGGAGCCACGAACCTCCACCAGAGAGGACGTATCAGCCCCGGTAATGGTGTCTGGAAACTGCGCCAGGTTTCGAACTGTCAGCGGGCACTTTTTATAGAAGACACGAACAGACACCAAAGCAATGCAGGCACCGACATCCTGAAAAGCCAAGTAAAACCCTTTCTTGCTGAGTGGTCCCACATCCCGTATCTCCGTATTCAGCTTCATGATCCTGTCACCGATGTCCACCTGGGTGAAGCTCTCATCAGCAGCAATGGTGTCGATCTTGGCAAACTGGCTCTCTCGAATAAAACGCTCCTTATCATTGTTTGACTCATAGTAATAAAGGTTGAAAGTCTCTTTGCAAGTTCCCATGACACCCGGCAGGCTGTTGCAGTCTCTTAGGGTGAACTTGATTTCAATATATACCCTCTGAGCCCCCTCACGGGGAATCCAATCAGTTCGTAACCAATTATTCTGACTGGGCTCCATCACGTTGCAGACTTGATAGGTGCGGATCGGAGTGTTCTTCTCATCCATAATGCTTACTTCCTCCCACTGCAGAGAGGGAAAGAGGAAAAAAGAATACATCAGCTCTAAAAGGAACAGGAGAGCTTCACAACAAACAAAGTCTGCAATTTCACAGCTAACAGAGATTGCCATTTTTCCATTACAGGAAAACACTCAACAACCAAACCAGCAGACCAAGCCATAGCTAGGACCTCAACTACTTGGACATTAAAAGAACCCATTCAGGAGAAACGGGTTCCAAATCAAGTCGTACCTCAACGAGCTAGCTCTCTGAGCCAACCCAAAAATGCTCTCTCAACTGACTATGTTTATTCACACTATAGTTCAGCCCACAGGATCCTGCCTCAAGCAGGGCTACAGCAGTGATGCTACAGCGTTCTCCCTGTGGCAGACAAGCAGGTGATGCACAGGACTCTCTTATACATGGGAATAGCAAACAGTGAGACTGTGTGATGAAGTCACACAGGACAGGGATAGCAACATCCACGTTTCTGACAGCCCTACCATATATTTTGAACTCCTAAACCACCCCTTGTTTTTTCCCTAAGCCTCCAACTGCTTTCCAGGATTAGCAATATCCTGGACACACTCAGTAAATGTTCATTGCTTTGGAGCTGGGCAAAAATACCTATCTACAGAGAATTGGGTCCTTGACTTGGGTGGCACTTAGAGATGGAAGGACAAGTAAGGAGACATCATCACTTTATCAGCTATAGACTGAGGATAGCTTTGATTCCTGCTAATAAGAAACTTTGGCTAAGTAGGAAAATAAGAAATACCACACATCATGTCCTAGAGGAAGTGTCAGAAAACAGCTAAATTCATACACTCAAAAAAATTTAAGAAGGTTAGCAGCGAGGGTAAATGATCAAAGGTTAGGGTAACAGCATGCTTCAGAACTCCTACACCCCTCAAATCAAGGTCAGGCCTCTTCAGAAGTGCCAAACTAACAAGCAACATTACGAAGCAACAACAATACGTGCAATCCAAGGAAGGTAGGGAAAGAAGAAATCTGGCCCTGGTTCAGCACCATGAACTTATAAAAAAAGCATAACCAACAGTTTTGAAAAAAAAAATTGCATTATCATAGAGAAAAGAAAGTTTACCACAGTGTTCTCCTGGGAGGGAGAGAGGAGGAAGTAGGGGCATTAGGGAGAGATGAGAACTTTCCAGAAAAAAAAAGAAAAAGAAAAAAACAACCAAAAACAAACAAGCAAACCCCAGAATCACAGCACTACAGTAACAGAAAAATCCTTCTTAAAAAAAATAATACATTAGATAATGATATATTTTCTGGGTTTGCATGCAATACAGTGAAGCATATAAAATTATCCTTAGAAAATAATAGTAGCTTTAAAAAAGGACTTTCCAGAAGTGCTTTTCAGAACTACTGAAGCCGTGGCTTTGATAAACAGAAGCCTTCTTAACGTTAAGGGGCTTCTCGTATAATAACCCGCATTCTTCTCACAAGATTGCTCTTATGCAAGTGATTTTTACTGAAAAAGATTCCAGCTTAGCTGAATCCGTTTATAGAACAGCAGCAGTTAGTACCATGAGTCACTAGGAGCAGGAAGAATAATATTTTAGTTGCTGCCTAGAGATAACTGCAAATTAAAATGAAGGGGAAGGGGGAGGGAGGATCAATACTCAGCATGTCACTCCTTTTCACAGAAAAGTGAAAAAATAAATCTTAAAAAGTCATCTATCAATGTAAAGCATAACACAGTGTTAGTAAGAAGACAGAGTTGTCTAATTCACAGCTGCCACACAGCTAGTTTACCGTTAGGATATTGTCTTTATGATCCATCACTTTCTACTCTGCTTATCTCCAGGCTGTCCACACTGCCCATATTGTGTGTGGCACCAGAGAAAGGAAGAAGCAGAGGGAAATAATACTTGTTGACGGGATTTCCTTTAGTGCACTGACACAATGGAGGATGCTGCTAGAGGATTCAATAAAGAGACCGCCGAGGTCAACGGACAGACTGCAACTAAATCCAACAAGTTTCACATCAGGTTCTCAACACACCCCTCAACACACTCCTGACAAACACGTAAATATCTGCAGGGTTTCTTATTTCATAAACACATATACACATAACGAGCCTAAGAGTGCCTTATTGCCAGACCTGAAAATAACTACAGCCCCGAATTTCCAGCCACTATAAATGATTTCTAACTCTAAGTATATGGTCAAAGCTGTAACTTCTTGCTTTCAAGCTGGAATTAACTTTTATAATTCAACTCTTCCCACGGTTTAATGATGCAGAGTAAAACATTCCGGGCACAAAACCTGCTTTTCAACTGCGAAATACAAGAGTAAATCATTGATTCCATTTATAATGCAATCCATTAATTCCTCCAGGGCTACTATATATTTGATTACTGCTAGTCACTGCTAAATAACTATGCCTATCTCCAGCCCTTCTTATCCACACAACCCTCACACCTCAGGTGTGGCACAGATCTAGAAAAAGACCTTTTCTTAATAGACAATACGGTACACACTGTTAAAGAAAAACTAGTACTGAAGGACAGAATCTTCCCAGGAAGATAAAGGAGTTAATCTCTGATGCTTGAAATAAATCTGCAGCATATGAAGCTAAAAGAAATGCTTTCCAAGCACTGCATCTCAGAGACAGACCATGTACTCTTAAATTTTTCACTACTGGCTTAAAAATAGAACACACGTATGTGGGTTTAGTGAAACCAGTCACGTCCACAATAAGAGCACACATTCCCCTTCTCAAGCTTGCATGCTGCTTTCAGAGAAAACACGGGGGAAAAGGGAGACTCCAACTGCCATTAATAATAGACAACTGCCCTCTGATCATCAGTTCTACTACTGACTTATTAAAACTTGTATTTTAGGTCCTGGTTTAATATACAGCATAGCTATCCCTTGGAGAGCCGGATGGAAGGCCCCGTTTCATTAACTGACCTTTCCAGGGTGCAGGATTAAGGAGGAAGCCTGGATCTCACCAAGACAGAGCTGTACCTTTGCTCACTGTCAGAAGATGAGGGCAACTGCCCCCAGTCAGCAGTGAATGTGCCCCACCAGCCCTGCCAGAGGCCTGCCAATCACTGCCCCACTTTTTGAAAAAAAACCCCGTTTTGGGGACAGCACAGTGTGCTCAGGCGGAGCCCAAGCCAGGACTGTAGTCAAGTTCACCCAGAAGAACAATGGGAGAGCAAAACAATCCCCCATTCTCCCCTGTTATGGTTATTCAGAGCTTATGCATAATGCATCACCAGCCAAGGCAACCTCAGATTCCTTCCACTCACTGCTGTTTCCCTAGCTCTGCTTCTTCTAATTACGAGAGGGAATGCACACAAAAAAAGTAAGTTTGTAGGCTTCCTGAAGAATCCAGTGCTTTGTTGTACATCAGCCCTGATCTTCCAGCGCTTTTTTCAATCAGTTTCACTCAGTTACTTCTGCTTAACTAAAGTAAACCACTTTATAAAAAAACAAAACAAAACAAACCACCTCAAATCCTTTTAATATTAAATTATTACATTAATGTTTAGCTTGCACTGGTAGCATTTTCCTTAAACTGGCCTCCTTAAGAAAGGAAAAGCCTTTCTAATTGCTTATTACAAAAAAAAAGCCCGAAGAAATTGCATGAAATACAGTCTCCACCAGATCCCACCAACTCCAGCATCCAGTTTCCCACAGAGGTCCTGAGCACCCTGCAGGATGGGGCACAGCAAGGTGCCCATCCACTAATATAAAGCTAAATTAGTAGAGATACCTTTCCTGCAGCTCAGTAGGGCAAAGAGGCTCTAAGCCCCAGCAATGGGCTTGCAAATCACTTCACATCATCACAGAGCAGCGAATTCAAGCAATCTTCTCTTACACTTGTCTCTTTGAAAAGTACATAAAAAAAACTCCAGGCACCGGGTACTTCAGTTTATTTGTTCAGACACCAAAACATACGATGTTTACAGCCTGCAAGAGGACAACTGTCCCATCAGAAAAAAACACCACTAAACACTATCTTGTTTATTGATCCTTACTCCTTCATCTAGAAATAGAACAGCAATTGCCCTGAGCATCTCCAGCCAAGATGGCCCGTATGTATAATAATTCCAGTCAAGAATACCAGTTCAGTCACCAGATCATATTTCTTGTTGGTATTTCAGTTTTAAATAGGCATCTAAGCCCGTGCCTCAACCAATCTCCTAATTCTGAAACCTCTTTTCTGCCCTTTTGGTTTCCACTTCTTCCATGACAGAGCTATCCGAAGGGAGTATAGAGTTTCTCCAACAAAGAGTAATTCACTGGGTAAGCCAGGGAAGAAATCTGACCTCCCCACCACAATCAACAATAATCGAGCCATTAGGACTCTCTGAAAGTTACTAATCACCCCCTTTACCCTTTTGATCAGATAGCGGGTTTAGAACTTACCCCTCCTTCCAGCGGGCTCGCTATCCACCCCAGCTCTCCCTGAACCGATCTGGAATCCAGCAAGGTAACTGCGGAAAGGTACAAGTGAAATAGATTAAATTCCAGCTGCCAAAAGGCATTATTAAAATAAATGGTTTACCTGAGCGTTTCCATATGTGCGGAGCACGATCGCATCCACCTTCAACTCCAAACGTTATTTCCCACCGCGCCAACACCTTAAATCATCGCAAACTCTCCCCGGCCCGAGATCCGAGGGACCGCACCGCCGCCCCCCCGCGCCCCGGAGCGGCCGCCGGGGCTCGGGGAGCACCCCCGACGCCTCTGGTGGATGGAGAGCGCTCCCGGGGGAGCCGGGAACGGGGCGCCCCCGAGGGCTACACCGCGGGCAGCCACCCACCAGGGGAACATCGTTCCCGGGGGAGACCTCAGGACTCGCACGATTCCTGCCGGGCACCCGGGGCTCCCCGACGGGACCGGCCGCGGGCTTCCCGCACGGAGCCGCCGCCGAACCGTCCCGCCGCGCCGCCGGGAGAACCGGTTTCGTGAGCCGCGCTCCCGGCTGGGGGCCGCCCCGGCGCCGCTACCGGCAGCGCTGCACCACCGCGGGGACGGGACGGGACAGGGGCGGCCGGTGGAAGGGACCGGCGGCGGAGCGGGGGAAACAGCGAGACCGCTCCGCCCCGAGACACCTGCCCCGCCGCCGCGGGGGGGTCAGCGGCCGCCGGACGCCCG
>VXBW01005385.1:703042-722184 GCA_013400375.1 Thinocorus orbignyianus
GGATTAGGGATAAACCAGTCCCTCCGAGCGCTGTAACCGGGGCTGCTGAGGCCCCGAAGGGCGCACACGCTCATGCAGGGCCCCCCCAGACGGAATATACACATCTGGAGGTCCCCGCGATCCAAAGCAGCTGTGTACCGAGCGGCACCGGGGTCGGCCGGTGTCTTTCAGGTGATGCATTTGAAGGAGAAGATGCAATAAACTACATCTCGATTCGTTTTGACCACTTTCACCTTGAGATTATTTTTTTTCCTAACTCCCTAAATGCCTATCTGCAATAAACACGCAGTTTTGAAAATTCGGAGTCACTTTGCGGAGCTCGCTTCCTTGAACGGTCCGTATTCACAAAGCCGCTCCCCGCCCTGTCACCGCGGCCGCCTCCCGGAGCGGCACCGAGGGCACCGGGGGTGGCCGACCGGGACGGGACGGGACGGGTCGTCCCGCTCCCCGAGCTCTGCCCGGCGCCGTGTCCGGCGGGCTCCGGTTCGGCGCTGTCCTCAATCGGTACCACCCGCGCCTCTTTGGCTTCGAAAAGCTTCGCAAACGCCCGTTCCTGAAGCGCCTTCTGCTCCCGGGCGCTGAAACCGCCCGTAATTTTCACCTGAGATACTGGTGAAACTGGCGGCGCTGCCTCAGTTTCCCCCGGAGGGTGACAAACCCCTTCGCCCCTCACCCTCTACGCCTGTCCCTTCGCTTTTTGTCCAAAACCCCACTGGAGGAAAGCCGGGAGCGGTACGTGTGCTCGGGCAGTCGCAGCACCGCCCCGTCCCCCCAGCATCCCCCCGTTNCCCGTCTTCCCCAGCATCTCCCCTTCTTCCCCAGCATCTTCCTGTCGCACCCCAGTATAGCCCCGTCCCACCCCAGCATCGCTCCCCCGCACAGGACACAAATCCTTCCCTTCTGCATCCCAGCATCCCGGCTCCAGGGAATCGCCCCCAGACTCTCTCTAGAGGTTTTTATTCCGTCTGGGTGAAACTGAATTATTGCCACACCAACCTTCGTTAAAGCACAGAACCCCTGCAGAAGCTCGATTAGTTAGAGAAATATTTTCAATAGATCTTAAAGTGTGGTTGAGAATTTTGTGTAGCAGGAAATACGCCTGTCGTGGATCAGTAGTTTTCTCTCTAAATCACTCCACTTTTTTCCAAACTCAAGTATCTGCAAAACATAATTCTTATCAACATGCTCCTACTAAGACTTTTTGCTTCCAAATGTAGAGTTATCTTTCACCTGTTTTAATTTTAGGTCAAGATCTAGGTAGGATGCATTTTTCAAAGTTTTATTAACACAGTATTTACAATGAGATTTCCATAGTCTGAGGCTCAGATTGTTTTCCTTTGCCTTGACCATTTCTTTTGGAGGACACACTGGCAGAACCTTAAAGCTCGCTCCGCCAAGATAGCTGGTGGGTTTTTCTCTTTTTGTAGAAAATAAATCTTTTAAGCAGCTGCTGGAATAATGGGAGTTAGAACCCAGTGCAGCACAGTCAACACAACTCTCTAAACTTCTACTTCCTGACTTTAATTATCTACAAGAATTCTTGGCCTAATGAGGAGGAAGAAAAGGATTAGGTCCTTTTTTATTATTTACACAAAAATATAGGCAGCCCTCAATGAAAGCAACCCCAGTGTTCTTGTTTTCACATCTTTGATGCATCTGACAGATCTACTGTATGTCAGGATAGAATTTATGGTAACGGTGGAGCATCAAAACATCTCCTCCTCTCAACTGAAGTTATTTTTGTTGCAATGCCAGAAGAGTCAGTTGTCATCAAAAATATTGAACACTTTGAAACCTCAAAAATACTTCTATTATATTAATGCAATATAAATCTGTTAATAAAACGTCAAATAAAATAAACACAGACAATGTAAAAAGGCCCTGCAAATGTCATAAACTAAAATGTTCGCAGCTCTACCAAATCCACTACATTTTGGCTCCAAGAAAAGGTGGTGTTTTTTTTTTTTAAGAAGCCTTGCCAAAATAATCACAATTTCCTTAGATTGTGTCATTTCAACGGATCGTAAAATCCCTGCTTGGTTTTACCAGATGTCGTTGATACTTGGGCTAAATTCTCTTCTCAGCTTCAGCAGGTAACTCCACCTTACAACAAAGTACCTGACACCAAAATTTAGTCCTTAAAATTTTGCCACAGCCGGTTGGTCTGTTAGATTTTCTCTTATGAGGACAGGCTGAGAGAGCTGGGGCTGTTCAGCCTGGAGAAGAGAAGGCTCCGGGGAGACCTGAGAGCAGCCTTCCAGGATCTGAAGGGAGCTCCGGGAGAGCTGGGGAGGGACTCTTGGTCAGGAAGTCTAGTGACAGGACGAGGGGGAATGGTTTTAAATTGGAAGAGGGGAAATTTAGATGAGATCTTAGGAAGAAGTTCTTTGGTGTGAGGGTGGTGAGGCACTGGAACAGGTTGCCCAGGGAAGCTGTTGATGCCCCATCCCTGGAAGTGTTCAAGGTCAGGCTGGATGGGGCTTGGAGCAACCTGCTCTAGGGAGAGGTGTCCCTGCCCATGGCAGGGGGGTTGGAACTTGATGATCTTGAAGGTCCCTTCCAACTCTGACCATTCTATGATTCTATGATTTTTCTGAGCTGCCCGTTAGGTGAGCAGCCTGCCCCGCTGCCAGCCTCCCAGCTCCTCTTACTGCAACTCACTCAGGATCAGGAGTGATTTGGCTTTGATGGGAACTAATCATGTTTGCACCATAATGGAGCTTACACCGTTTAAACGGTCAGTTTAAGGCAGCTGGAGAGAAGCACAGCCTGCGTCTCCTACATTTGTCTCGGATCTTCTGTTTGTCTCAGCTCCTTGCTGCAACTCTATCCACTTGCAGCACACGCTGTAGTAATTATGACAACGTGTTAAGTGTTTGATCCTGTCTGCTTCGTAGAGGTCAACCCCAGCTGAATTATTTAGGGAGCTGTTTATTTAGGGCCCGGGTGTATAGACAAACAGGCACAGGAACACACAAACACACAGTTCCAGAGAAACTGTAAATCATCTTGAAATGTAAGGACTGAAGGATTGTTGTCTTTCCTATTCGTTCACAATCTGTTTTCCTCCTATTTAAAAACACCAAGGGAATATGTTAGTACACGAATAGTTGGGCACTGAAAAAAAAACAGTTTGCCTTGGATGTATTTCTGTCATTAATATCATTCCTAAGGGAGCATTCCAAACGGATATTAAGTGTCTCCCACACACACACATACACGTAGAGTTGCTTTAAATTTTTCCCAATCACAAACACCACATTTTAAAGTTAAATACACTGCGGTCCCCAAAAGGGCTGTGCTTTTGGGTGAACATTCTGTTCTGGTTTTACTTTATCTTTTCATTCTCCATTTTTCTATGTCCACCTACTCGTGCTCGTCCATCTCCCCAGAAGCTTTTTGCTGTCAGTCCAGTGACAACCTCAGTAGGAAGCTCTATCTGTTTATGGGCCTCCTGAGGCCCAGGCTACATTTAGATGGGGAAAGCAAAAAAAGAAGAAGAAAAAGAGGAAAAAGAAGAAAGCAGGCGGGGAGGAAGCACAAGCTCTTCCTTTAGTATGCAATTCCACAGCCTGCAGGAAAAAATTCATCCGGCTCCTCTGCAAACCCTTTTTTTTTTCCACAAAAATGCCATCCCGCTTATTCCACTCCCACACAACCTCCACACTGCTCGGCTGTTTGCAAAGGGGTGTAGAATAACCCCGGGAAGTTTAACAGGCACACACAGAGTCTCATTGTCAAAGGGAATAATGCCCCAAAGGTGCACCTTTCCCAGGCTTGGCACCAGAGAGCCGCTGCCCGCTCCTTCCCACTGCCAGTGCTCAGCTCTGCCTTAGCCTTTCCCTCCCGGATTCACTGATTCTTAACGGACCTGTGAGTATTAAATATTTGCCGATGAATTACTTGACAAAGTTTATTGTTAGTTATTTGAGAATAACAGCTTTTTATTCTATTTGAGTCAGGTTTCATTCCTCAGGTCGTGTTTACGTTAGATGAAGTTGCAATCTGTAATACAAAAAGCCCCAGGTAGCGGGGGGACATCTACGTGAAGGTAATATGCATTTCTATAAACATCAAGCTGGCAGAATGATTTTGTTTCAGCTGGGATTAGCAGCATTTTTGCTGCTGACCTCAAGAAGAAAAGGATCAGGTTTATAGCTCATTTGCAAATCCACTCGGCGAAAGAAGTGAGCTTTAGGCACCACAGTTTATTTACACTTCCTTTTCTTGATCGTGATCGTTCTCCTAACAGTTTCCTATTTATTACTGCCTTGATGCTGGTCACAGGACCTGTGACAGTGTCTTTATTCGGAGTAGGCACATGTGGAGCCTGGACAACACAGTTGTCAAGATGACCTGACAGACAGATGCAGCGATTTTTTGCCTTTTCTAACCAACAGTGCTAGGGAAAACTACAGAATCGTAAACGAAATGCAACAGGATTTTAATGACAATTGAAGTAGTACTTTTTACTACGTTGCTCCTGACAACACAACTCAAATCTCAGAGTTGGTCTAAAATTTATACTATGCCGTTATCAAGTCCCTGAAAGGAAATCACACCACCAAAACTATTTGCCAAGCCAGGAGTGTTCGCAATGCAGTTTACGCTCCCTAAAATTAACAGGCATTAAAGGGCAAAAGGTAAAATCCGAAAAGCAGTATAGATGGAGCAAAAAAAAAGGAGAAATAAAGGCTCTAGGACATCAAACCAGGTATTACTGTTTCTCACCTAATAAGCAGATGGACTGGCATAGCTACGAGTGCCAACCTCCGCAGCGCTGGGGTCGGCTCAGCTCCCTGCGCCGCTCACCCTCGCCGGGAGCAGGGGGCCAGCAGCAACCTGCCGGCTTCTTCACCTGGAAGTGTGACCAATAAACCAGCTCAAATAACTGCATGAGGCTGAGGTTGTTTGCAGTGCCAGCACGGATGCTTGGCAACCCGGAGAGGAATGTGCCTGCCTCCGTTCTGCTGAAAGGTTGTTTAAAGCTGCGGAAGTTAAGAGACACCTTAATTATTACAAACTGCTTTGGAACATCGCCGGCTTTGTGCTGCCCGTCCTTAGCAGCTCTGCTTCTCACTCATCCCTGAGCGTTTGGGAGTAGCATCAGCTTCCAGCAAATAAAAGTTACTGGGATGAAGATGTCGGAGGGGCGGCAGTCATGGGAGGATTGCTGCAAGGGCCACCAGCCAGAGGGGAGGCTGCAGGGGCTGCGGCTCCTCCTGGGCGCTCCTCGGAGACAGCCTGACCCATTAATAATGAAACAAATGCAAGGGAAATACCCTCTGCCAAAAACGGTAGGGAATCTGTTTGGAGCAATTTCAGAGGAGCCTTAGTTGAATCGGAAGGGTAAAGCGAAGGTTTCAGCACAGAGAATTGCAAACGACACCCAGGCATCAATTTTTTTTGCAGTGGGGAAAAAATATGTTTAGTTGGATAAGAGTTAGTTTTCCTCTTTCAAGAAGAGGGTCACAGTTTAAAATTTCCAAACTAGATTCTGGCGTGTACCAAGGTAAAGTTGAATTTCAGCAGCAGCTTAGCCACTAAGTTTTAATTGATTAGGCAGAATCGGAGCCTTCATGTGAAACAGAATAACAATAAAATTAATATCAATGGGAAAAGATGTTTCCCAGATTTGTTTTCATACTGGGAAATTATATTTTCTGCCATAATTTACTACGAGCATTATTTGGAAAAAAAAAAAAAAAAANNNNAAAGAAGAAGAATATAGTATTACTTTAATAGCGCCACTTAATGTTCTGTATAAATAAAGATAATTTTTGTGCAAAGTCTCAGAATTGTCTTTTTGGTCCAATAATTGAAAGAACAGAGTGCCAGAGCTCTAATTCGTTTTCATTCCGTGTGTTTGGAGACAGGGATCTTTTCAGAGATTATTTATGCAGCGATGGTACCAATCAAACTGCACCCGAGACAGGTTCCCTACAGAGCACTGAAGATTTCTGGCACTTCTAATAGAGTGTAAGTCCTAATTAGCTCAGATTAAACCATCCTATCTGAGCTAGTCCACCCATTACTGTGAACAAAATATTTGCAACCATATAGAAGAAAACTGCATTTAAAGGAAGAAACAAAACAAACCTCTCCCTCTTTTTAAAACGTGTGCTACTTGTTTTTTACTACTAGGGGATAGGAAGACTCTCTGTCTTTCTTTAGAATTAAATACAAAATCCTTGCTTTCTATTCTAAAAAGCAGAAAGCATTTGTGTAATTTTTGCTGTGCATGCAGGCAGAACTGGTACATTCACAGCCCAGGAGAAAGATCGGGAATTTCCATCCGGGAGAAGGGCTCTGCTCTGAGTTCTGCACAGACATCCTCCGCGACTACGAACAGCCACTGCAGTAAAACTTTTGAAGCTGGATATAGATGATGACCTTAAACACCCACCTCAAGACAGGGCTGCTAAATAAAGATTTGGAGAGATCTGTAGGATTCCAGTGTCTGTTTCTTCCTTCTTGCAAAGAATATGGAGATGTACAGTTTCATTTGGTAGCGTCTACAAGGCACTGTGGGATCCATGGTCTGCAGGTTGGCCAGCCTTAAAGAAATAATCATAGAATCCTAGAATGGTCAGAGTTGGAAGGGACCTTCAAGATCATCAAGTTCCAACCCCCCTGCCATGGGCAGGGACACCTCTCCCTAGAGCAGGTTGCTCCAAGCCCCATCCAGCCTGGCCTTAAACACTTCCAGGGATGGGGCATCAACAGCTTCCCTGGGCAACCTGTTCCAGTGCCTCACCACCCTCACACCAAAGAACTTCCTAATATCCAATCTAAATAATGATAATAATGATGAACTTACCTCAGAATCTGAAGCATTGCCTGTCTTTCTCTGTCCTGATTTCAGAGAAACTATAGATACTAAAGAAGGGTTGTTTATTATATAAGAAATTAATAGCCCTATTTTAGAGGAACCACTAATTGGGGAAAAGTGAGCGTACGCATATGCCTGTGTTCTAGCTCAGTATTTGCACTGATTTTATAGCAAAATATTGTGAATTCTGGATTTTATAGCAAAATATTGTGAATTCTGGATTAACTTCTTATAAGTAAAACGGCAGGCACAGAAATTAAAACCTGCAAGAAGGACAATGGAAAAAAGCCACCCCTCACTTTTATGTCAGAAAAGTGGCAGCTATCATTTTCCTCAGTACTGCCACTGATCTTGGAAGAGTTCAGAGAATAAGGTAGGTTTTGTGCTGGGCAACACTGCTGCTGTGTTATTTTTTGTTCTTTTTATTTATATCCACCTGCTGGACCTGCTGTGTATTGAGATATTCTTATATAGCTTCCAGCCCAACCGGGTCTCAAATGCATTCTCAAGGATAGTGACAAATGCATTCTCAAGGATAGTGACAGGACGAGGGGGAATGGTTTTAAATTGGAAGAGGGGAGATTTAGATGAGATCTTAGGAAGAAGTTCTTTGCTGTGAGGGTGGTGAGGCACTGGAACAGGTTGCCCAGGGAAGTTGTTGATGCCCCATCCCTGGAAGTGTTTAAGGCCAGGCTGGATGATTCTATGATTCTATGATCTGAATATCACTCCAGCATTAGAACAAAAGATGCCTGCAGAGCGGTACCTGCATCCTGCATTACAAGGGCACAAACCTCATTTTAAGAATTTTTTTTTAATTTGTGACATACAAATGAGTTCCTCTAATTTTATACATCGATGGCACCAGCAAACAATTTTTCTTTAGTTGCAACAACTCTTTGTCAAGCCCCATTCCCCTCTGAGTTTTCCTTCAGCAGTAACCATCTCATTCCTTTCATGGAAGTCAGCCCCACACCCTGAGTGTATTTCCTTGTACACAGGCCCATAACGGCAGCAGGTCCACGGAATACATCTCTCTGGATTCTACCTTAAGGCAAGATTTCCATTAGAAATGACTCATTGGTATTGCTTTACTAGGACAGTCAAATGTAAGACTTCCCTAACATGTATGCAGTTGATATTTCCAACATCTTTTTCCCCAAACATTTCCTCTTGAGGTATCTTGAGGTAAACAGCACAAAATATTACCTTCAGGGAGAAATGTGGAACCACTACAGTACAAAAGTGCCACCCTTCCCCTCAACTATCTCCCCTGCCCGGCACCAATACAACTCCTTATTCACAGTTTCTAACACAGACTAAAATTGGCCTAAAAGTAGTGTAAAATTTGCTTACCCTACTCAAATAATGGGTTCAGTTCTAAGGACAAGTGTGACCGAGTATTTGCCTTGGCCCATTGTGATCCCTTGTCCCCCATTTTAAGGGCTTGCAGAGCACCAGGAAAACAGGAAAGAGCCATTTGCAATGTGTTGGAAAGAAAATGAAAAGGATAACTGGTCTTTTTTTTTTTTGTCCACTCCCTTCTGCACAAAGAGGACACACAAAATTTATATTTTTTCTCCCCTTGATTACTATCTGAAACTTTCATCAAAATACATCTTTGGGAGAGATCAAAGTAAAAGACAATGTGGATTTGTTTGAGTTTCCCCCACCATTCCAAAATATCCAAAAACGCCAGCAAGATACTCAAATAAAGAGCTGCAAAAGTAAAACAGATTCCCGGCGGTGACATCTGTTAGTATAAGGACTTTTCAAACATCTCTAGAGTTTTCCAAAGAAATGCCAGGATGGCTTTCTACCAAGAGGCAGCTCAGTCTAATATCCTCCTTGGCTAAATCTACATACAAACCGTCTTTCTATATTTTGTTGGCACTGAGAAACCCACATGCTTGTCTTGACATGGAAATAAAGAGATTCACAGGGAATCTGAAAGCGTATATACTGGGGAACCAGTTTAAACTGGCCTTGGGATTAGAGAAATATCTTTATGTGAAGCTGAACACAGTTGTCAATGTGTGGTTCAGAAGAAATACATTTCTGCTTTATCATTTGGTGCATGATGGTTTCAATTTAAGAGGATACCAGCATGACCAGTCAGTCTATAAAGGAATAACTTCTGCCTGCTTTGGATAAAATGACTTGCTTTACCTGTGAAGGTGAGCACACGTGCAAACATGTACAAAACCTGAGCAAACAACATGCTGTCAGGCACACAGATGGGAGAAAAACCAAGAAGCACCCACAAAGTTGTTCCCAGCCTCGTCATTTTCCATTTTCCTCGTACCTCTCAGGTGGCCCCTGCAGACCACCTACACACTCAGCCTCGTGGAGAGCACTGTATACAACACGTGGGTGTCATCCCATTTCTATCAGGTCAAGAATTGCACCAATAACGATGTGAGGTTTAACACCAGCAGCTCCACACCACAGGTGGGAACACCAGGGTGGTTTCATTACACTGAGAATTTCCTAGAGCCCATAAACTGAGGAATAAATTTTACCTGAGGATTGCAACAAGATTTTTTGCCTTGAGATCAAATCCGTTAGGACTCCATGTTTCCAAAGCCTGAGTATAGTTGCTATGAAACTTAATTTGGGAAAGATTTACAAATACATCAATGAAAATAAATTAAATATAAGAAGACAGCGTTTAGCCTGATGCCGATGCATAATGTCTGTGAGTGGTAGCGATTTTTGCTCCCTTAATTAAAATCACTTTAAAGTGTTCTCTAAATAAAATATTGCTTAAAACACGGCATCTCCGTAAGAGTCTATCACTCACACGAGGCTTTCAGAAACAATCACTGCAACTTAAAAGGCACTATAGGATATTTAGACTGGTGTTATCTCACAACATGTTAGCTCACTGCTTTGTTTTTCGAGCTCTAAACGTTAAACACGTGGAAGCAACATAAAAGGATCTTCCCTGTAAAGCGCATTTTCCAAATTCTCTCTATCTGTTATTTAGAACCCCATAAAGATCCGTGTGTGTCTACCCATCTGCAGCCACGTTTATTTTTACATGTTTTTGAGTGCCTATCTCTCAGTGTCATAAGGTCTTCATAAATAAATCAACCTACTTAGATCTGCATGCTTTGAATAACAACTCAGCCACCACACCAGCAGATGGATACATTTTTAATTAGGTAAGTAGTCAATGCCTTTTGGTTTGAAAACTGCTCTAGTTTCTCTTAAAAAGACAGAAAGTAACCAAATTAAATCCAAAATTGCAGTCCAACAGTGTAGTGGGTTTAATCTGCATGTAGCTGCAAATCAGTTCAGAGCCCCAGCCTGTGTGACAACTCGAACGAAAGCAATATTTTATATCAAGCAAACCTCAAAGTGAAATATTTAAGGATCTTGTAAGAATACGTTGTAAACAATATGTATTTTTCAATAACACATGTGGTTACTTATGCAATCTTCTCACTTGAGCAAGACTCTCTGATCTTAATTCATTTACTGTGTTGCCTTTGCAATCTCTCAAGCAAAATATTTTTAAGCAGCAACTTTTAATTTACATAATCAGACATACTTCCCTGAATAACATGGAAGAATCTCAGAATTAACAACATCTTGTACTGCTTAAATAATCCATGAAAAGAAACTTCAGCAGTTCCAGTTAACTTCTTCCCACAAAAAGGTTTTCAGTTTTGGACTTGAAACAAAATTTGGCATGAGGGATACGTGAGTTATCCATTCCGAGTCTTCCACACTCCTCTGAGCTTTCCTGGCTCTGGAGACTCCAGGTAAACACTCCAGAGCCCACCAGCCCTGGGGGGACAGCCGGTCCATGCCAGGGAGCCCCAAAGGAGACCTCCATGTGCTGAGGACTTCCAGGGCACCTTGATGCCCACAGGGAACGGGAGCCATCTCTCCCACCGTTCCCACCTCGCCTCTCCCAGCTACATTTTCCCCTTTGGCTCTGGTTAACCAAAACAAGGCCTTTTGTGTTCTTCTAATTCTTTTTCCCATGAGAGTTTGTAAGTTTTCCTGCGGTTTCCCAAGTGGTCTCTTCTCTCTCTTTTGAAGTAGTGAAATGAATCCAACGAAATGACTAGCAACCTGGAGAAGGCAGCAGCCTCTTCCCCAGCCAGTGCAAAGGGCTGTGGCTCCACAGGGTAAGAAGAGACACAACTGGACAACACTGGCACTCCCACTGCCCCTTTCCAGAAAGAGGAGTGACTGAGAGTTAGAGTTATCTAACACAAAATGAAGAATGTCTCAGGGCAACCAAAGAGTCCACAAGACTGTGCTTTGAATAAAAAAAAAGGCTTCTCTGGTACTCAGTAACCATGGCTTCTCCATAGGCTTTTCCATGCACAACACCCGAAACTGTTAAAAGAACCTGAGTGCCCAATACGAGGGTCACGTGTCAGTAACTGAAGTTACAAAACAAATTTTTCTTGATCCTTATTCAGTTTTATGCTTACAAAAATTATATATATATATATATATATTAAATTCACAGAGTAGAGAAAAACTCCAGACATAAAATCTGATACTTAAACAAAGTAGCTTAAAAATAAATGGGCCAGGTCTAATCTTTGATGTCACTTCCTTGGATTTCATGATACAACACCTGAGGTGAATTTTTTCCATTTTACTTCAGCAGGCTCTTTTTCCTGCATATGTTTATGGTAAAATAATAACCAAGTTTCCCATATGTTAAATAATAAAATTTAGTTCTATCATTTCTTTCTATCCCTTCACAGTTCTTTTCGGTTGACTCAATGGAAAATACTATATCTCTCGAGCTGACTGGAAAAGAAATAAAGGTCTGACTCTCATCCCACTTTTATGGGGCTTGTGCTGATGTAATTGTACTGGTTTCAAGGAAATTGCTTCAGATTTGTGCCATTAGTTAGATCAGAATCTAGATGTCAGTGCACCCTGAAAATACCCAGCTCTGCTAAAAGGTTCAGGATTACTCTCAGAGTTTTACATCCTGAAGTCTAATTGCGCTGTGTAAAATAACATTTATTAAAGATCAGATATGCAGCATAAAGATGGCAATTATTTGAAACTTTAGGATATAATATTTGCCCACTGGTCTATTTGGGCCATTATGCTTAAAAACTCTAGCAGTGCAGGAAATAAAACTTCTCTTATGTGTAGTATGACTTTACATTCTTATTTGAAACGAAAATACTGCAAGATGAAGAATATTAGTAGAGCACGCTGAAGCCGACTTGTATTGTCTAGAAATTCTTTTCAGCTGATAGTTAGTGTCCTGCTCTACAATTTTCTTTGTGCCTAGTTTGAGATGTGGTGCAGCTCAGAATCAAGAAGGAAGAAAAATGCTGCAATTTCACAGTGGCTGCTGATGAGAACTCACCCTCTCTCTAAAAAAAAAAAAAAAAATAAAAAGCAGAAAATTGCAGTGGGCTCTTCAGTGAACTGAACTTCTGCTCCCATGTCCACCACCCATGCTGAAGAACTCGAGCACAGGTCTTGGAGCTCTACAGACAGGAAGGCAGAAGGAGAGAGGGGCACTAAGCCCTTTGGCAATCTTGGGGTGGCGAGGGCAGAAGAATATTGGAAGAAAAAGTTTTGCTATATTTCAGCTCTAGGTTAGCAACTTACACCCCAACAAGACAAGATGAAGGGTAACACAGCTTGAGTCAATTGCATTCAGGTATTTTTGTGGGTTGGGATTTGGAGCTTTGTGCTCAGACTGGCCAACAGACCATCCATACAGCATCACCCTAACACAGGGGGACAGACCCCACTAGACAACCACCACAGTCAGTGCTTTACTCCTTTGCACAGTTTCTTGGCAGGAGCTGTGCAGCCAGTGGTTCATGTTTCGTTTTATAGGCAACAAGAAAAAGATGGAACATTTCTATTGAAACGAAAGCATTTATGATTTATATTGATCTCATGATCAATATTGGAAGAGGTTAAACAAGGATTATGCTTATTCCATTTAACAGGACTTCCAGACCAGTGTTTTTTAGCACAGGAAGAACTGGAGTAAATTTCAAAACAATGCTTTTTGTGTTTATCCTCCAACCCTGCTCTGACCTCCTCTCCTAGATCCTCTTTTAAGCAGAAGTGTGTTAAGAGCCTGAGGAACACGATACTATTGCTTAATTTTGTCTGCCTTTCATTAACATTTATATGAGTTTATGCCATGCCTTTTGCCATTTTCCAGCTGATAAATGTTTTTTTAATATTATGCACAGACCATTTTGCTTATAATCAAGGGAGGGAAATTAAGTTTCACATCTGAGAGCTTTAGGCAAAAAAATGTCAGGCGTGGACCAGATGACCACATGAGAGTCGCAGGCTCTCTTTGTGCCCCAGATTGGCTGGTATTGTTTGGATGCTGTTGCTCTGGAGCAATAGCACTAACGTAATTATGAGATCAAGCAACATCTGGCGGGTTTGGCACCCAGCTCACAATCGATTGTGAGTTTGGGGTCAAAGGATGAATGAGCCTTAAGTGCACGTTAGGGTGCGTAATCATAAAGCTTGCATTAGCCAGGAAGGAGGAATAGCAGCATTCTTGAGTTTCATCGCCCAACAGAATTGATGGCCCACAAAAGGGCGGTGGCACAGCACACAAAAGTGATGATGCCAGAGAGACTGAGGCGCTGCGGGCGGTATTTGACATCTTCTGGCTGTGGGCTGTTGTGTGTTGTGATTTATGTCACCGTAATGATTGATTACGTTCAGATCATTCCCATTCTACCATATCTCTGAGAATTTCCCTCTTCTTCAAACATCTTTTTGTTCCCCAAGCCCTAGGCTGCAGATGGCATCAACCCACGCATCTCCATTGTTTGAAGCCTCCAAGAACTCTACCATTCTTCGGGGGAATGCTAATAGTTGAGTAGCTAGTGTCCAATTAAGTCCTGAAGCTGTGGCTGCGGGCACTTTAACCTTTTTATCCCCTTGTTCTTTTAGGAATTTCGTTGCCTGCAACAGTTGCAACTCAAGGATGCCTAAAAAAGTCATCAGGAAAGAAAATCACAAGGAGATGCATTTTTCAGGTTAGGGGAAATTGCTTCAAGTGATGGCTACAGCTGCATCTGTCGCACCTCCATAAAGGTTCTTCTGATCATGTTTCACAAAATGAATTATCATCTCTGGCGTGCAGCAGGATTGGTGTAAAGGCAACAGGCTAAAGCTTCTGCATGCTGGGAAGCCAAAAATGCCTCTGGGATGCTTATGCAAATCACCCGTTTTCTCTGATACCTCAACTGACACATAAAATATCAATGACTCGATATTCACATGATGGGAAAAACAAGAATTCAGGGCTCACATCAAGAAAACACTGAATTTTTTAGGATCTTTTTTATTTTGGTAGATCGAACATGGCACAGTATCAGGGGAATTAGTACAGTGGGTACTGAATATCTTACCTTCTTCAAATCACAAGAAGTAACTACAACAGACTTTATGAGTTTCTATTTTCTTCTTCATTAGGAAGCAATAACACCAAGTACATATTTGCTACTACTTTGGTCACTGACAACAAGATACCCAAAAGGACTCCAACTGTACGTTTTACACCTATCCCTTTGACTCTAAGTTTCCACACAAGGCTTTTTCTGTCCCTGTGTCCATGCACTACTGCTGCCCAGGGAGCTCGGGAGCTCTGTGCACTCTCTCTTTCTCTTCTGGAAGCCCTGGGAGGTACAAAGGGATATACCACAAGCCCTGAGAAATCCTTCAAGTTGCACGTTTCTCAAGCAGTGTCAAACATCATTTCTTAGACACAAAATAAAGAAGTAGCAGAAAAAAGCTTTGTTTTTGTTTCGACTAGATGATCTCTAGAGATCCCTTCCAGCTCTGGCAATCTTCCCTGAAAGCACATACTGATTTGGTTTTTAGGTAGGATGTAGCAAAGCCTATAACACCTTTCATTTATCAACAATATCTTTTCTGAATCAAATAGACAGCGGGATCAGCTCCTGTGTAAATCTAGTAAAGATTCAATACATAGGGCAAGCTGAGGTCCATCAGTGCAGTTCACCTGCCACACAGAGAGGTTTCAAAGTTATCAGGTTTCTGTCTGATAAGAGTCCAGTAAGTGCCACTTTCACCATACATGCACCGTGGCAGTGTCTACACAGAGGGCATCAAAAGCCAGTGAAAACTTCCAATTGGACTCCAGAAGGTCTGGCAATACCAGATAAAATACCTACAGTATTCACATATAGCCAAAAAAAAATTGACTGAAGAGGACAGAGGACAAGAACAACAGGTCAGTTTGTGACAGCAAAAGTTACAATTGATTGTCCTATTTCTTAAAGACAAAATGATGTTAAACTATGCTATCTAATATTTACATGGGCAGAGTTAATTTCTCAGTTCTAGTGCTGCTCATCTCTTGCTTTGTTTAATTTTCATACAGGTAACTGGGGATGCAAGATATCTATCAATGGCTCCAAGCCTGGATGCGTCTTCAGAGTGAAGATTAGAACACTGATCTGAGTTTGGTGTGTTTCTTTTTTTTTTTTTTTAAAAAGTATCTGAGGGGTTTTTGTGAAAGCATTTAATGTAAGTGGGTCACAAAGAATGAAAGCTGTCCTTGGGCAGCCTTTGAACAGGCACAAATATGTTTTCCTCCTTATTTCTTTTTTCAGCAGAATAGAAAACATAAGCCCCTGTCCGTAAGCAATATTTCATTTTTAGCAGGCTCTACAACTCCTCAGAAACATTCAGCAATGCTGAATGTCATTCAAATGGTCCTTGATACACACAGTCTGGGCCTGACTCCCACTTAAACTAAGGTTTGCATTATCTTTACACCCACTGTAAAACTGGTTTCGCCGCTGGAATTGCAAGGAAAGCTTTAGTCTTAGGGAGAAGGCAGACAGAAATATTTTGAGAGGGGAAGAAGGCATTTGACACTGGCAACTTGAACAGAAGGCACCACCGTGCAGGGACAGCACTGTCACCCCCAAAATGAAAGGCTCAACCCTACCTTTTTAGGGAAACCCTGCATTGACCCTACTGCACCCAAACCCAGCTCCCACTGGATTACTTTACCTAAATGCTATGGATGTGTAGAACTTCTCAGATGCAAGTAAAGGCAGAGAAAGTGCTTCTGAAAGAAAGCAGACGAGCCCACACACCCTGCTGTGCTGAGCAGTCGCAGTCCTGACCACCCTTCTGTAACAGAGGAACAAGCCCTCAGTGTCCCACAACGTGCTACAGTGACCCAGCTCTTCAGCATAATAATCTTAATCTTACAATTTAGATAAATTCATTATAACCCGGGTTAAATGAGTCAAGAAAAAAGGAGATACAGTTAGAGAATATATGTACGACTTTCTTTTGCCGTACTGCCTTCAGGCTGCCTTCTGATGGTTCTCATGAGCTACACTGACTCTCAAGTAATAATAAATTATTTTAAATGAATGGATTTACTGACTGGTAATAACAAATGATTTGCATAACTGGATGAGGCGATGGAGAGGAGAGCCTCTCTTCAGCTGCTGTTGGCCCAGAAAATAGGATTGATGGCCCACTCTTATCAGCAAGAAGACCAAATAGCCATTTGGTTATTAGGGAGGATGACGCTTGCCCCAAATCCAGTTTATTTCAGTGCTAAGCAAAAGTGGATTCTGTTCCCAGAGACAACTCTACATCCTTCGCCAATGTCAAGCATCAAAATTTCAAAGACTCCTTAAAAGGCAGAGACTCGTATGTGAAGAGCGCCCTTCGTCTCTCTGCTGCACAACCAACACGCTCTTCTCAGTATTGTTTTAATGAAAATCATGAGTATGGCCCTCATTAAGCCAAGCACTTAAGCTTAAGTATTCACTATAAAAGCACCCCTCTTGACTTCCTCAGGATTATTCGTGTACCTGCCTTTGGCATTTAAGCACTTAGTTGAACCAGAGCCCATAGCATTATCTAATGAAAATAACTAAGTATATTAGACACATACCAAATTTGTGATCACCATTCCTGTGGAGCCCGTTTTGTGGAATGGATACCATTTATAGAATAGAACAGGACAGAGTTTTCTATTGTTGTATCATTTGAATCAAAATTAAGAGACGGAGGAGTTACAAATACAGAGTCACAGACTGGCTGAGGTGGGCAGAGGCCCCTGGAGATCATCTTATCCAACCCCCCAACTCAAGTATAGTCACCAACAGCAGGCTGCCCAGGCACATGGCACACCTGTTACTTTGAAAGTATCTGTGATACCTGCAACACCAACGTCATGAAGTTGAAAAAAATAACAAAAAAAAAANGATTTTAATATAAAAAAAAAAAAAAAAAAAAAAAAAAGACACTGTTCATTTTATGAGTGAGTTTACAGATTCCTGATAGCACTGAAGTCCAAGAAAGGCTTTACAGGAGAACAGAAACAGTAGTGGACATCACAGAAAAAATTCTCCCCTGTTTCTAATCTGACAGCATCTGCTGATACTTATTAAAATCATAGAATCATAGAATCATAGAATGGTCCGAGTTGGAAGGGACCTTAAAGATCATCAAGTTCTAACCCCCCTGCCATGGGCAGGGACACCTCTCCCTAGAGCAGGTTGCTCCAAGCCCCATCCAGCCTGGCCTTAAACACTTCCAGGGAGGGGGCATCAACAACTTCCCTGGGCAGCCTGTTCCAGTGCCTCACCACCCTCACAGCAAAGAACTTCTTCCTAATATCTCATCTAAATCTCCCCTCTTCCAATTTAAAACCATTACCCCTTATCCTGTCACTAGACTTCCTGACAAAGAGACAGGAAAATGATAAATCGTAATTCACCTTGACGTAAATCCTTGACACTGCTGTTTTTGTGAAGTGATATCTCCTGCAAAAGGGCAAAATCGTCTCTCAATTTAATCTGCATTCCTCTACTTCAGAAAGATAGTGGGGACATGATGGAAGAAGACAGAACTGGGTCTACTCTTCCAAAGAGAAGAAGCTGTGCAACATTTTTTTCTAAGTGAACTAATTTTTTACCCGCTGAAAGTTATGCATTTTTAAATGTATTATTGTGCCATAAAAATTTGGCAGTACCTGGCAGTACCTCTCAGGCAGTACCTGTGAGACCCCACCTGGAGCACTGTGTCCAGNATGATCTTTAAGGTCCCTTCCAACTCTGACCATTCTGTGATAATTCTATGATTCTATGAAAATGCTTGTGTGCAGCAGAATCAGTCCATACCTTCAGCATGAAACGTAGGAATGTGCTTTATGCAGAAAGGACCTTTGAAGGTATCACCTGGCACAGTACCTCACCGTGACTGCAGGCAGGGATTTTGCAACGGAGACCATCTGTTGCCATGGACAGCAGGATTGCCACGGACAGCAGGATTGCCACCACAGGGTTGCACCGTTCACAGATCAATGTAAGATCTGACACAGACAGTGCCTGTACTTTCAGTGTTTGACTCAAAGTCAGCAGAGTCTATGGGCAGGCGCGAGCTTCAACATGAAGCAGTCAAAAGCATGTAGGGAGTGGAAAGATTCCTTTTCTAGACTGTGCTGCATTAATTTCTGGACTGCTTTCCAGGTTCCCTACAGCAGGTATTTCTATACAAAGATCTACTGTAAAAAAATAACCAAAACCAAAACCAAACTACATGCTAAACACAATTCCAGTAATGTTTCTGTGAAAACTGAGCCTTGACAATAGGTTCAGTATACATGCTTGCTTTTTTGTCCTCTCTTCCCAGTGGAAATAAACCTGTGTCTTTATTTCTGGTTCATGCTATAGAAAAAGAAAGGTATAAAAAAAAAAAATCACTCTCAAAATTCCCTGGGTTTTCACACCATGCCACGTTTAAGGTATTCATGGAGAAAGCACATCTAATCTGGAAGAATAAGGAATAATCACTGTCCAGAGAGTGTTCTCAGGAAAAGAATAAACCTAGAGTAACTCCTCTAAAACCCAAACAATATTCTGGTATATATGACCAGCATATAACTCATAAAATCTCTCCCTGGGAAGAATCAGCATTTTGCAATGTCAACTCAGTCCCTGCAACTTTTCTTCTATACTCTCCTAGACATCTTATTTATTTATTCCATTTATAAGGATGTTCTGTTAGGGCCTGTGGACACGTGTATGTAACAGCCATAAAAGTCACAAACACATTGGCAATCCCTGACTGAACAGAGTCAGTGAAAAGAAATTCTTCATGTTCTGTGCAATTTCTCTCTGTGTTAAGTTACTTTAACAGAAGCAATTGTTTTTCTTCCAACTGCACCTGTAACACAATCACTAGATTTACCCTTGAAAATGTCTGCCTGAAAACTGCAAAACTCTGAGGGTTAAAGAGCTGGAGTTTGGGCTTTCCCTCCCCCCCCCCC
>VXBW01005385.1:722205-784664 GCA_013400375.1 Thinocorus orbignyianus
CCCAGAATCTTTCTGACACAAAAGGTTGAGAGGTTTTCTTTGAGCTACTTCGATGGCTGAAGCCTCACGCGGGGTCAGCCAGCTCTAAGCATCCCTGCTGTAACGGTGAGCTTTCCACTGTCCCCCCTCCAATGCAGAATTAATGTCCTTCCCTCACTCTGTGGAGTGCTCAATTTCCCACAGAACGGTTTATTTCTGCAGAATTCTCCAGGTGCACAAGCCATTCTGTTCTGGTGAGCTCTGCACGTCTTATTCATGGTAATTACGCTCACATCTTTGATCTCAGACAAGATCTCTTGTGCATATTTTGTTCTATTTATGTCTTTGATCTCGTTACTTGTTTTTTCCCCCTTTTTCCAGCTGCCTGTCTTTTCATTTGAAAGACATTCATCCTACATCACTTTAAAAACAAAAGGTGGAATGCTGGCGTCCGTATCCCGAGTAACCTTGCAGAATATACAGTAGTAGGGAGAGATTTTTGAAGGAGAGCATATCGGGGTTTTGCCTCCCCGTTTAAATGAGCAGTAGCACATGCTGCTAATGTCAAGAATGCACCCAGGCAGCTGAAAGTAATATGTGATACTGAGAAGAGTATATTAAAAAAAAAAAAAACACAAAAACCTGGTTATTGTGATGACCGTGGTGACAGCAGATTACCCTGGCAGAGAGGAGACGCACGGGACCCACTAGTGTGCATGAAAAAATCCGCTCTCCATGGCAACAGGAGCCCTGCGCCGAGGGGGAGATGCTGTCCTGCATCCCTCCCCACCTCAGCTTCCCAGCTCTGCCTAGGGTGGAAAGCTTTAGCCTCCAAAGTGCCTTTGCAGCAGACTTGCCTTTAGAAATAAATCAAAGGAAGCAATAAATACTTGCAACTTCTCAGGTGTTTGTATTTTTAGTGCTGAAATACTACAAGCATTGCAGCTGTCCCCCGCCAGCCACCTGCATCCTGCACGGTGCTGCCTTCGGTGCTTAGCAGGGACCTCCTCAGCGGGCCCATAAGCATGTGCCGGCTCTAAGACTTGGAGTCAATGGGATTTGGATTTATGGTTGAGAGTGAAAATGCAATAGTGTTTTGCTAAAGCCGGTTCTTCACCATGTATCAAACCAGAACAGAGGAGTAAAATTTCCAGGGCTCACAATCACTCTAGTAAGATGATACGATTCTGTGACCCAAATTTACAACAGTGTTTCACAGAGATTAAGCTGAAAGACTGGAGGGATCTCCGATGATGAGAGAAAGAGCATTGAGCTAAGAACTACCTCAAAAAACTGCCTCAAACCCCAAACTTAGTCAAAACTCACCAACACTTCTTTATTGTGAAACAATTGGCATTCATCATTCCCTTCCACTCTGCTGGCTTAGCTAAAATTTAAGAGGACTGACAGCAAATCCACACGTCGGAATCAAGAGAAGTATCCTCTGCTCTCCTCTATCACCTCACTGACAAAATATTACATCAATAATAAATACAGAATCGTCACAGGAGGCTACAAGGCTGGTTGAGGATGAACGACAGTTTCCACCTGAGAATTTATGGAGATTAATTAACACTTTTGCACCAGAATTCCTCAAGCTGTGGGAAACATGTGGGTGAGGGGCAGAAGAGCTCATCAGGAAGTTGCTTCTAAATGCCAAAGCCTATTGACCAAATCTCAGTGCAATTCTCAAGCATCCTATGTTCCAGCACTGAAAAGCTCAAAAATCCCTGCTGGCACATGGAAGTTACGGTAAAGCTACTATGGTGACACAAAACTACTAGTGCCATAGTCTCTGCTTGCAATGTACACCTAACTAATTTCTTTGAGATCTCAATTGCCTCTCCACTCATACTGTTGTAAGAGTGGAGTTATTATCTCAGCAGGGAATACAGTGTCACATTGCTTACTTTACACAGGTTCCTCTCCATGTGACTAATCCTTCACCCACGGATATAAACGTGCAGGGTTTGGTTGCTAAAAGCCCCGTGAAAACAGCAGGTAGAAACTGTAACTCCCGATTCATTCCTAATCCCATACAGGTGTCACCAAAAGTATGAGTAAAATCTGTCCTTCAGTTTTTTTAAGTATGCATAAACAGAAAAAAAATCTTTTTCATGAAAAGATTAAGATATGGACAAAAACGTCATAATGCTAGAGCTACAAAGAGACAATGTTATTAGACTATTAGTATTTTGAAAAAGAAAAGACAGAAGCTTCCAGTAATTTCCGTCTCTATTTGATTGCCTTAATTCCAGCAGCACAGAGCAAGTGCATGTTTGCTTTGTGCTGGAATTCATCCTGACTTCCTCAGAAACAGGACACACATTTCCTCCTGCCTTCCAAAACTGTATCAGAAATCTCACTTTCTTATTGCAGACAAGCATTTCCAGGCTATTCTCACCTTTTTTCAAAGCAGAACTTGTGAATACTTCCCAACCAGCACCCTTCTGCTGGCAGGATCCCTCCCCCTGCAATTGATGTGCTTTCTCAACCCGAGCTGCAAATTGTGCAGCAATTACATCATTTGCTGTCTTTGATGATGTGCAGACATCCCGGGTCTTTTGCAACCCAACACAATACTCCATGGGAAAATTCTTCCTGTTTAAATTTAAGATCAATGGAAAGAAGCCTCGTTGTGTGTCACCCCGTTTTAAAAAAATAGTTCTATGGCACAGGAACCTGTAAATCCGTGTTAGATTTGAAATTAGAAAAGCAAATAGAACAAATATTTCATAGAATCATAGAATGGTCAGAGTTGGAAGGGACCTTCAAGATCATCAAGTTCCAACCCCCCTGCCATGGGCAGGGACACCTCTCCCTAGAACAGGTTGCTCCAAGCCCCATCCAACTTGGCCTTAAACACTTCCAGGGATGGGGCATCAACAACTTCCCTGGGCAACCTGTTCCAGTGCCTCACCACCCTCACAGCAAAGAACTTCTTCCTAAGATCTCATCTAAATCTCCCCTCTTCCAATTTAAAACCATTCCCCCTCGTCCTGTCACTAGAATTTCTTAAATCCTCCCAGCATGTTCTTCCATGATACCAGTAATATGGATTACACTACCATATTTCAGAAACTTCCAAGTCATTGCTTGGTCAGACAGGTTTCCCTAAATCCTTCCCTCCTGCCCCATTTTAATCACTGAACCATTAAAAACAAGTAGGACAAAGGTGATCTCAAGAAGTCTAAACTGGGACCCCTGTCCCAAAGCGGGAAACCACTCCGGATAGAATCATAGAATCATAGAATGGTCAGAGTTGGATGGGACCTTAAAGATCATCAAGTTCCAACCCCTCTGCCATGGGCAGGGACACCTCTCCCTAGAGCAGGTTGCTCCAAGCCCCATCCAACCTGTGCTAAGCTTTTCTTAAGAAGATCAGCACAGCCCCAGTGAGGTGTTGTGTTGGTCCCACTGCCATTGCCTCTCCCCTGGGTTCTGACACCTGCCAACTGCCCAGGGGTCCATATTCTCCACCCAGCCTGTCCCACACCTCCTCCCCTGAGAAGCTGAGGCATCTCCAGACAAGCTTTCCCCAGGTTCCTGCAGACCCTGCTCATTTATGGGGGCTTTGATGGTACAACCCAAGCAGCTGCCTCCCACAGGCAGGGTGCTGGGTCCCCGGGGTGCAGAGGTGCCAGGTGTCCCTGGCATCCTGCTGGCTGAGGAGCTCCCTCCTAAACCCCACTTTTAATCTGCCTTGGGCAACTTCACTAATTACAGGTAGAGAGAGGGCTTAGGTAATACAATCAGGTTATAACATTTCCCAAAATCAGTCACATTCCATGTGAAAACGGAGGCATTTTGTGCCCAGCAGTGGAAATACTGCAGCCCCGTGCCCATGCCTGTGTTGCACCAAGGGATAAGCAATGCCGATAGGAATTCCTGGCGCTGGGAGCAGGGAACAGTGAGCAGCATCAGGAGGGTATGAGGGTTGGAGCACGGCAGCAGAGATAAGAGCAGCTGGGAGTGTGGAAAACTGCCAGGAACACTCTTGACTTCATAGCATTTCTGCCGTTTGGGGAAATTACATAAAAGACAATTTTATGGTTTTTTATTACTTTTTTGTGTGTGTGAAGAACATGCTTTTCCAGCTGAACACATTCTAACTTTTAACAACTCTTTGCCTGTGCTCAGGAAATATCTAGATTTCTCTTATATATTAAAATACATGTTTGTCCATGTAGTATAAATGAATCTATACTCAACTATATCTTGCAAATTCCCCTATAAAATATCGATGAATACACTGTCATCACTTGCAAGTATTTCAGCACATTTTAGGTGGCTGATGTAAGAGAATAACACCAAGAAACAGAACTCATCCAAATGAGAGAGAAAATTTTAGTGAGGAAGCTACACTTTTTTTCTCCCCGGGTAGAGTTGTGGTCATTTTAGACAAGATTAAAAAGTTTCATCTTCTCAACACCAAATTTTGTGATTTTTTTTTTTCTCCTTTGCAGGAATATTCAGTCAAAACATTTTGGCTGCGACAAAAGGGGTTAACGACTGTTAATGCCTTTCAACTGCAAAGATTTACATCACCACGATTTCTTCACTATGTGAATTTCATGTCTTAGAAAAGTATCTTAATTTCAGATTGAATACAATGGTTCAGCACTATAATTATCCCCCCTTTCATTCTCTTATGGAAATAAAATTCATAATTCTTCCTGTCATTTTTACACATTATACTCATGTCATCAGTAGTTTTAAAGTTTCCTTTTTTTAAGGTAGTTACTGGTGGTATAATAAAAGAGAGAAAATTAATTTCCTGTAGTTTGAATCCAAGTGCCCCAGTGTCTCAAGATGCAATGTTATAGTAAAACTGTAAAGTTAATGGAATATTAAAATCTGTCAGTTGATCTTCTCAGGGAAAAAATAGTTCATCGTCTGAGGATTGAGAGCATGCTGGTAAAAGGGGCCCCGTAAATCACCAATTAACTGCTCAGAATTAAAATGCGAGAGGACCTGTCCTTTCTGTTTACAGAAACGAGGGCTGTATTGCAACAATCAAAAGCTCCTTCTAATTTTTAGGTAAATAACAATTACCAATTCCTTTTAAATATCATATGGCCATGGCAGATCCCTGAATACAAACAGTTTTTCGGTGCCTTTGCTGGAGTGATTAAAATGTTGAAAGCATCACAGCGAGTCCCCGAGCTCCTTGACAGCTGTCATTGCTATTGAACACAACTATAACAGCCAGAGAGAGCTTTATTGGTAAACTGTTCTGCGTTTCCACAAAGGCAATCTCACCATTCCACACAGGCATCTGTTGCCATATTTTGGAGCTTTTATTCCTCGCCCCTCGGACGGAGCCGGCGGTTTGGTGCCATGTGCAATTTCTCCCTCTTCATCAATACCATTTGGTGAGGTTTGTGCCACCAGGGCTTCGGAAGGTTTTGTTTCCAGGAAAATGAGCAAGGAAAATACATTTTTGCCGAGTATAATGGTCTCTTTCTGCGCCAGTCATGTGCGACAATAGAGCGCAGGGCTTTTCAATAGGGAGTGGTGTGACTTCAGCCTTTAAATATAAATGCACAGAGTTTTTATGAGGAGTGCTGTACCCTTCCAATTTACATCTTTTTTTTATGGTAGGGAGAGGGAGAAAGCTTCACCACAATGAGCTGCAGTTTCAATAAAGACAGCTCAGACGGCCCCCACGTCTGCGGCCACAGCAGCGCCAGGGCCCCCGGCCCCACCACCAGCCCCTTCTCCTCACCCCCCACCCCGAGTTGTGCTGCCCACCTCACCCTCACAGCCCCACGGCTTTCAGCCTCGCCAACACCCGGGGGGGCAGAGGGAAGGACTTTTTCTTCACTTTCTGTATTTTACAGAAAACAGACAGCGGACCGAGGCAGTGGGAAAATAAAATTACCTCTTCAAAATCCCCCCAGCAGCCCATGACAGGGCTGGGAGCTGAACCTCAGCTTCCCAAATCTCTTTTCCAATGGGAAAGGGTGGGTATTCCTGGTCTCTCTGCTGGCCTGCCCCAGAGCCTCCCCTGAGTCCCAACAGCAGTTCCCCCAGTGGTGGGTAATGCTCTCCTATGTGCTGTACCCAACTCAGCCACCTTCTGCAGGTCCCACATCCCCCAAGTCCCTTACCAGCACTTCTCCAGACTTTTCCAGCAACTATCCCAGCTACATAAAACACTTCTTCTTCCCTTCTCCACACTTTCTCCCCATTTAGCTGTGGGGCTGTGCCCACTGAAGGTAGCCCTGGGCAGCAGGTGGGACACAGCGGCCCAGGGAGCAAAAAGGGAGAAGCTGGGGCAAGACTTGGGATAAAGCTGCACTGAATATTCTGGTTAAGGAAGAAGTGATGGAGCCCAGATGTGTCAAAAACATTTGGATGTTAGTGCTGGATGCTCCTGGAACGATAACCAGGTTGCAGGGTACAGGTTTCATCTGCTAACAGCTGCAGCATCTCGGCTTCCCCTCCTCAGTGCAAAATAGGGAATCGGGAAAGAGTGATGTCAATCACAAAGACAAGGACTACTGCAATACCTAAAATATGTATACATCTTCAAGTGCTGAGAGCAGTTAACAGCAACCTGTATTTATACAGCTCTAATAACCCAAAAAGACACCTGAAGAACAGCATGATTTGAACAGACATAGAAGTCATTTCTATTCTCTCAGTCCGGATAACGCACTCCTTCAAATCTCTTCACACAAAGCAATAAACAATTCTCTTTTCTGAAGAAATCATTGCCTGAAAACCATTTTTAAGTTAGAGAATCATGATGTCTTTTCTATGTTCTGCACCTTTAAATCTGTCAGACCGCTACTATCCATTTTAGACTCACTGTGT
Organism: Thinocorus orbignyianus; assembly: GCA_013400375.1. Classification (NCBI taxonomy): domain Eukaryota; kingdom Metazoa; phylum Chordata; class Aves; order Ciconiiformes; family Thinocoridae; genus Thinocorus; species Thinocorus orbignyianus. The sequence continues at coordinate 729,007 of VXBW01005385.1, forward strand.
TCATTCATGTGTGTCATGGAGACTGCGGCACCTTCTTTCCTGTTTCCTGTTTTTAAATATAGGATAAAAGTTATTTGGACTACAATGATCTGTTTACTCTTTATTGAAATATATAAAGCTTTATCCACCACTGCGATGCATTCATGTTTGAGGTGTAGTGTGAGAGCTGCTCAGCGGCACAAAGGAACGCCAGAACCAGAACTGGTTAGAAAACAGATTTTCTGTCCTGCAAAACAGTCCAGGATTTCTTCTTCTTTGTTGCTGCTGTTCTGAATCAGAGCAAAAAGCTCCATTTCTAAATGTTTTCATGGGGCGCGATTCTAGGGGAGGGAAAGTATTTCTTGTTTGATATATCAGTCTTGGTCATTTTTATGTAAAATACACGTTTAAGACCAAAAGCATTTTATAGCCTCACATTTGCACTTCAGAAATGACAAAACACAGTACACTTGGATTCCCACTAGGTTCCCACTCCTTTTTTTCTTTGTCTAGTCCCCATTTTGTGAAGAAGGGCCATTTTGACGAAGTACTATTTTCTACGTAGAAGCTGGGTGTTTTTTTTTCAAAAGGGGAAAAAAAGAGACCAGATTTGGATAAACAGAAGAGTCTTTGAACAGTTAAAATTGTCTATCTGCACAACTGAAATTCACAATCAAAATACAGGGCCTTAACATCGGCTCAGGCAACAACTTCTTACAACCTGCAAGAGGTATCTCCGTATTTTTAGCTGCTCCCAGGAGATCCCCTAACCCTCACTTTCAGATCTGCTCATTTCACAGTTACAAAGCCTCGTCTTAAATTTCAGACTATCTCCAACAGCTCCAGGAAATTCAACGCCATTCCAAAGAATCAGCCCCACATCGGGTTAAAAAAAAAACAAAAACCAGTGAACAGAAGTACTGTTGCATTAAAACAAATGGCTAGCAAGTGGTCTAAATAAAGCATTGCTATCTGATGCCTGAAAACAGATTTGACTGAAAAGGTATGCTTTCAGACTAAGAAAGCAGAAAAAAACTAATTAGACAAGAAGCAACCGTGAACAAACATGTTAGCAGAATCAATAACTGGAACTGATCAGCTATTTCTTTAATTGTGCCAGCTGGGCTCTAGCGATGTGCTTAGAGGAGCATAATTACCCGTTTCGGTTGTACAGCAGAGTTCTTTTTCTTTTCCTATCCTTTTATTCACCCTCCTTTCTTTTCGTTTACACTAGGAACTGGTCATATGCCATTAGAGAAAGAAAAACAGGGCCGAGAAATTAGTGGAAAATGGGCCATCCTCATACGTAAGCTGATATTATACGAATAATTAGAAGTAGCCCTGAACAGTGATGCCAAATGTGACCTAATAAGAAAGTGAGCCATCAAGGAAATGTAACTAATTTCTTAATGCAAAAGGGCATTGTGTGCGCTGTGTGCAAAGCACCGCTGTAAAATACACCAAAATTAAATAAAATTAAAAGAAATAGGGACCATTCTCCTTCATATTCCGACGTGCGTACCAGGGATTGTTCTAATTTGTAAGGCTGTGACTGATCCAGGCACAGAGTTCTGCTACTAAAGCTCTGAAGTCCACGCTGTACAGCTGCCTGCCACTATTAGCAAGAAACCAGGACAGACATGAAATAAAGCACAGAAAGGAGAAGGAAAGCGGTGAGGAAAGAGAGAAGGGGCTCAATGATTAATTACCAAGCCAAAAAAACCCAACCCACCCTTCCTTGACTGATGTTTGCCCGTCTTTAATTGACAGCAAAACAAAAGGATTTAATAACTTCAAGGCTCTTATGGGTAGCTCCATGGAAAATCCATAGCGGTGCAGAGGAAGCTTGGCTTTTTTGATCTATAGCAATGGCTAAATGGGTCTCCATTAGAGCAATGGCTACCCCGAAAAGTGAAAATTAAAAAGTGAAATATACATCTAATCAGCAACAGGCTAATATATCAAAAGAGTCGGCCTATCCCAACAAGGAGCCTGATTCAAAACACATTGACGTGAGTAGAAAAAAGATTCATGCCCCACAAAAGCTTAAGCCCAGAAACTTGTCCAAAGCGAATCTAAACCCCTTTATACAGCTGAAAGCCTCAGAAAACCAAGACTGGTTCTATTTTCTGGTTGCAGGCAGGTCACCTCCCATCACGGGAGCACTCCTACTTGGTGACATGACCTAGAGCAGCCCAGCTCTGTGCCCAGGGGGGACCCTGCCACCCAGCAGGGCTGGGCCAGCAGCAATCTCTGGTGCCAGCCCCGACTGTGGCATCACCTCTAGTGCTGACCACTTCTGCTCTCTCCCTCCCTTTTGCCTGCAGCTCCTCTGAAGCCATAAACTGCACACCTAAAGGGAAAAGCCCTCCAGGAGAGCAGCAGGAAGCTGAAGGGAACTAGAAGGAAGTAGAGAAGAAGTGGGATGCTTTGGGGCTGAGATGTAAGAATAGTCCCCGGTAGCAGCCAGCAGCCCCAACCCACAACCTCCACGGGCCAGGAAGAAAATCAGGGCTGTTTTCCCATCAAAGCCATGAAGGGATGCTGCACACCATGGTCCCTACAGTTGGGGTTCATTCTCAAAAGCCAGCAGAACACATTCAAGCACCCGCAGTCCAGGGCTGGCTTGTGTGTGCCAAGCAGGATTGCGTGGGTTGGTATTTTATCTGAAGCAGTATTTCTATGCTTAATTTCATTTTTCTAGCTGAAGTGATTTAGCTTTATTGTGCAGCGTGTATGTCTTTTGATATGGAAAAGAAACTTTTGTGAGGCGATATTCAAAGGGGTCTGCATTTATGTGGGCAGTTACTTCTGGCAGACGTCAGTTCTTTACAGAGAGGAATAGCTAATTAGGGAAATTATAAAACAAAAAGGTATTCTCTAACAATGAAAGATTCTTCAATCAACACCAGTCAATCATTCTGACAAGGAAAATAATTTAAGATTACTTGGTAAGAGAATAAAAATGCATTGCATGGGGTTAAGTCCCAATAACATTCGTGTTATAACTGTCTGTATAGGCACTTAGCTTTATACAATACACAGAGAATATCATAACAAAAGATCTCGGTTTCATCTTTCAGTCTTTCAAAAAGTATTTAAGTTTCTGATCATTTAGATCTTCACTGATTATTCATCACTACCACATTTTCAGACAGGAGATGCTAAATGAGCTACTTACTATGGATGATATTCACTATGCTGCTGAGCACAGCCACGGAGCAAGCCTCACAGAAGCAGCAGATGATAATGCTTTCCGTGCTCATTCCAGGTATGATGAGCTCCATTTCATCACCAAACAGGCTGGCACAAAAGGTGGTCATGGGGCTGGGCCGAGGGAGAACAAAAGTATCAGTCCTCACCCACAAAGCCTGATTACACCAAAACAAACTCAGAAGGGAAAAATTTGCCCAAAATTAAATCCAGGCTTTGATTAGGCTTCCCTGGAACCCATTTTTACACTAACAACAGTCCCAGTTTGGCTCTCCATCCCTAGGCCCAGCTAAGGCTCATTTCCACAGATTTTTTAAGGGATGTAAGGACAGCAGAGCTCTGCCCAGGATCTCCCTAGCTCCAGGAAGACCCACATGCTCCCACTGACAAGCCACACCTATGCCCTGGCGAGGTGTCCCAGGCAAGAGAGGACAGACTTTGAGGAGCTCAGAACAGCTTGAAGGAGGATGTTTAGGCACACCAGGAACAGGGAGAGAAAAGATTCCTCACTCCTCCCTTTCAGCAAAGACTCGCTTTCACTCTGTGCACGGGTTCTGTGGGGTTGACTTTATCTGTAGGGAGGAGACGCCTTAAAAACCTGGGCAGGAGTCCCTGGGAGGCAGGTGGGATGCTGCTCTCTGTGTCCGTTTCCACCACGCTCCTGGTGAAAAGCAAAGCTGAAGGCTCCAGATCATACAGCATCATTTTAACTTTGTAGGAGTTGAAAATTCCTCTCTGACTCCGTATTATTGCTGTTTGTATTGGCACTGTCCTTGGGGGCCTCGGCTGAAGTCAGGTCCCCACCGTGCCAGGCACTGCACAAGCATATGGCTGGAGACAGCTCCTCTCCCCAAGGGTTTACAGCCTAACTAGACTAGACAGACCAAATTAACATCATTCCCACATTTTCCAAGTAGGAAGCTGTGACACAGAAGGATTTCAACAGGCATTGGGAACCTAAATGCTTCTAAAATACAGCTTTCAAGCTTTCTGGGTCTCAGAAGCAGAATTAAACTCTGTGTGTTCTCCTACTATGAAAATACAGCCTGACTTCGGAGTGACCTTCAGAGCCCAAGATACAAAGGGAGCATTTGGCCTCATTCAGAGCATGAAACCCAGCCCCGGTCCCAGAGTTTGCTGTAACCTGACAGGCTTTTACATCTCTAAATGCCAAGGTGAGCGTTTACTTTGAAAGGGAAAACGTTTTAAAAACCAAAACAGCTCTGAGAACTGCTAAGCAAAGCTGTCATCGGAAAATTATTCCTTTCTGCTGGTATTTTTTTTTCCCCCTCCTGCAGTATGATCTGAGAGCTAAGTACAGCAGTCAATATGTAGTAATCAGGCTAATGATTGTCTAATAGCTAAATTAGGAGAGTGACTCTTAATCATGCAATATGATGCCAATAGTCTAGCACCAAATCCAGACATGAAGCAAAACTCTTTGATTACACTTCACGTTTTTAAAGACCTAATTAACTTTTATAAGACTTCTTGATTTTTAAAATATCTTAAGTGAACAGAGTGCAACATCAAAACTCTACAGAAAGTGGCAAATGTGTTTCTTTGACATATTACTTGCTAGGTCTACAGAAATGGTAGACTTCCATACAGAACTGTTAACATTATGGAACCCAGAAACATATATAATGTTGCGGATCTTTTGATATTTGTATTAATTTTCTATAAACCTAAACTCCCTAATAAATATAATTTAAATGGTCTTGCAGAAATACAATCCATTAAGCACTATGTAATCTACTCCAGGACCGTCTTACAATGAACCCTAAGTGAATTTGTCCAGTTGAAGTTCAGAGAAAAGGTAAAGGGAAAGTGGAAAAAAAAAAAAGTAAGATATAGACAATATAAAACATGGAGAAAAAGACAAATGAGCCTATGCAATCTCCATTCCGTGCACTAATTTATTTGATTAGTCATGTACCAGTTCTATCATTCATATTAGGAAAGAGCTTCCATTAAGTTAGAGTGATTTCAAATCTTTTATTACAAATCCGTTGAACTTCTTCTAATGAAATAGGAATACAGAGATTCTAATTTTGAAACAACAAAATCTCAAAATCTACTTTGCTAAAATTACTGACGATGGAACGGAGGAACTGTCTGGCCTCAAACTGGATTATAGTTCCTGATACCACAAAAAAAAAGAAAAAAAAGAGAAGGTATAAATATCCTACCAGAGAGTTATTTGCATTACGGATGATCTCGGAGACTTCCTGCCAGAAAAGCATCTCATAAGCCAGGAGTGGTTTATGGTAGTAAAAAAGAAATAATCTATAAAACCTACATCTAATTCTCCCTGGAATCAGTAGGCAGTCTGCTGGATGAACATAGAAAAAATAAGTGCAACTAATGCAGCTAAAGACCATCCTTCTTACCTAGAGAACTAATTCTGTTGGCTTTGTGCAAACTAGCCGCACGTTTACAGCAAGTGTGATTTGGCCCATCACTGCTGGAGAGACCCAGGGAACACCACAGCAACTGAGAAAACTGCTTCAAGGGAAGGGGCAGGGAAGAGATTCAACACACGTTTCCCCTGCCCACAGTTTGAACTTGCTGAACTTTGATGCTTGTTTCAACCACATCCAGTAGACTTTCCATCGTGGGGAAGCTACAATGTGCCCTCTGATTTTAAAGGGATTTTGGATTACTCTCCATTCACCTAGATAATTAAAACAAGATCCTCAGGTACTGCAAGATTTCAGAAATCAGATAATGAACTGAAATCATATATCTCATGGATTAGGCTCCCTCTGAATCGATTTATAATGGCTACATTGCTGGGACACTGACCCAGATTCCACACTTTTTTTTTTAATTCCTGCAAAATCACTCCAGCCAGTTCTCCCATTATTGATGGCATATTTCATCATCCTTCAGTATTAAAACATAAAGGGGAGGAAAAAACAAATGGTGAGGTGTAGGAGTTAGCATTTCACTTCCCCACACTGACTTCAGGATTTTACTGAACGCTTACGCCTGGTCTCTACATATGAATAGTCTGATGGGTCGCTGAATTGCCTTCAAATTACTAGGTCCCAAATCCAAAAGCATTTCTTCCATTATTATTACTTTAAAATTCAGCCTCCTTTTTTTTTTTACCAAAGTTGCAAGTCAAAACAGAATTTTATAATATGTTCTAATCTGTTTGCCCTGGCCCCCTGCCTGCAGTTGTTTGGATAGCTGGCAGAGCGTGGTATCTGACAGTAGTGTGGATAGTTTGCCATTCCTATGGGGATCTATCTTTGGCAATAAATTTGGACTGGATGTCTGTTAGTAGAGTGTGTCAAAACTCTGCCAAAAGCACTTTTGGATGTAGAATAATAATAAATGAGCACTGGACAGTATTAGTAGAGGAATTCTAATACAAGTTGTCCATCATTTCACAGTAAGTTCTTTACCACGTTACTGAATTTATGTCTCGTAATAAATTAACCATATCAAGTACTTCATCCCACAGGTTTAGTAAAATAAACATACGTAAGTCTAGGTAAGTTCCATGCCAACAGAACAATGCCCATATCCCTGCACATTCCTTTAAGCACAACTCAAACAAACACAAGTCTAAAAGCCAAATTCATGGCTGGAGCAGGAGGGCACATTCAGAGCTGGGTGCGCTTGCATCAGCCATCGGCTACCCTGAAGTTCTGTAGAAATCCTCCATTAATGGCATATATAAAAGTTTGTTCCACATTCCACTATTCTGAGCCTGTAATAGCCAATCTAAAAGGGCTTATCTTTATATACTTTTCCAGTCTGATGCAGAAATGTAGATAATAAATCTCAGTAGGAAAAATGTGACTTAATTCCTATGGGAATCTTGCCAATACTTTACGGTGTAGCAATCAGTGTTTATAAAACAATAGCTACTGTTCAAAGCAAACAAACAAATAAGAAATGTTGTGTGTTTAGTGAAAAGCCTCATAAACATAATCATAGAATCATAGAATGGTCAGAGTTGGAAGGGACCTTCAAGATCATCAAGTTCCAACCCCCCTGCCATGGGCAGGGACACCTCTCCCTAGAGCAGGTTGCTCCAAGCCCCATCCAGCCTGGCCTTAAACACTTCCAGGGATGGGGCATCAACAACTTCCCTGGGCAACCTGTTCCAGTGCCTCACCACCCTCACAGAAAAGAACTTCTTCCTAAGATCTCATCTAAATCTCCCCTCTTCCAATTTAAAACCATTACCCCTCGTCCTGTCACTAGACTTCCTGACAAAGAGTCCCTCCCCAATACCCAAAAAGATTTTGGCATCTCCAAATTCAGAGAGCATTTGTGAGAACAGGTGTGTTGGTATGATAGGAATCTCTGAAGATGCTGAGGTTTGGTACACATGATGGTACCAAGGAGCCCAAAGCATCACTATACTCACAGAAAATTTACATCACAATCTGCAGGGGACAGAGTCAAAAAGGACTTAATTTGGAAAATGGGAAGTCGTGAATACCAAAACTTTGCAAAGGAAAATACACACTATTTTTAGCTGCTTTTTAAAAAATAATGAATTTGCTCTTTTAGAAGGGAGAACAGTTCCAAACAGGCTCAGTTATACCCATGATTAAAGTAAGACATGGCTAGAAATCTATGATTCGGTTTTTGCCCAATATCTTTTGTACTCCACGGTCAACTGACAGAAGCATTTCACAACATTAGGTTTGAAAATGTTGGTGAAGCTCAGGAATCAAAAACTAGCCCAACTTTAAGGAATGCCAAGAACTCACCTTTTCAAAGCAAATAGAAGTTACAGGTGAGTCTACTTGCTAAAAAGCCAGATTTTTTTAAAGATGCTCAAGTATGGACTGGAAAACGCTTGTGTTGGAGCAGTGACTTGCAGGGATGGCCTGAGGGGTGCATGCAGGAATGCAAATCAGCTGAGTCAGAAATGCAACACATGCTTTTTTCCACTGAGAGGCATGTCTTTTGGAGGTACAAAACAGAAAAAAAACCCAGCACAAGATGGTGTGTTGAAGATGCTATAACAATGCACACTTCACAGCAACGCGGCCTAGGGACAGCAAAGGCGTCCCAAATTTCTGCTGTGCTGTGCACAGCAACATGTTTTTCCCAAGCCAAAGCACCCGAAGGAGGGAATTCTTTTCCACTTCATTCATGGTGTTTTGAAAACACCGCACATAGCCTGGGCTTTCAGGAAGACTCACAGCCAACAGCTCCACACGCTGTACAACACAGGCTGTAACTCCTCCACCCAGATGAGAGCAAGATACCTTCTGAGAGAGACTGCACACTGCTGCTCTCTGAATGGAGCAGCAGGCAGGCATCAAGCCAGGGTGCAGCAGTGATTGATGTGCACTTTGTGTGCTTTGTGGCTCCCTTTATGATATTTCTAAAGGAGAAACTTCGGCGGAGTGACTGGCGCCTCAGTTGTGCAGTTTCCATCACCAGCAACGGGAGAAGCACAGCTCTACTCTTTCAGCCTCACTGGGAAAGCACACTGTCTGGGGCACAGTGACTCTCAGCCACACGCCTCCATCTAGATGGTGCCACCACGTGGGCTTGGCTTCCCAGACACTATAATTAGGAATAACAGCTCAGCACTGCAGATTTTATTTGTATAGGTGCTTTTCTTTCTTCATTTATTGTACCCAGGAGGCAATGGTGAGGGTTGCACTGGGACACCAGCCTCAGCAAGAAAGACAGAGTTGGGACCTCCCTCTACAGCATAGGCATGGAGGGTCATGCATGGTGAGTCCAAAGGGAGAGGGAAAATAGAGGAGAGGGAAAATATATCTGCCATTAACAGCCATCCAGTAGCAACCAGCAGCAGGAATCCACTTGTTAAAACACCACTGCCACTCAGTGACAAAAATGGTCACAACTTCCACACAACCATGATTTTACTCTAAGGGGGATGCACCTCTTGGGACAGCATAGCTGTGTGTTGCCTCCTACTACAGAGAAATGGGGAAAATGTAGTTTAACTCTACACTGGCAATTACTATGTTTTTTTAAGGACAGAAAACAGCCTTCCCCTCGTAGTAGGTGTAAATGTACTTCAGCAGTTAAGATGTTGATTCAGCCAACTGAGATGGAGTAATTTTATTTCACTAAATGGTATTTTTCAACAGTCCCAGATGAATATTTGTATTGCTCATAATGACTTAGAAAAGAAAAGTCAAAATGTTATACTGTGAAAGCACTCTCATTGCCTTTTCTTTATAAATACTGTCATTTTGAATTTAGATACAACTTCCACACTTTCCTGCAGAGAAAGCTACACATTCCTGAAATACATTTTTTAGTGTTGAAAAACAAACAGCAGACGTCTTGACAAAAGTCACATTACTTCCACTTTTTCGTCTGAACAAATATACTGGCTCATCGTGCCTTGAGGAAAGGTATGAAGGATAGAGTGCTGGGGCTCAGATGTTCCTGAGGACTCTTCTGAACATCTATTATAAAGCTGTTGGTGATAGCAGAGGACTGGTCTCAGAGTAGTCCACCTCTAGTCTCAAGGTCAATAACTATTTTAGCACGGCCACTCCATGACCAATTTCTTTCCATAATATTTTTATTCTGACACTGATTTAAAGGCCTCCAACATCCACAGCAAGTGGATTCTGGAGAAACCTGTAATCCTGCATTAAGAATACAAGTATCAGCAAAGTAAGATTTTTTGGCCCAGCAAACACAACTTCAGGAGAGCACAGTTTGGACAAAACACACACTTCTGTTCCAGGGCTTTTGCCAGTGAGGGTCTGGGCAATTCACAATCCTGCCCCCTCCAGCTGAATTGACAGAAGTCAACAGCAGAGACCCAGTCAAGCCTCTACCTTATCTCCCTCTAAAACAAGGGGGAAAATAAGTCCCCAAGAACACAAATTCATCAACTCAGCCAAGCATTTTGAGGAAGAGAAGGTTAGCAGGCTCTCCACAGCCCCTCCAGGGCACGTGCAGCACAGGACCTCCTGTTGCTGCCTGCACTCCATCTCCCACTCAGCTCTGCCCTTGCAACCAACTGCTTGCTTTGGGTGCAGAGGCACCCCCTAAACAGGACTGCTGTTTAACAACCATACAGTATGTGCCTATAATTAATTCTGGATAAACAAGCTTAAGAACTTTTCTATTCAGTTCCTTTGTAGTTCATTTTTCTAGCCATGTGTTGAATGTTCTTGTGTTTGTGTACATTTTGGCACCTAGTTCTCTCCAGTTGCAGCTCTCAGTGCCTCTGCACACCCACTGACAATGGGAAATGGGAAAATCTAAGCCCTGGTTCATAAATCTAACACCTGTAAAGTCCACCTAATAGCATTACAAATTTCTTAGCACAATTTAATTTGCATACATGCAACTCTTAAAAACTCTGGCTTCCTGGCAACCAAGGATGATGTGTTTTGATCCTGCTTTTATTGTGTATACTAGCTCCTATTGGTACCATCATAATAATATATACAAAACGATTAATTCACGAAGTAAAAGCTTTTCTTCCTTTCTAAAAGCCACTTAATGCAAACTGTAAACATCACAAACACTCTCATTCAGACTGACTCAAAGATCTGAGCTGAGGCCAAGAGGCACAAGATGAAATGTCTGCAAGCGATGATGGATGACTGTAGGCAGGGGTTGCTCAAATTTGCACTGGAACCACTCCTAGCACCTTACCAGAGTACAACAAGCTGAAAACCATTAGCAGTCATTCCAGATAGGTTATAATGCCTTGAAAAGTCATGGAATTTTTCTTACATGCAGCATCTGGTGTTGACAGGAACATTAAAAATCACCTCTTCCCAAAGCCACTAGTCCTCCGCGTTGTTTATGTATTCAGAATAACCCTTAAGTAAATCTCAGCATTGTTCATCAAGTGTCACAACATTCAGTATCACAGTGTCTCTAAACTTGCTGTATTTTAAGAAATATTCAATGTAACAAATATTGTGAATGTAACTGTTTTTACATAATCAGAAATGTGTTTCCCAGAGATACTTAATGAGCTTGACCATTTCAACCAGAGATCAGCAAGGTACATACGAACACGTACAACGTCAAGCATATGTGCTTTACCCTTGATTACAGCTGGGCAAGTCATATATTTAAGTTAAGTACATACTTAAAGGCTTTATGGAAACATGAATTTAATGCACAAGTGTTTGAAGTTGGGAGTTGTTTGGGTTTTTTACTCCTCCTGTTTGAACTGATTTCTTCAGCACTTCTATCATTTTTTGACTGATTATTACCCAATTTATTTTTCATTTAACTTCGTACATGCCGTATTTCCTTTCAGACAGAACACTTACTTTCTCTTTAATAGATTTCTGTCTTGAAATACTGACCACTGGAAAGAAGTAAAATACAGGCTCTGGTATAATGTCTACTGAAATCAGTCTTGAACAGGTGCGGGATCTGACACACATAGAAGCCAGTAAAATGCAAATGGTATTTAGTTATTGAGGCAAATGGCAAGCTTTAAAGCACCACCTGTGTATATTTTGCAACATATCATGAAAGTGGTGAGAACCGTCCTCATTTATTCATGCATTAACTTGTGACATTTGGCTCAGAACAAAAAGCTGTAGAAAAGGGTAAGTTATGAGATGTCAAGGAAAAATGATATGTCACGCTGTAAGACGGCGTACTTTATATTTTACTGTTCACTTCAGCTTTAGTCTCAGCCCCGCAGCAAGGAAGGGGTTTGCTTGTGGGGGCAAGGGCAGGTCATTTTCCTTATGCACTGAAGAAGAGAGCCTGGAGTTTTATTCATCCAAGTACCCCGCCAGCCTGACTTTCCCCGCCTCTTTGTTAGACGAGCAGAAACCAATTGCCTTTTTGGTCTCTCATTTCTGCAACGTGAGCCTTCCTACCTCCCATCTCCCCTGAGAAACTCAGCAAGACAGAAAACCACCCCTCCAAGAAGCTGGTGTCAGGCAAATTGCACCCCAGATATTAGGTAAGGTCTGTGAGCCAGCCAGGTGGATCCCCTGCCCGTGCGAAACGTGCCCGAGGACAACTAATCCCATAACCACCAGTGGCGTGTCCCGACCTCACGCTTCCACTAATGCCACAAACTGCCAGAGAGGCAAAACAAATCATCTCCACGTCAGCATTTTATATAAAGTTGAGTTTTATTTATTTATTACGTATTTAGACTGTTTTAATAGCTACAGAACCGCATTAACATAAGAAATTGCAATGCTGCTTCGCTATTTACTACAATATATTTACCAGTGAAATCTGACAGCTGACAGCTTGTGAATGTGATGGTAATGTAATCATTGCATTTACACTGGATAGAACACAACTTTCTGAAATCGTGTGATAATATTTTCAGACTTAAATGATGGTTTAGGAATAAAGACATAAGTATTTGTTTATGAGTAATCTATCTTGAATGTGTTCATTAGTAATATTCCTGAAGGCTTCCAATAAATGTTATTTGAGATTAATTACAGCAGAAACAGCTAATTTGTCTGCCCGAGTGGTTATCACATAAACCCTGACTTGAAATAGCACCTAAATAAAACGAATATAAACCTGCCACAAAGATGTGAACATGCTGTCCCAAAAGGCACAACCACTTAACTTGTGTAATTGTCAGTACAGTCAAGAAAAGCTGTTCTAAGATTTGGTTTTCAACACCGGATTATACAGCATGTCCAAACAGAGCAAATCAAATTAAACTGTGTCTAAATTAGACTTCTTCCAATGGCAAGATTACTTTACATCAACAGACACATTGATCTGCCTTAGCAGCATCTACTAGAGACGACAGCAGAGCCAAGAGAAGGATTTAGAAAGTCACTCTTAGATCTGATCCAGTTTCTCCCAACGTTAAAATAAGACCACATGCAATTCCCTCTCCTTGAGTTGAAAGGACACCGACAAACCCCATTGTTCATGGAATACTCCAGTGTTTTAATGAAAAACGTTCTGTTCGGCTCATCTCTTCTTGGCATAAGGCAAATCTCTCTATTACTGCATTTATTTACAGAGTACTTGAGCAGAACTTTATCACCTAAAAACATCTCTAGTGTCTCAGCGTAATAAACTCTAACTCAAAGAGATCAGTCTCAGTTTATACACTTCTCGTTAAAGGATTGTAACAAAAAGAAAAGCCTTTAAAGGTCTCTGCTCTTGACCTCGTTTTAGGATATAAAAAGATGACCCAGAAGGCTCAAGTTTGAAGATTTTCCTGCTCCATATTTTCAAGACCTCTTTGTACATCACCTCAAAGTAGCAGAGGGAAGTGGAGGGAGAAGGGAAAGCACTTTTCCCCGAGCGACCCTCCAAATCTCTTTTAAGGATGTGCTTCTGAAAGTTGCATCTGCAGCTCCCGCCGGCTTCAGCAGGAATTTGAGGCTGCAGCCAAGAAGAAAACCAAGATCTGACTCAGGGAAGGTGAAGCTTTTCTGAAATTACTTTTTTTCATTTTGTGGGTGTCTGAATTTACTTCTCTAAAGTACGGCAGCATATGCCAAAATCTAGGCTGCCAATAGGCAATCAGTTCTCATCAACGACTCTGTAATCAACAGTATTACACAGAAAACCAAACTGTGAAAATGAAGGTAGAATAAAGGAGCAAGGAGGCTTGAGGGATGCAGGTAATCTTGACCAGGCACTTCCCTGGTTCCAGCTGCTGCCGAAGGTGTTATATGCCAATATAGATGCCAATGATACAGCTTGCTCTGCTGTATCTACTTAGCAAATCCATGGCAAATAACCATGAGCCCCTCAGCAGTCTACTCTTCAATTTCTTTTCACTTTTAGAAGAAAATTATTAAGGCTCGGGTGGGGTTTTGGGGAAGTGTTGCACGTTTTTGTTAAACTATGGAGTCTGTATCTGTATTTTGGGGTGGAAATCATTATTGCTGCCTAGTCAGAAAAGATGTCACGGAACAGAATCACAGCAACCACTTCTTCAACCACCACATGATCAAAATAGATTAAACCTTTTGTCACAAGTCCACATTTTACAGTTGCAGAAAAACCTGACAGAAACAGTACCAAGCACAACAACAGGCTGCGACTGAAAGGTGTTTCTGAAGTTTGCCGTGTTCTGGAGGAAATCACAATATGTTGAGTAGCAGACTATGAATGCCATGGAACTGTTTCTACTTTATTAGGGTTTTTTTATTCTAATGGAGAAGAGAATGAGGCAGGAATAATATCTGTGACAGTCAACCAAGGCTTTTAATGAAACAGGTAGCTAAGTCCAGACTGGATGAGTGATGCAAGACTACTCACTGTCTGTACTGATTTTAATCGAGGAGTCCTACCTTGCCAGGGGGAAATGCTCCTGAACTTGCTTGTGTTTTGAATAAGGAACCACCCCACCACCATTTTAGTAAGTCACTGAGACATCAGCTGCTGCACTTGGACAGATTAAATCTTGGTCTGCCTTTTTCCTGTCCACACTGTCCCTCCTGACAGCACAAACGTCCTCATGGGGTATTCATAGGCAGTCTCTCCAGGATGGCTATGCTCTGCCTTAACTCAGTAAGCAAGCCACAGATGATGACAGTACATTTTTTCCTGGGCTAACAGGTGCTGTACATATAACAAGTTGTGTCCTGGTTTTCTGGTAGGGTGCTGGAGGTGAACCATGTTGTGTGGAGTTATGTCTTACCAGGCATGATACAAAAGCAAGACATAATGCCTAAATACCTCACAGAAATCATACCCTGCTTTCTTTAGAATTAATGGGGGTTTTGTCGGAACTGTTGGAACAGGTCCAGCGCAGGGCCACCAAGATGATNNNNTTCTATGATTCTACGATTATTTAAACAGTGCTAATGCCTAAATGACCTTGTAATGTTGTTCTTGGCACCATCAAGCCCAGAGAAAAGGTAAATTCCTCCCCAGTGGACACACTGCAGGTGAACGTAACAAAGAGGCTGGGAGGGAGATGGCAAAGCACTGAAGACAACATGTTTTGCATAGATGAGAAAAGCACAAGCATATCGTGCACCGAATAGTACAAAATATCCACCAGGGATCAGCAGATTGGTGTAAGCCGAAAAAGTAACAAGAAATGAATTTGCAGTAAATGGTTTGCCTCTCTTCCACTAGCAAAAAAAATCTGCTTTTTATTAAGTATAGAGCTTCATTATGCATCTGGGTAATTGCCTGGATAAATCTGGGGCAGACAGAAAAGTTAAGAATTATTGGAAAGCTAATTTGAACAGTGATGGTGGAGAAATGTTTTCTCCAGTTTTGAAATAGAAGCCTTTCCTAGTAGACGAAAATCCTTCTTCATCCAAAAATAGGTTAAAAACCATCCAGGAGAAGCACATGCAGCTGAACAAAAGGTCAGTCTTGCCTCAGTTCTGTCACCCCTGTTTTGTATCATAAAGAAAGAGGTGGCACAATGCATGGAAAGAGAAAAGGCATCAGAAATCCTGGCGGGAAACTGCAGCCAGGCTGCTTCAAGAGAAGAGGGAGAGTACAGATGAGGCTTTTGCCAGAATCATAGAATCATAGAATGGTCAGAGTTGGAAGGGACCTTAAGATCATCGAGTTCCAACCCCCCTGCCATGGGCAGGGACACCTCTCCCTAGAGCAGGTTGCTCCAAGCCCCATCCAACCTGGCCTTAAACACTTCCAGGGATGGAGCAGCCCAGAACCGTGTGATTTCTGCTCAGCAGGGCTCAGGCATTGCTGCACCAGGGACACACTCACAACTGAAAACATAACCAGCAAACACACACCAGAGTTCTCTCCCCAGCTTTGCACATTCCAGTGGCAAGTAACAATAATTTGCCAGTGTCAAAATAAGCCATTATGGGAAAATAATGCTATAAAACTGAGACCTACATACAAGAAATTTTAAACTATTATGATATTCTGCAATGAAGTTGTTCATTATATTATTGAGACAATGGCTGAACCATTTAGCATAGAAAGTTGATGATCAGGTGAACAGGGAGTCTGTCATCAGTAATTAATTGTGTGTATTTGAAGGGTTGATTATGATAAAATAAGCAGGAGAGGAAGAAGACAAAAACCAAATTATAAAACCATGATCAGAAAGTGAACACAGTACTGACTTGTAAGTAAACCAAGAAAAACAAATAAAATCTTCTGTGCTTTAAAACAAACAGAAACATACATAAAGTCTCAAGAACTAACTAAAACACAATGAACCTTCAGCAGATTTCTTCTAAGAAAGAACATAGTACACCCTGACTCGAAGGACAGCATTTGAAAGGATAATTAAAGCAGCTCACGATGAGAAATGCTGTATAAATAGAGACACAGGACTGATAAATACCGTGCCCACAGAGAAAATGTTTTTTATTTTCTGTGGAACCTATAAAGTTTCCACTTATTTGTTATCTCATCTTATTTCAAGGAGTTACATTTGTAAAAATAATTTTATTAAGCAAGTTCAGAAAAAACATTCCCTGCAACAGGAACAACTCATCAAGCTGCACCGCACAGGCTATGGAAAAAATATTTTCAGGTGCAAGAGAATATATCCTATGAAACATTTTCCCATCAGGTTATTAGCATCAGTACATTGGAAACAGAAAGAAAATGCTGAGCTGGGACATGGAACAGAAAATTACTTAAGCACTGTCTTAACTATGTTTTGAATTGGGACCTTCAGGTTAACTTTTTTTGTTGTTGTTGAAGGAATTGCATATTGTTGTGGGACCTTTGTAAAGCATGCCAAGATTCATCCTGGATTTAAGATGAACTTTGCTTCTGCAGACCTAAATACCAGTGATAAATCTCTCCATGATTTAAATTCTGTAACCATGCGATGTCTCTTAGTCCAAAGAGACAGAGAATCATAGAATCACAGAATGGTCAGAGTTGGAAGGGACCTTCAAGATCATCAAGTTCCAACCCCCCTGCCATGGGCAGGGACACCTCTCCCTAGAGCAGGTTGCTCCAAGCCCCATCCAGCCTGGCCTTAAACACTTCCAGGGATGGGGCATCCACAACTTCCCTGGGCAACCTGTTCCAGGGCCTCACCACCCTCACACCAAAGAACTTCTTCCTAAGATCTCATCTAAATCTCCCCTCTTCCAATTTAAAACCATTCCCCCTCGTCCTGTCACTAGACTTCCTGACCAAGAGTCCCTCCCCAGCTCTCCTGGAGCTCCCTTCAGATCCTGGAAGGCCGCTATCAGGTCTCCCCAGAGCCTTCTCTTCTCCAGGCTGAACAGTCCCAGCTCTCTCAGGGTTACTACCCATCAGAGTGGGTTTTAACAGAGCAGTCCCAGGTCCTGACTCAGAAACTCTCTGCAAATGATGCTAAAGGCAGCCAATCAGTAAGAGAGAGAGAGAACAGCTTGTCCTTCATTCTAACAGTTGTGGAAACCAGCACAGGAGTCAGAGTACCAGACTGCTTCCTTCTTCAAAGTCTGGATTTGCAAAAGCCCACTTCAGCAGGCAGCCTGGGAAACTGCAAAGGAAGAAAGGGAGTGCATAAGAGATGATGAAATTGGCCTAGAGCTCTTTGACAGAAAAGATGCCGTTTTCTCCAGCCCTGCTGGAAGGAATATTTTCCCTTTGGTTTAAAATTAGGCTTCAAAGCCTTGGTATTTGTAACGCATAGCCCCATTAGGATGGCTTAGCTGTCACTCAAAGAGATCCATCCTCCTGTAATGCCTGAATATTCGCATGGGCTTTTTGACATCTTTCCCAAAAGGCCTGGGTACCAGATGTGTAGGCTGGCAGGCAGAGGCCACCTCCAGCAGGGATTACACCCTGGATTACAGCTGTGCTCCTTGAAAGCAGAGCTTTAGCTGCCAACCTGCACTCAGGGGCTGGGCACACACAGAATAACTTCCCAGAGGAACTTTAGGAAGAGCCCTGTCGTTGGCCTGGGAGTCCATTTCAGGGGTGACTATTTTTCTGGCCACCCAAGTATCTAATGGTGCTTCATCAAGCTGTAGCTGAAATCTGAAAATATACATATGCTTTTTAAACACAACTGTGCTTTAATTCCTTTTAACTCGGCAGACAGCACCCAGCTGTTCTGAGCTAATGGATGTTGCTTCCATGGTAAGACTGCTTGAGAATATAACAGATCATATAATGGCAAACGAACAAATACATTTTTATCAACCTCTGAAATGAGTCATTTATCTTCTGGGCTATGTACTGAATCATGACACCAAATGATAAGTTTTATCTCTTTTACTGTCAAACTCAATCTCAGTCAAGCCCCAAATTGCTGAGAACATAAGTGAAGAGTGAGCTCTATTCCCGACCGAAAATACTAGAGAGGCTGGCTAGCTGGCCTTTCCCTAAGTGGCTTTAATCTTTGGGAGGTTTGGCTTAAATGAAAACGTATGGCAGTGTCATCCTCCAACAGCCAAGCAGGAGACCCCTGCACAACTCCACTGGCTGGGAAGGTTATCAGCGAGCAGAGTGCCTGTCTCCCCTCTCTGCCTTCACCTCCTTGTTTTTCCTAGAAAAAAACCACTAAGTGTTCTCTAGTCACCCAATCCCACTCTGCCACTCAGTTAAACACATAAATTTCCTTTTATTGCCTCTTTTAAACAAATCCAACTTTCCATCATACTGTACAATTAAAACTTAATTTTTGTGTTAATCCTTGATAAATGATACCTAATATAAAGGTTGACCCCTTGGAATAGGCTAACATTTAAGGCTTTGATAAAAACCAAGCACTTATGACCTATAAAGCAACAGCTGTAATATCCTCACTTAACTCATGGATAGCTGGCTCATTTAAAAGACATTTTATTACAAAACTCAGTAATTTCCTCTTGAACTACTTCAGAAAGATCATGAAAATTTGATAGTGACAAAGGTACCCCATATTGACATCCTAAAAATGACTATTCACACCAAAATACAAGCAACACAGCAAACATGCTTTTCAGCCATCCCAGGAAAGACACTTCAGTAATGTGAAGCTGAATTTACACTCTTGGGGTGATCTACAAAAACTCCTCTAGGTCTATCTTAAGACAAATATATTTTAGAAAATCAAAGACCACTGACATGGAACTAAGAGCCTGTGGCAGAAAAGGAAGTGCAAGAAGATTTATGGTGGGCTAATTTCATTTGAAATAACCTGTTTTCAGCCAGCCGAGGAAAACAGAACCCAAAGGAAATTTAGAGGAAATAACCTTTGGGTCAATTTGATATCTGTTTCACTATGTGTGAAGAAACATCCCTCACAAGACCCGCACCCTCTAGTCATAGGAGAACTGATAATCAAAAGTAATGTGAAGGAGAAATTATTGATTGCCACCCCCAAAACAACGGACAGTCATGTCTTCCACGTGAAACTTGCAGGCACAGCTCTCCCAGACCAGCCACGACACACACGGCCTCTGGGAAAGTGTGAGGATGAGACGGTGGGAAGTGCTCTGGGGCTGCAGAGCTGGAGGAGATCACCGTGCAGATAACTGCTCCTCACAGCAGCACTGCTCTCCCCCATCAGCTCTGCACCCCAACCCACCTCTTCGCCTGGGGCTTGCTTCCCTTTTCCTCATTTCTCTCTTCTCCCAGTCAAGAACAGCATGTACCGATTCCTGGCCTCAGCGAAAGGGATGCTGTAACACCAGCCTAGGAGGCAGCTGATGCTGAGCATGGATAGCTTATTCCTAAGACTGCACAGGTCTGTTACTGCATGAGACCAACCGACGGACAGGGTGGGAGGATTAGCTTCTAAGGGACAGAATCTCTGTCCTTTCTGTCTTTGATCAGCGCTACACTCCACGCACACACTTGGGTTTGGAGGGACGAGGGCTCCTAAGGATTCTGCTCAGCACAAGAAGCATGGAAAAGTCCAGGAATGAATATTTTATCTTAAAAAGTCACAATTTTAAACTAAGAATATTGCTTCTTGTTTTCCTCCTCAGGATTACAAAATGCTTGGACACGATTTAGAGTCCAAAATATTCTCTGACGGCATTTTCTCTGTGTGTTCCTTTACTTGTAAAATGACAAGGAAATAACTTACCTAACTTCTGCTAATAACACCAGAAGAGAAACATTCTCCTGCTAATTTATTTGGTTTTATCTGCCTGTAGTTTCTACAGGAAGCAATGTCACCTGTGATCTGTCTCTGTGGTGGTCTGTTTTGCATTTTTTGCCATAACCTTCCATACAAAATTGATCTGTCATGAATAATAGAAGTGTCACCACATTATGTATCTCCACTCCATAACATGTGATTCAGTATCAAGAATGTCGGCTTTTTAAAAAATCCATACCATTTTAAAATGGCAAACCCTTGAAAATCTTTTCAGCCTGGATTTTGAGTGCTGCATAAGTTATTGCAAAGCTTCTGATTAACCAAATGGACAAGAAGCGCGGATTCACTTCCATGGGAAAATGTCAGAATACACAAAAAGATATTTCAACAAGTCTGTGCGGGGAACACCAAGAAATGGGTAACACAAAGCAAAAGAAAGCAAGAACATTCCATAAACTCCTAATGAGAAACACCCAACAGTCATGCACTTAGTCTGAGATTATGTAAAGTAGCTCTAATTATTGATCTCAGTAATGTACCATGTAATTTCCAATTTTACCTGCTTTGGAAGTACTGCTTCATAAAGAGGAAGCAGAGTGTAAGCTATTTTAAGTCTAAGGGGGAGAAAATGAACATCTGAAGTCAGGTGCCAGGTTCTGATGCCTAAAAATAACTGTGGGGCAAATTCTCCACTCAGCACGTGCAGCAGAACTCCGTTCTTTCTAAAGATCCAATTTCAGTTGCCAGACACGTTAACTCTGCACTGATCATGAGACAGCTACTGAATAAAGAACTGCAGGCTTGAGTACTGAAAATTCATGTCAGGTGATGCCAAATTTTTCCTGGGAAAGCCTTTGTTCAAATACAATCTAGTCTTGGTTGTAGATACTTTGAGGACAGACGTGGAAAGAAAGCATCTCTTCCGCAGCCTTGCCTCAACTGCTTATCTTCTTTTGCATGAGGGGATTCCAAGCCATACCTGACTTCTGCAGGGAAATTCCTAACTCTGTATAAAATGTCCTTCTCCCAGGGCCAGGGCTATACTTCTGGAAGTATCCAAATGTCACTGTCACTGAATCAGACTCACTGAGAAAATCCAAAGAGCAGGGATCCCACTCTGCATCATCCACACCAGGTCACAGCTGCAGTCTCTTGACTAGCCCATTTCTCTGATCCCACCAACTTTGATTTCTTCCATCATATCACACCTTCCTCTGCAACTATCTACAGAGCATCCTGCCAGAAGATATGCAGCTGAATTCATGCTGGCAGAAGGAATTGAAGGAAACAAGCAACATCTCTCTTCCTTTTTCTCTTCCGTTTGCTTTTCAGAAGACAACAAATAGAGAGTGAACCCTGCTTGGTTACCTCAGAAGAGGTCCCTGCCTCCAGGAGAGGTTTCAGGGTCTGGGTTATATACATTGCACAGACCCTTTCTACAACTGAAGAAAATGACTTAGGACTCACATCTCCTGTTTTTCTGCTGCTGGTTTAAACAGCCATGCTCAACACACTGCATGGTTTAGAGCCCTTTATGAAGCAGCACTGTGCTTTCCCCATGAACAGTCAGCGACCCCGAGGCATCGCAGCCACTCTGAAACATTTTCCTAGATCTATTTCCATGCTGAGCAAAGCTACACCAATGTTTGTGAGAATCAAACTGCCCACTGCAAATATATGCTATAAACACTTGTTTCTGCAGGTCCCAGCCAGCATAGGTGTGATACGAAGAGTTCTAAGAAACATGGTAGGAGTTGAATGTTCAGTTTAAAATGAAAAGACTCTCTTTTACTGTTACTTTGTCATTTTCTTTTATAGCATCAACAAACTTACTCCAAATCAAGCATGAGTTTTACTTCTCCTGCCTGGTAACAAAACAGCTGGACCATGTTTCTTCCGAGCTCTCATCACCCCCAGACCTCTAACCCTTTCTGCCTATTTCCTTTCTCCTACAACAAGCAGGGGAAGAAGATTTTAGCAGCCTTCTTACTCAGCCCTAGAGTAGCCTCCTAACTTCTCTTACTGCACAGGCAATACCTCCTACCTGAATTCTTCCACGTGCAGCTGATTTCACCAGGTATTTACCACATCTGGTCTTTGAGGTCAGACACAGAAAAACTCCCAACCTCCCTCCCCACAGCAGACTTCCAGTCAGCACTCAGTTCAGTCCTAGGAAGCGAACATGTGAGTTATGCATACCAACGGGCATATATTTTGGCACAGTAGTTTAAAAAGTCAAAGAAAACATGTAGAGCCTAAGGTCATTGCTGTTGTAAAGCAAGCTTCAAAGATACCCATCACAAGACACAGAATAAACAGCAGGGGAACTTGTCCTGCCTAAAGAAAAATGAAAGAACAATGATTAATACGTTGTAATGGACCTTTTCATCCTTATCGCTTCCAGACTGTGGAATGTTATTTCTGGCAGAGAGATTCTTGGTCAAGTATGAAGAGTCATCGATTGGATAAAGTGTTTGATTTAGCCCATTTTTATTCTATTACAGAATGACAGAAAGAGGTTTTAGACAGAATAAAATCAATAGGGGGGAAAAGGCAGAACTCGGCAAAATAGCTATAGCTTGAAATAAAATTATAGATTTGTAATGTTGAATTTTAGGGTAAGAATGAATTTTTTTTAAAGGACTGGAAATCTACAGTCAAGCATCAAATAAGTATGAAAATAAGTATGAATAATAATACATTATTTTTTTAAAAGTTCCCTTTATATTTATCCTAACCTCAAAAAATCCCCAAACTTTGTAAACTGGTGGAAGCAGCTTCTTTGACTTGATTTGTCTTACAAGGGTTCCTCCATGGAAGTGCCAAAGCAGCAGGCAGCATCTCTGCTGGCCATCCTGTTTCCCTTCTCGTTATGAGACCCAGGAGCCTGGCAGGTCTGCACTGCACTCCTCCCTTCCCAAACAACAGGACATGGTACATGGAAACCCCCTCTGGACCACAGAACTGGTAGAGAAGAGGGGCAGGGGACTCACAGCTTCCCTGGATGTGTGCAAAATCACAGATCACAACACCTGACAGGTTGAGGCCAGATTTCTGGTCATACATCTGAAGTTGAGAACGTTCTCTTCCTCTCAAAACGTTATTGTTGGTTATTTGAAAAAATATTACAAGGTCTAGATCAAAATTAGGGCCCCATAACGCTATACACTCCACATGCCTGCAGTCGGGCACTTTCACTGCCTTGAAATGTTAAAAATATATTCCTTAAGGAAATTAAATTACGGCGGTGGCAGAGGAAGCAGTTGCAATACTCTAGGACACCTCTCACTACCATTTATTAAATAAAACCTCTCTATGAAACACGTTCTATGCTGAGTGCCACTAATCTACACAGAGTTACCTGGCTGACCTCTTGAGCACAGCACATTACAGAAGGTTCTTGAGGCAGGACTTAAAGACGGAGCCGATTCTGACTTTTCAGATCACCCAAGCAAGGGCATTCCTTTTGGTATGGAGAGATCGGCAAGAACCAAGTTAACTGGATATTCCTCACACTAAAATACAGAAGTAATCTACCTGTAGAGAAAATCAAGAGAAGTAGAAGTAACATACTACCCTTAACAAAAAAATCACAGCCTGGTTATGGTGACCAAGGTGGGACGGTCCCTGTGGCAGGAAGTATTCACTGCCTTAGGGACAACCATGCTTTGTTCATGCGACTTTTCCTTACTAAATGTGGGTAGCCCAACTGCACTATGACTTTTTCTCCCAGCACTCCCTAATGGGGGCTTTTTCTCCTTGTCTTCCCCTTCCCTTGCACATCCAGTCAGGACCGTAACGCTTTGGCACAGAACCAGCAAGGTAAACACTCTGCCAAATGTCAAGATCCTCAGGAAGAGTCAACACAAGCTTATTCTTCCTTCAGTCCTGTGATCAAAACTTCCACAGGGAGTCTGATAAGGCAAGGGGACTGTTATTGTTAAATACAGCAAGTACACACAGGGTAGATTAATCTCCACTTTACTCCAGGGTAACTGATAGCCTGAGTCAAGTTAGAGAGATAGGAAAATTCGTTTCTTTCTTTGCTTAATATGACATTAAGATTCTTGTTCATCAGAACAGGAATGCAGCTCGTAGGGAAAAAAAACTACTTATTCATAACTTAAGGAAGGGGATATATGACAAGTGGTAAAGTCACAGGAAAGGGTGGAGAGCACAAATATCCCATCGATTGAAGAGAGGAAAGTTTCTAGTGAACGCACAGAAAATTGCCCGAAACTGGAACCACTCTGAGGCAGAGACACATTTGAAGGTCAGAAAGGATTGTGTTTGCCCTTTCTTACAGAATGCACCTCAAAGCACTGACAGCATTTCATTTTCCTCCATCTAGTTGTCTTCATGAACTGAATTTCCCCACACACAGAATCCTCTGTCCTGAGAACTGACTGGACAACCTCGCACCACTTAGCCACAGGCTCTTCTTGGGTGAGAGCAGAGCTCAGAGGAGCTCTGCAGTTCCTGATGCTCAAAGGTGAGCCGAGCCCAGACGTGGCTCTTTGCCCTAAGATGCCATGGCTTGGTCTCTTTCCAGTGCATTTGCTAGTGATTTTCTGCCATCCTCCTCCTCCCTACGCTTCTACTTCCATCCTTCCCCAACCCCTGTTCTCCAGCTGTCCTTTACTGGAGGCCAGGGAGACTTGAAGGGGCCACACTTTGCCCTTCCCCAGCAAGTGTGTAGGTAAATACCACTGGTCTTTCCTCAGAGCACATAAGAGTCCATATCACGAGCTCTTTTCTTTGTGCACCAAGGCCAGGGCCAAGGACAAACTGCTCCTTTGTAAAATGGAGACCCAGGGGAGAGAGGGGCAGAGGGTAAGTTGAGCTTTTATTGAAGTCAATGAGCATGATCAAACCACTAATCTGAGTAAACAAAATACAGAAAATGACATTGATTGCAGATTGGCTTTAACAATGAATAATTACGCTTTGATGTGCCCATAAATGTGATAAAAATCAAGGCAATATATTCAAAACAAAATAAAAGAAAAAACACAAAGGGATATTTTACAACTAGGCTCCATTACCATCTATCCTAACGAGATTAAGTAGTAATTGCTGTGTCAAGAAAAAATATAGAGGGCTCAGTGAGCGAAATATCATGATAGGATCCCATTGTATTAACAGGCTCAAGTCTAGCTGGAGAGCAGCGATAGGATTTTTCCAGGACTGCACAACCAATTTTTTTTTATTATTATTTTTTTATTTTTTTTAGTATCAAAGGCCTTTCTCTGGAAATATAATCCCTAACAATAAAAGCATTCCTCTTTAAACATAACTGTAAGCCCTGCTGAAGCTAGCAGCAGGCTTTTCATTCTTTCACTTTAGTAGAAAAGTATCTTGAAATCAGTAGTGGTTTTAAGCAAGCTTTTCTGGCCTGTTTTCTCACAGAGGATGCAAGGTTTCTAGTAGTGGAAGTTTTTTAAGTTATTGCACTTGATCATCTCAAAGTGAAAACTTCAGTATCATCTAACATTAATGAATAACGGATAAACCCAGTTTGCTAAAGTTATTTGAACTTGCATTGCCCTAAATGCAATACAGGTTTGTTAAAGCTTATGGGCTTCATAGTCTTTAAGACCCAGACACCAGTACCTCAGCACCAGGATAGATATATACTAGAATTCAACAGAAATTAAGCAATTACACTTCCAAGGTATCTTTGAAAGTTTCTCCCTTAATACTTTCTTGGACCTAAACACTGGCTATATGGTGAGCAAAGGATAATAGTTGAATTGATACATATTCTATACCAAGAGAATACTACATTTCTTTGTCATAACATTAAATTGCATTAAGATAAAAATAGCAAGTCTAGAATTAAATAGCAGGTAGAAGAAATTCACGTTTCCTCCTTGATCTCTTTGTTACTGAAATCCTTCAGGCAGGTGAGAAAATAAATTGCGACTTTCTGAGACACTTCCATGTAGAATAATCTATTCCACAGAAGGCCTGGTGATAATGAGTGGTGATGTTACCTACATCAGTAAAGCAAATGCATTTTGACACCAATGGGATGATCTCTCTGGAACACAGTGGTGGACACTAGTTGTAAAGTTCACCTTAAGACATATTCTAACAGCCCATTTGTTTGAATCCTGCATGTTGATACAATGCCAGCGCAATGTCAATGTGGAACAAGTTTCTACCAGCAGCTAGCTTCAGGCAGCAGGAAGAGTTTGGAACAGAAAGGCCTGAGGAAAACAAAGAGGGTCGAGCTGGTACTAAAGATGAAAATGGAATTTAAGTTTGGTCTTCCTTATTTAAGGGACCAAAGCAAGGGAGCTTCAGTGATAGACAGTGAAAATAGTGATAATAGAAGAGATAATATCAATACTCAAAACTCAATAGAAGAGATAATAGAAGATAGTGAAAATAGAAGAGGAAAGAAGCAGAGGCTGCTGCTTCTGTTCTATTCACTCAGCTGGCACCAATGAACTCACCCCTCTCCCATTTTCCTGCTGGCTGCCTCTAGACAACTGCACTCGACAAATTACGTCAGTAAGTCAAATTTCATGCCTAGCGCATGAGGCTCCATCATTTGATCCACTACAGCTGCTGCAGGTTTTCTTCCCATCTGCTTTTTGCTAAGGGTCCATGGGACAACAGCCCCATCGCTAGCATAAGCAGCGGTCTGCCAAAAGCCACCACGCTGTGTGGTGGTGAGAGGCAGCATTTCTGGGATAGGAAGTGCCATGTGAAAGAAAACCAGTCTCCTTCTTTCTCACTGTGGTCCCTTCCTCATCGTGTGACCATGTCTGATTGTTGTGGAAACTCATCTGGGGAATATCACCCCTGGGCAAAAGAAGCCTGAGTGTCCTTTTGGGAATCTGCCACATGTGCCTTTCAGGAGGTGTTGCATTAGCTGTCCTCACTCTCATACCTCTAAAAAGCAAGGCGTACAAACTGCTGAAGTCACTCATCGTGGACTGTACAGGAAGAGCAACAGGTAAGCTCGCACTCCCATTATAATGGTGCAATTTAGAACACAGCAAATTACAACAGCTTCTTGCTTATTTGTTTGAAGACAGGTGTTTCATGGTTAAAATATCACAGACTGAAAAGCCAATGTACCTTAGTAGAGTCAGCAGTATGGTATAAAGAGGGTGAAATACAGCTAACTGCCACAGTTGATGCAACCAAGAACTGTAAAATTATTGGGGGAAAAAAGCCCCACCAAACAAAAAAAATAAAAACCCTAAAGATTCAGGGTCATCATAATGACTAACAAAACAATACATATTTTGGGTTATCCTAAACATTCTTAGTTTTTACTAAGTATATCAATATATACTTTTTCCTAAGACACTTACATGATCTTCTATTTTTAAGCACTGGTAATTGGAGTTTATGATTTACATATTACAGTGCAGTAAAATCCAATTATAGCAAATTTACAGAGAGGCTGTATTTATTTCAGGAGAAGATACTGAGGAACCATGTCAACATGTAGCAGCATAATGACCTGCTCACTTTCTGGCTTTCATGCAAAACATTGTAATGATTAGGTTTCAGACACTGCACGAGGATGCTTAAGGATGAGCTATAAAACCATTCCACATCTGTGTTTGTTTTATTAGCAGAACCATTTCTGGGAAAAAACAGGAAAGCAAATGCTGATCCAGCTGCTAATTCTGGATAACTCTTTTATGTCACTAACTGCATTACCAAACACTGCTTCTTGTAATCCTTTCTCCATCTCCTCCTTTCCCATTTAAGTGTAAATTTCTTGTCATTTCCCCCATCAGCACTGAAGCAGAATTCTGACTACTGCTAATTGCGCAGGTTTTACGTTCCACATGAACTCAGTTTGGGAGAAGATGGTTCAACAATGGTAGATTAACAGATGACATATAATTAGAGAATGAATGAAAAATAGAGAGTTCATATACACTCTGGGCCAGGCCAGGATGGATGAGAGCAAAATGCATTTTTTTACAGATAACCACTGAGTTCATTGATGAAATGATCACAAGTGAGAATCACCTTGATCTGAGTGGAGCTGCTCATTCACCTCAGGGACTCAGGTACTACTAGTGCCCATCAAATCTCAAACTCCAAAGCCCTGTTTCTCACTGGACCAGTAATGGCAAGTCACCTTGCATGCATAATTTTACACCAGTAATTCAATGGGACTATTAAATCTGCTCTGAAGATATGTTTAGTTGATTTTCTGGCAGTTTTTGTATGAGCTGAGATTACCGAAGCTGGGAAAACATGGGCATCCAACACCCCAATTAATTTTGAAAATTTGAGACTAATGGTTTGAGTATTTTAAATCTTTCCTTCCTTGTGAATTTGCTGACTTCAGGAAAATATTTCCGCATGCTACTTTATATTTTTTCACATCTCTCTTATCCTTCTTCCAGAAAAAAAAAAAAAGCTGGTGTGATTGTTCTTAAGTCAGTTGTAACAAGCTGGTGCTTGATTAATTAATAACCCCCATAAAGACTAATCAGGGAAGTAAGCTACTCTCCCTCCCCAATTTGAAAATTGCAGCTCGGCGTCGGCTGACTGCAAAGCCAGATTGAAGAATGACACTTTGAAGTCGATAACTCTCTGTGCTCTATTCCAAAGTAGCAAAATTAATCATGCTGCTCCTAAAAGCTCTCTTGCATCTTTAACGTCTTGGAAAACACACAGCCCGTTGAGAAAACCACGTGCTGTTTCTCTGTCTCTGCCAGTAGCTTCCCTTCCAGTGTCTTGACAAACTAAAGCTCCCGTAACAAAGAAGGCGAGGGAGCATCTGTGGCAGGATTTGTGAGCACTCGTGAACAGCTGCGTGCACTCTAACTCCATACAGTTTTCCCACTAAAACTACGCATAACTGAAAGTGAAGCAAATAATAAAGCTTGCGTTTTCAGGGAGACTGTACTATCTTTGTAGACAGATATATTTTTCTTCCTGAGACTGATGAGAAATGACTGTACAATACAAACCTGCTTCATTTCTATTACAAAAAAAATCAAACCCGATGCTGCCAGCTAGCCATTAACTGAAAAATAATGAGAGCTAATAAAATAGCAAGAGTCCAGATCTTTCAGCGCTCAGACAGGTCTCTTAAGGGAACTGAAAATGAATTAGCCCGAGTTTGGCAGCAGAAAAAAATACAACTAAGACACTGGAAGGTGGGGACGAGGTTGTCAGAGAAGGAGTAGAAAACAGATTGACAGACAGCCATATATGAAAAAGAGTAATTTAGGGGTTAGAGAATAACTCAGAAAAATGTTATAATGGTTAGAAATCAATTTAGAAAAGTACTGCTAAGCAGGCTCTCTTATTCCATCATTAGAACTATTCAATGGTGCAGTATCATCATGAAATGGGTCAGAACAGATGATCATAATGGTCCCTCCTGGCCTCAAAAATCCATGACTTTATTAAAACCATCCAAACTCTATGCTGCTGCAATTCTGTGTTCCCAAGTAACTCAGCAAGTATTCTTCCTTTTCTGTCTTACACAAAGCTCATCCTACAGAGTTCTTAATACCCCGCCCCAGCTATTTGCTGGTACACAGGTAACACAATGGTCCCAACAGATGGGCTTGGACCACTCAGCTGCTTAAAATAAAAGTCCAGCAAAGACTGTGAAAACTGACACAAGGATCTGTGGACTATAAGCACTTAAATCCAGGACCCTCTCACATTAACCCTGCTTAGAGCAGGGGATGGGACTAGGTGAGCTCCAGAGGTCATTTACACCAGCATTTTTCTAAATATCTTGGCCAGCTCCTCATCACAGGAGCAGCTAAATGAATTCTATACTTTTCTACTTCATCTACAAGTAATATCACTCTTTCCGGTTTTACTACTGCATTTGTTCAAAACTGATCAAACCTGAACAGTTAAGTACATATTGCTGGATAAAGTCTGGCCAAGATCCAAAGGCAGACAGAGCAGCAATGCCAGTCCTTTAGAAGATGCCCCTTCCACTAACCACATCCAGAATAGGTCCAAGGAATGAAGCCTGCACAAAATGTATCTGTAATGCCCCTGTTTTAAAAACAAACATGGTCAGAGGAGGGGTAGTAACGCTGCCATCTGTAGTTTATACAGCAGGTGAGTAGTTAGAGGGCTTGGATACTCCACCAAGATCTCACATTTCCTAGGAGAGCAGCGTAATTCCCGAACAATAGCCTGAGAAAGCTTCATTCCCACCACAGAGGCTGTGGTACTGTGCAGAAGGAGACGGTGCTGTTTGTGGTGTCAGAGCACATGGTGGATGGAGCAGGGTCCTGTTATCAGGGCCCTCAGTTACTTGGGGCAGAATCACACATTTTGTTGCTTGGACTTGAACGGTTGGTGCACTGACGAAGCAGAAACCGGGGCCAGGACACATGGAAAAGCAGCCCTGCTTGCTCTGGCTCGATAGAAGAATATCTAATAAACATCTGCCACAGAAGTCTGTCATTTCTAAGATATCTGGCTCTAGGCGGGACAGCAAGAGTCCAAAAACCAGAAAAAGTATGGGTCTAAGTCCATCTGACATTAAAACCCTGGGTAGTTCCAGGTATTCTTATCAGAGTAGGCTCTGTTTTGGATGGAGGTGCATGCAAGAAGGTACCCATGTTCAAATTAACAGATCCTCAACTAGCACAGAATAGCTGCTTGAGAACAGACTGAGGCCTTGGAAGAATCAGCTCAGCACCTTCTAAGAAAAATAGACGGAGTATCGAACAATACGGTGCATACAAATCTCTTGGATGAGACCAGAGAAGACTAGAAGAGGCAAGTCCTTTCAGCTTGACCTTTTGTTGTACTTCTGACTAGAGAAGCAGTTTAACGTTGGTGTCTTTGGTTAATAATACATCCTCTCTCACTAATGGGGCTCATTCACTGCTTTTGTAGTGCCTACGAGGCACTGCATTTCAATGATGTCTACAGCATGTGCTCATAAAATGCAATACAGTCAGTTTGATTAAGAAACTATATAGATGCACGGGGCTGCTCCTTGTTTATGGCAAATGCCTCAGTTCAAACCTACCTGTATCTGAGCCTCTGAATTACTTGGGAACAGTTGGGACCATTCAACAAAGCTCAGAAACCCTCTTGCAGTGTTCAGGGAGCAAAAAAGAAAACTGAGTAGGTCTAACCTTCTTTCAGAATTACTGCTTCATACGATGGCTATTTCAGTAACTCCTCTACCCATGGCAGTTTCATGCTTATTAGAAAAGTCACACCAATAAGCACAGCACGTTTTATTCAGATCCACAGGTCAAGACATCGCAGCTAATTGAGAGTCCACCTGGATAATCTACTTGAGTACTTCATTATGATTTTGTATAAAGCTATCAGATGTTCCTTCTGAAAAAGATTATTGCATTAAAAAATGGAAATAAAAACCTAACTATTCTGTTTAAGCACTTACACCCCTCCATGAGATTGCTATTCCCAATAGTTCTTGGAATTAGCTGATACTGCCATATCCTCTACTTGGGAGGTTCCAGCTAAGAGCTAGCGGGTATCCCGACTTGGCCCGCTCAGTGTTTCCAAGGACCACATGGAAAAAGTTCTCCTCCCTGCCATGTGTTCCAATTAAATGGCAGGGTGATTTCAGTCTTTGCTTCTTCTCAACACAAAAAAAACCCCCACAACATTTTCACAGAAAGGAAAAACAGAGGAGAAGAGTAGATGCACAATTCGCCCTGTCTACAGGGCACTTGTATGAGAGGTGCAGAAGGAAGGCAGAACCACTACAGTGATCCACATATGGTGCTGTTATGACCAACCTGCTTTCTAGAAATCATCACCTTCCAGTTGTGCAATGCACTCAGTGCCTTCTTGCTTGCAAGAATTTCTGGAACTGACATTGTCGGGATTCATAGTACATAAAAATAAGACTTAGTTTATCCCTGGTTAGCAAAAATGGTAAAAACCTCTATGATCTCTCGCATTGCCAGCACCTAAAATTAAGGTCTTCCATCACTTATTTGTTATCTTACCTGGCAAATGAAATAGCAATTACTTTTTAGAGCATAAATGTAAATGGAAGCATCAGAGAGATAGCAGCATCCTGGGGTTTCCAAAGTTCCTCTGAAGGAAGGACCAAAAATATGAGGCAACTCATGCACATGAGGTGGCCTGCCCTTCCCCATAAGCACTCCCTGCAGGGAATTGCTACACACAGGGTACAGAACATGCACCCCAGAGCAACTGCTGCTCCTCCTCCCTGCTCTCCTCTTGTTGGAGCACAGCCATGACTTACCCTTTCCAAGAGCTTGCAGGATGCCAGTACAGATTCAGAACAGTATTTCAGCCAGAACAGGACGTATGGTAGATTTGAAATTCACTGCCAGAAGAAGCCAGAATTATTAAAAGTTATTAATTTTGCCTCATGAGTACAATTACTAATCACTGGAGGAAGAGGAGAACAGAGCGAAAGAAAATCAATGATCATCAGTCTGCAACATGCGGGTAGTTTCCACCCTCACAATTAGAGTGGCTATGCCAATACTTGGTCTGGCATTTGGGTCAGATGACACATAGTTTGAGGTTTAAAAATGTCAGCATCTGTGCTGGCATAAGCAGCTTTCCCCGTCTTCATCCTTCGCCAGGCACTCCCACCCCTGCACCATCCCCACGGCTTCCATGCTGCCACAGGTTTTGGAGCCCTTTGACAATAATTTTAATCTAGATCATTCCCTTTCCTGGTTTACCAGGTAGTCCTACAAACAGTTGCATCAGTACAGTCAAGGGGGATAAATAAGACAAAGACTAAATTACTATTTGGGGGAGAGGGGGGGAACAAACCAGACAACCCAAACAATCATAGAATCATAGAATGGTTAGAGTTGGAAGGGACCTTAAAGATCATCAAGTTCCAACCCCCCTGCCATGGGCANCTGGACACAGGACTCCAGGTGGGGTCTCACAAGCGCAGAGTAGAGGGGGAGGATCAAAACCTCCAGTTACTAGAGAGCAAACCTAAATTTCCATGGGGGAATTCAATGTTTATGTTGAACATTTTGAATGAATACAGAGAAAGTTCATTGTAACGGTTCCAGGGCATCACATTCGAAATTGTTCATGGGAAGCAAATCCAGTGTGCATCTCCATAGCAAAAGTACACTGAAGTTAAGGAGCAATTCTGAGAAACTTGCTTTCCACTTTAAAAAGACATTCATTTTAATAGGAAGTTAAAAGATTATAAATAGTGCAGCCTACATCCTCAGTGTAGGAAAGAATCAAAGCAAAATCTCAGATAAGGTCTGCAAATTGCAATGATCTGTTTCAGGGCCAAGTCCCATTTGCTTTTACACAACAGCCGTATTGACAAAAGCAGGACTTGTGCTGTGAGAAAGGGGGATTCCAGATCTTCATTGAGAATACATATAATTAAGTTAGTAGAAAATTATACATAATTAAAATTTTATTGTCTTTGAATGTATCTGTCATTACATTTATCCCTGATGGACTCTTTCTTAGAGATTCCAATTTTCAGCAACCTCAAGCCCTTTCAGTGCTCCCACTGACCTTAATGACAGCAGGACTGGATTCCTCTATAATTAGAAATAATAATGCAATGAAGCCGTGCTAGAAGTGGGAGCTGCATGTTTGTTCCTAGGCCAAGCTCAGCAGGGGGAACCTGACATGCACATGGACAGAAAGCTCTTTTTTTAAGGTTTACCAAGTGTTGCAAACAATAAATTCTCATGCAAACTGCACGGGTTGAATGCTGGCCTTCAGGTGAAGGTGCTGGGAAACAGTGGACACCACATGTGCGTTTCTGTGGACAGAATCAGGATTTTTTTACATTGTCACGATACTGAAATCATGGAGGGCTCACGAACACACCCCTTGGAGCTAAAATGAAGGTCGGATGAAGACAAAGTAGAGAGCGTTTATGTGGGGTTTTTAACTTGAATGGTCTAATTTTAAAAGTTAGACCTATATATAACAACTTCAAATATTTCAGTCAAACCTTTTCATGCAATATTAATGTTTAAAAGAGCCTTCTGTGATTATTTCCACAAAATAAAAATATCAGGAAAATGTCTCCACCTGAAATAAGTTCTAAAACATCACAAATAAAAATGCATTCATGGTGCTTAAAGTTCTACCTCAATATAAAAAGAGAGGAAATGCTAACGAAGCGCGCTTTGGTCTACGGATAAAATTACCATCTTGCTAAAATAGTCTTTATTTCTCTATCAAAAGTACATGTGGCTCTGTGCTAATTCCTGTTCTCTCTGCTAAAGGAACAAAAGCATGATTCTTGCTAGAATTTATTTCTAAATAAAGATGACTTGATAGAGATGCAGGATGCTCAGCAAACCACACTTCAGAAAAGAATTCAAACCGCTTCGGTTTTATTGCCTTTTCTCCTCTCTTAAGTTAGCTTAGACTGACAAAACATTTCCCAAGACAGTGGAACACAAGGTGATATTTAGTTAGATCTAACTCTGTCAGAGCTGGCATCTGCTTCCATTAACTTTAGCAAAAGCGCTAACTAATCTGGAATTTAACCTTAACATACAAAGAAAGGTGCTCGCATTGCATAAGCCCTGGAACAATGTTTAGAGACAGGGAGGTTGATTTACAGTTAAACAAAACACCAGAGAAGCCAAACTGGTCTCCCTCTGGGGCAATACTGGGCAACCAGATGTTTGACAGTTAACATTTGTACCCACAGATTCATTGCCTTAAGAATCTGGTCCCAGATGTTTTTGTACAGTATACTTCAGACTAAGTTATTTTAAAAATGTCTCTGTTCCCTATGAGTAAAGCCTACAATCATCTGCCAAAAGCATGAAAGAGTTCTTTTTTGTGTGCATTTGCATTGTTTAATTAACTTTATTCAACATACACAACATTCCTCATGCTGTGAGATATATGGGAGGTAAATCAGTACAAGATGGCAGTTCTTTGTCTGTCCTGGAAAGGCAAATTGCTTCTCTCAATTACAGTTTTTCTTCCTCGCTGGACCAATACATACAACTAAGAATTAACTTGCTGCAGATGTAAACAGCTTTGTGCATCCCCGGTGTGTTCTCTGCCCCAGTCCCAAGATTTTGGGTTTAGCCACTACCCAGGTACGGAAAGCAGAAGCCGTTGTCTCTCACCATCTAATCAAGGTAATAATTACAGGCAGTGGATCTGGAGCTAAGAAGAGGAAAAAGGCTTTTCAATCACTGCCTCTGCATTTCAATCGAAGCCCCATGCTGTACAACACTGCAGAACAAGGTGTAAATCAGCTTAAGAACATAGTTCTGCATTCAATGCGTTGTGGTTTACAGCTCCCAAATGACCTTCATCTATCTTCCTTAGCTGTAGAGGTGTATAATTGAACTAAAGAGAGGCTTGAATAATGAGGTTGAGAGTGGCAGCTCCACTGCTGTTGCTTAATAGTGCACCAGCCTTGTGCTTTGTTTTCTGCTATGTAACAAGATACTGTAGTGGGTCCAATTCTTCAGGGTGACACTTGGTGATAGTCCCTTTTTTAGAATAGAAAAGAGAGGGGGTTTTGCAGGCAAAAAAATTATAAATCTTTGGCTGCAACTAGGCTCCCAAAAATACAATTATACGAACCATTTTCTATTCAATATCTGTTCACAAAAGCTCAGAGAGACAAATTGCAATTATCTGCTCTTCTTTCAGTCATGCAATCTTTCTATTTTTTTTTTTAACTTTTCATCTTGTGAAAGATTCCTCTCTCAGCTCAGAGGAATACAGTGTGACTTGCTGGATTGAGCAGAGATGAAGTCTCTGAGAGTAGCCTTTCAAACAACAAGACTGTTTTCAGATCATGCTTTTCCTATACTTATGGGTGCCGGAGTCATCCTTTCTCTCTGTTGGTGAGGTTAACATTAGAGGGCTGCAGTCTTTTCAGCCCTCCTAATTCCTCCTCACCACCAGCTCATTTCTGGTAACTACACTCAAAAAAAGGTCTAGCAGTCCAACAGCCCTGGATCAATGCAAGGTGTCTCCCCAGTCAAGCAGCTGTTAAAAGCCAAATGTTCCTCTGGTGGCATTTTCGTTGATTTCATGGACACTAAAAGACTTACTCATGCATTTACAGCACCAATTAATCAGTCAGTTTGCTAACTGCCTCCCTGTTACACCAACAGTACCACCAAGTCAGTGCAAGACCTAACCCTGAGAAATCTGGAGAAGGGCTCCCAGACCTCACAGATACATCCCCAGAGGCAACCAGCAGCCCCCAAAGAAGTTAGCATCTTCCATGGACCTACCTGGTGGGAGCAGTGTGACAGAGGTGCCAGCTCTCAAGCCAGAGAACAGAAGAAAAGATCAGATAAAGCAAATGACTTTGGGAGAGGTGTCTTCCCAGGCTGAGGAAGCAAGTTACAACCTACTCTGGTCACGTTTACATCTTGTGGAGAAAAAAACTCCACTCTTTACTCCTCAGATCACCTCTGCAAGACCTCAGGAAATGGTCCCTCTAAAATCTTCATCAGTCCACCTCACATCTGACATCTATGACAAAAAAAATGACAAATTATACTGCCTCCAGGATTTTCACTTATTATTTTACTCTCCTCCCCTTCCCCACTTTTCATTGTTTGTCTGCTTGACAGGGCAAGTTTATTCAGGGTTATTGGGCTGGCATTTTTCTTACTCAGTGTTCACATAGACCACAGGAGAGAAGCACTGTCTCCGAGAGCCCCACAACTGAGCTCTTAGACAATCTGATTTCTTGCAGTTTCATCAACAGCAAGGCAAAGAGGGACTTGGAAAACAGCAAGACTAAGTCCTGTCATCCAGAAGGTAAATGTCATTATGGGTTTTTTAACACTGAAACATTTCATAGAGTGGGAGGCATATACACTTGAGAAACAGAGTCACAAGGAAAATAAACCAGTGGTCGCTTGGACAACCCATAGGAAAATCTGCCAGGCAAAACTGGACTTCAAAACCTAAAATAGATTTAATATATAAATGGCCCAGTCTGGCTTTGTAAGAGTCACCATTGATTCCTAAAATACACAGGTAAGAAAGGAAAAGAATTGGACTTATCAAATTCATGTTTTTGAGACTCTTATATTTCAAGTTGCCATTCTATCCCACGCTAAATACCTCCAAGAATATTAAATGGTCATTAAATACCTCCAAGAATATTAAGTTGTATGTTAAATTTTCTTTAAAATAAAATAGTGGCACCAAAGGCTGCAGGTGTATGAAGCTGTACTCTATGAAGTAGTTGGTAAAGTACTATAATATATAAATATTTCAGAGATGAAGTAATATTGAATTAAAGCCTTTAATGACAGTCTGATGTAAATACTGACTTAAAGGAGTAGTTCTGCTTATTTTAATGGGCTTTTGTTTGCAAGTTGCTCAGTCTAGTCCTAAGTCTTATTTAAAACACAGTTCTGAGCAAACTTCCATCTTACTGGGGACCTGCCTGATGCAATGGTTTTGTCGATGCTGAAATTTTCCCCTTCAGAAAGGGCAGCATCTACGTGTTAAGTTTTAAGTGCATTAAAGAAAGCTGAGAAAATGCAGAACGGCAAGAGTTACAGCTGCTTCTTCACTGTAAGGCAAGTTGACCAACGTAACAAAGGCTGGTGTCTCGTTCGTGATATGGGATGCGGCTTGGCCGCAAATGTGAAAAATCTCATTAGAGAAAAAGTAATAAAGGTGGTAACACTGCCCCTTGGGACTCTCAGCCTTTAAGTAAGTACAAGAAACCTGTCTAGAAAGAATAAGGTAGGAAACATTCATGACTTTTTCAATTTCGCACCTCCAGTACCTGCCTACATCGGTTAAACACAGCACCACACTCCGAGCCTGATGATCTCCTTGCGTTTACTCTGACGACTGACTCTCCTTTATAAGAAAGCCTCACCAGATATTATTTTTCAACACTCCAACACTGACACATCTGGTGCAACAGCCTGGGAATAATGGAGAAAATGTCACTTTTCTGTCTAACGGCTTATGCTACCACGAAGAAGTGCAAAGTAAACTTCATTTACTTTCAGATATCTGATTTTAAGACAGATATTGCTCTCTGCTCTTCCCATGAGAGTTTGCCACAACACCCTTGACGCCAGCTTGGAGGGGTTACTTCAGATTGACACCAGTTTACCCGAAGCACAGGCTGTGGCCGGGCTGTTTCCCACCAGCCCATGGCCTGTGGAGAATTTCAGAGAACTCCACAGAATAAAACCTTCCACCCCTTCCTTCATCATCACCACCACCACTCGTGAGGATCGCCACCAGGCTCACACGCTGCAAACCTCACGGATCACAGTGAGTTTCTCAAGATAACCTGTCTGTACAAAAGCACTGGAAAGCTACTGGT
This sequence comes from Thinocorus orbignyianus, assembly GCA_013400375.1. NCBI lineage: Eukaryota > Metazoa > Chordata > Aves > Ciconiiformes > Thinocoridae > Thinocorus > Thinocorus orbignyianus. Next base: position 767,418 of record VXBW01005385.1, read on the forward strand.
AAGTTTAGGCACACAAGGAAAGAAGCACATTTGATTTTGTGGGACTGTGCCTTGCACTCAAAAATAAGAGAGAAACACTTTGGTATCCTTCCTCTCCCTCAGATGCAGAAGGATCTCAGCAGTTTGCAGAATCCTGATATTTGGAGATATTGAAATCACCACAAATATGATGATATTGGGAAGCTTTATGCTCTCTGAGATGGCTAAATTACTGCCACTACCTTATCACACATTAAGTTTCCAGACTCTCAATTGGTCCAATTTACTACAGTTCCCTTGAACTCAATGGAAAAACCTGAACACTTACAGAGAACATAATCCTTCCGTTTCCCGATAGTGACAGAAGAACAACATGCGCAGAGAACCTAAATTCCCAAATAGGAAAACTCTTTGAACTGTTACAACCAAGGTGGGTATTTTACTGACCCAACTAGCCCTTGGAAGCCCGTCCAGCTGCAGCAGGCTCAGAGGATGTGCTGTGCCCAGGACAATAGACTGTTCTGTTTGCAGCCTGGCAATAACAATCTTGAGCCTTGATTATCAATATAGCTCCCACATTCAGCACTTCAGCTCTGCAGGTCACCTTAGCAGGTAGGACGGGAGGGAAAGAGGGTTTGAATTCTAGCAGGCAGCATCTGCTGGCGGCATAAAGTGATTTTGCAGCTGCTGCAAGCTGCGCAGACCCGTGAAATCTCAATCAGCAGGCTTGCTCGGCTGGTAAACAGCTGGGTCACTGTCACAGACACACACGTCTTGTTTAGCTGCACCTCATGTGGAGATTTTTTATCGTAGAAGTGGCTACCAGAGGTCTGAGAAAGCTTTATGTACTCACACACATGCTTCTTGTTTGTATGGGGAGAACACAGGAAGGGGAATCCTGGTTCTTTCTTTTTCTCTTGCACAGCCAGAGACATATAGATCATGTCACTGCCCAGTGAGGATTTACAAGCAGAGACATACAAAAAAACCCTAGTCATCTATATCAGCTGTGGCCAGAAACAGGGGGCATCTCCTGTCACACTGCTCTCTGTCAACCAGCTTACCCTTCTCTGCTCTCACCTCCCGCCTTGCACATCACGGCCAGGTTCTGTGAATGACTGAGCTGCTTTCACTCAAACACAGCCTGACTGTGACACACAAACAACTCCTGCCCGCTCCAGCTGGGGCTGTCAAGGAGAAGATGCCCAGCGGGGTCTGTCCCTACAGTCTTCCCTCTCCCCGTTTTCTGTTAAAAAACTCACATCTAAGCTCCATCTCTGCCTTCGCTCGGTATTTACATTGTGGCACAGAAGAGCACTCCTCTTTCTGGACATCTCCCTCTCACTGGAAGAATCACCAGGGTCCAAACCTGAAGCCTCTTGTCTCCCTGTCAGCTGAACTCACTTTCCCTTGGTGAGCAGTGGTGTCCCTTTGAGAGATGTCCTCTCCCAGGGCTGGACCCAGGCACCAGAGACCCCACACTGTGATTTACTGCAAATAGTTCCATAGGTATGTGGCCACAAGGGATAATGAGGTCTGCTCATTTGGAATAACTAAAACCCCCTGTCCCCTGCAAGGTTGTCTATGAAAAGAGCCACTGCCATTTGGCTAACTGATGGAGTTTTCCCAAATGCTGAATGCAGGCAACTCGTCAGTCAGCCTGTCTGTTTGTTTTTGTGGGATGGACACTCTGCCTCAAGTATGGAAGAAAACACAGAAGAATTGTTATATCTTTCCCTAGGAATGCTTTGAAAATAAGTGCCTTTTGGCGCCTTTTGGGCCTTTCCAAAGGCAAACAAGTTGTTCCTGAAAGGAAGTACCATAAGCACTCTCTGATGATTACATTTCAGCTGGCTCCAAAGGCAGCGTGAACTCCTCCAAAGGCAAAAGATGCACAGCCCTCTCCCTCCCCTCTTCATACCACACCACTGGACATTCAGAGGCCGAAGAGACACAGTCCCCTTCACCTCAGCACAGCCACCTCATGGGCACAGCGACCAACCGAGCGGTTGCACTGGGGCTCACAACATGCCATGGATTCACCTACACATGAGGAATGTCCACATGGGTGGTATCTAGTCCTCTGAACATCCCAGGCTGGTGGAATCACAGGGAAAGGACAGATGAATAACTGACACCGTCAAAACCATACTGTGTTGCTCACAACAGCAGACTTGGAAGGTCTGGTTAAAGCAATATTCTTCCAAAACTGTCGTATTCAAACTTTCTACAAAATTATTCATCTGGGACATTACAAAAGCAATCTACAAAAATAAAAGCAGCTAAAACGGTGTTACAACATCAGAAAAGTCTGACTTTGAGAGTTAGTATCTGAATTGCTGCACAATTCAGGAACTGGTAGAATCTCTATAAAGTTTTACTGAAATACCTTTCCTGGTTTGAAAAATCTATGGCAATAGAAAAGCCCTGTGTGCAAATTTCTCAGAGCTCCTACTTTCAATAAAATTTCTAAATAAAACTTGATTTCCAAACCACCTTCCATCTCCACAACATATTTTCAAATCAAAACCAAAGTCCGTGTGATTTTCTGGGGAAGTGCCACCATGTAAGCTAAAGCTGCTTTCAGCACTTGGCAGTGTCTTAAGCTGTGCTCTTAATTATAGAAGAGAGAGAAAAAAAAGACTTTGCATAATGTAGGTGAGAGTCACATCCTAATTATAGAAAAGTGAGAGATATGCACAGATTAAGTGTGGACAGCACGGAGTCCTAATTGTGTTACTTGGGTATTAAGCTGGACTAACCCCATGCTAAATCTTAAGACCCTGTATTTTAACCTTCCTCTCCCTTTCCTCTTCCTGTAATTTGAAGACCTCAGCTGTAACCTTGGAGCGTCCACACACAGTTAAATATAATTTCTAAAGAGAAAAAGGTCTGAGGAGGGATTTAAATAATGATTGAACCCAATTCTTAATTTCATCTTAAAGAGACACTGGTCAATTGACTATTTTTTGAATGGATAATTACAGATCCATAGTAAAGATTTACAGAGCACTCAAACATAGCACTAACACCCCCCAAAACATCCATAATCTTTAAGTATTTTCTTATTTCCATTAATGCAATTTTTCTGCAGCCAATTGCACTGAAATCTTATGTTAAGCCCAGAATCATAGAATCATAGAATGGTTAGAGTTGGAAGGGACCTTAAATATCATCAAGTTCCAACCCCCTGCCATGGGCAGGGACACCTCTCCCTAGAGCAGGTTGCTCCAAGCCCCATCCAGCCTGGCCTTAAACACTTCCAGGGATGGGACATCAACAACTTCCCTGGGCAACCTGTACACTAACACTAACACTACACCAACAGGTCCTGCTGTTGATATTTTCCCACCAACCAGTTTTAGGAAGTAGAGGACAGAGCATTTCTCAGAAATCAAGTGACCTGTCTTTGCTGAATGTGGATCAAGAGCAAGTCCACCAGAATCACTGGTATAAATTTCTAATTTATACGTTGCTATAAATTAGAAGAGTAAAGGTCAAAGATTACGAAAAGGTGAAAGTTATCAATTAACTCTCAGCGAGTGATTATTTGTATTACAGTAGTCCTTCGAGGCCAAAGGAGACAGAGCACCCCCGTGATAAAAATCACACATTAAGAAAACTGCTGATACAAAGAGTTTAAATGAATTGACTGTTATCAGGATTATCTTGTCTGCACTCCTACCAAATCGAAACTGCAGCAGTTATATGGCTTTGTTTATATTTTTGAAGATTTTCTCTTTAATAAAAAAAATATGGACAGTTGCCATATTAGAAAATGTTTGCCCCTAGTTGCAGCGTGTCTGTGCTCTGCCACAGCCAAACCCCCCGCAGCGAGCAGGCTGGCACACACCCTGGAGATTTAGATTTAGATGAGAACTTAGGAAGAAGTTCTTTGGTGTGAGGGTGGTGAGGCACTGGAACAGGTTGCCCAGGGAAGTTGTTGATGCCCCATCCCTGGAAGTGTTTAAGGCCAGGTTGGATGGGGCTTGGAGCAACCTGCTGTAGGGAGAGGTGTCCCTGCCCATGGCAGGGGGGTTGGAACTTGATGATCTTGAAGGTCCCTTCCAGCTCTGACCATTCTATGATCACAGCCTCTGCAGAATGTCACACAGATTTTTGATTCTTATCCACGTTTCTGGTTAGACATCAGTAACATTTCTGAGGTGGTGCACGGAGTACAATATGAGGATTGAAAGTAGCTGATCTGTACTGATTGTTCTCTGGAGACTAAGCAAACAACTCCACGGACTGGGCTTTCAATACCAATGATAAAAAGTGCAAACATTTTATTCAGCAGACAAGTTTTTGAAGAGGCTGCCACATACATTTGTCAACTGTTAAAATTTCTCACTTAACAGTTCTGCCTCTCTCAAGTTAATATTTTCCCAGCGCAGAGACTGAAAGAATTTAATGATCACAGCATCCTTTAGATCTTCTGAGCAAACCAAAATTCTTGCCAGGTAATTGGCATCAGCCCCTGTTTACCAAATGCTCTTCAGCCTATAACCAATAAATGATTAACAAGGAACTTCTCAAGTCACTTTCAAGATGTTGTTTATTGAGACATCCTTGCGCTGCAATGACAAATGGGGCAGAAATAAGCAATGCACAGCTTGGCAAGATCCTGACACTCAGCAGAATACCCCCAAGGCTGAATAATTTGGGTGAGCACCACTGTACAAAGGTTAAATCTACTTTCCTTTATATAAACGGAAATGTGTCCCAGCTGGTACTCGTTAGGTTTGAAGAACTGAATACTCGTATTTTCTCCAAACAGGTAGTAACAACAAGCCTTTAACGCAAGAGCAAAGGGTAACACTTCAGCAGCTCTTATGCTGTTTGATGTGCCTGATGCTTTATTCTCTTCTTGCTGTAGAGGAAATCTTAAGATAGCCGCAAAGTTTGCTAGAATGAGCTGTGAAAAGTTGCAATAATAACACAAGTAGGAAGGAGGCTATTTTTTTCCATTCTTTTAGACCTCGTTACGTTCCTAAAAGTAAGAGTGTTGATATAATGAAAGCTCCAATACAAAGCAATTTATATGGCACAAAGCTGCAGACTGCACTGACATGACCCCACCTGGAGTACTGTGTCCAGTTCTGGAGTCCTCAACATAGAAAGGACATGGAACTGTTGGAACAGGTCCAGCGCAGGGCCACCAAGATGATCGGAGGGCTGGAGCAGCTCTGCTGTGAGGACAGGCTGAGAGAGCTGGGGCTGTTCAGCCTGGAGAAGAGAAGGCTCCGGGGAGACCTTGGAGCAGCCTTCCAGGATCTGAAGGGAGCTCCAGGAGAGCTGGAGAGGGACTCTTTGTCAGGAAGTCTAGTGACAGGACGAGGGGTAATGGTTTTAAATTGGAAGAGGGGAGATTTAGATGAGATCTTAGGAAGAAGTTCTTTGCTGTGAGGGTGGTGAGGCACTGGAACAGGTTGCCCAGGGAAGTTGTTGATGCCCCATCCCTGGAAGTGTTTAAGGCCAGGCTGGATGGGGCTTGGAGCAACCTGCTCTAGGGAGAGGTGTCCCTGCCCATGGCAGGGGGATTGGAACTTGATGATCTTGAAGGTCCCTTCCAACTCTGACCATTCTATGATTCTATGATCCTATGAGGATGACACTGTATTACCAGGAGTTGGAGGGACCCAAATGACCACTAAAACCAGTAACATTTGGTACAATTAAAATGTAAAAATTCACAGTATTAGTATCACAGGCTTAGTATGTGTATATGCACAACAAATGTTGGTAACTATTCCATATACATGCACGGTGACAGAGCTCTAACCTCAGAACTATTGCAATGAACCTTTTGAAATCCATAAACAACTTTTCTCCCAGACTATCAAATGGCATGGAATTAAAAGATAAAATAAAAAAGGCTGCCTATGTATAGATGGAATAAAGGTTATCAGATCCAGAATAATAACACTATAATTGGAACTGGTCTAGGAAAAAAAAAAAAAGGCACATTTTAGTGACCAGATTTGCAGGTACAGTGTTGCATTAAGATGTTGAAATCCACTAGCTGGTTTTGCAAAATTTAAATCTCAGAAGCTTGAAATCCTACAGAAATTTGCATATTTTTCAGTGCCTTATGTTAAAATCTATAATGATTCAGGCACATTTGAATAAGAGACAAAAAGAAGGATAATAGGACCTGTCTGGTTTGGGGATTCAATCAAAACCTGGGACCCTCCCTCCGACTGGGCTGTGATTCACTACTCTGCATCAGACAAATAACAGTCACAGTTCCTGAGATAATGAGTGTGTTTTAGCAGCCAGAAAACAGGAGGGAATAGCAGCACAGCAAAAAAAAGGAGCCTCTTCCTTCCCTTCTCCCACACCCTCAGTCCTAACGCTTTGTGTGTCACAACAGATGTCCCTTTACAAGCACTACAAGTGATCTTGTAGTCTAAGTCTCACTCCGATTTTGTCCCCTGCTTCAGATACCTGTGACCCTACAACAGCAAATAAGACTTGGGGATGGGAGAGGCTGGAGAGGCAGGTGAGCTGGAGCATTCCCACTTATCCAGGTGTACCGCTATTTGACTTCTGCTCCCTGTGGATTCAGCCATGTACTGGCAGTTCCCCAGCAAGTTCAGTGGCGTTCTCTAGCCCTAGAGGATTTAGTTCTGCTAATCTCTGGATCCCATATAACATTAGGTATTTAGGCTGTGATCTCAGGCAAGGAGTTGTCCTTAGAGTCATATTAGATTACTAAGCCGCTGGGAAACCAAATAATTAAGGAAATCCATAATGAGGGGTATTAGCTAGAGATGTATTCCATGCCACAAAAAAAAACCCAACTGAAAGGCACAAAATAATCTCGTTTAAAAGGAAGAATTAACTTCTAAGTGGCAAAATGGCTCTGTCAGTCTGCAGCATCAGCGGGAAGTGGCTGCAGGTTGCCGGACGCAGAGCTGGGCAGCCAGGCTGAGCACCGGGGCTGGCTGGAACTCACAGCTCAGCCAAGAGCCTGCCAGATGGTGGTAAAACCTCTGCTGCCTAGATTGAAGCTGGGCAAACTTTATTTATCTGTTTTCATTTCCAGCTATTCCACTCTCCTGCTGTAATAGCAGTGTCAGCTTGCAGGTAGACAGTGAAATTATGGGGACATCGCCCTCTTCAAGTTTAAGTAATTCAAACACCTGCCCAGCTCCTGTCCATTCAAGTATACCCACCAAAAAAACCTCTAAACTCGTCCTGTCTCCTCTCTACCACCAGTTTCAGATTTCCTCTTGTTCATGCTAGTCTTTAGAGGCACTTGCAGGGATCCCATACTGAGATCTGGCCCTTCTTTCTCATTCCACTCCTGCAAACAGGCTCCCGGCATAGCCAAGGTCTCCTAGCACATTATTTATCTGGTGACCTCTAGATGCTGGAGTCTGATAGGTGATGATTTCACTACAAAGCAGTTAATTAATAAATCAGTTCAGCTTCTTTCTGAGTCAGGTACTGACACAACAGCACTCTGCAGAAGGGCCTGAAAGAACTGTGCGATAATCTATTGATTACAAACAATCCAAGAGCCATTGTCAAAAGCAGCAGGCATTGTTCTTTCCAAAAAATCAAATCTATACTTTAACGATCTGTTTTCCCTCATTAAACACTTGAAAGGCTTTCTTAGCAGCACTTTTTACTACACGGATGTCCTGTTTCTTTTTGACAGATACAAGGTGCTCCTGTCGTTCTCTTCATTGTATAGTAGCTTGTTTTGTTTACTCTAAGACAGAGACGTTATTTTATGTCATATCTTCTCCTTTGTAGTGCTCATTTACAAATAGAAAAATCCATGCACATCTTTGTCTCATTTGTCTTTAGCAACAAAATGAATCAAACAAAACATCCGAGTAGCAAAAGGAAACTCACACCTGAAAGAAAAGGGGGAAAACAGCAGAATTTGGTGGAAAAATATTTGGAATATTCTGTTCTGATTTTTCTTCCGAGGTTCACATGACTCACATCTTTGATGAAAAGGTAATGACTGCAGACAAGCATGCAAACAGATGTGATCCAAGCAGATAACTTTACTTTGATGCATGCTCTTAAGCTTATTTTCAGCAATATAACTCAAAAGTGACACTTCCTAAAGTTTGACAATGCAAGTTTTATCTCTTGCCTCACCTAGAACTAGTCACTTCACCTAGGAATTGCTTCACGACCCTTTTAGTGGGACTTCAATTTTACTTATTAACTCTTTCACTCTACAATGAAAAGTTATTTTTTCTGTAGAAACAGATCACTGGGAATGAGGTTGTGGGTTCTGCCTGGGAAAAGCAAGGTGATTCAGCTTTAACAAAACAATAATTCTAGTGTCAGACAGTGTATGTCGCTCTGCCTACAACCACTTAGTGCCGAAATTCAGGAACTGTCAGAAGTAAAAAACCCTTTCTCCGTGGGAGAAGTCTGAGTTGTGCTGGGCTGCAGAAGACAGGGCTGGATGCATCTCACCACTTGTCATTTCCACAAGAACTATAGCTGACTTTAGTAAAAAGCTGTATTGTGAATAACTTAGACAGCTCTGGTAGCCAACACTGACAAGAGAATTTGGTTGATACAGCTGCAGGATGTTTAATATAAACTTGAGCTGCTGCCACCTAATTACCCCTTGTGTATTTCTTATTTAATGCTCTTAGGATCAAGGGTTATTCTCCAGGGCTCCTGCTGAGATGCAGCCTCCCCAAGGTTTTTGAAGTGTGCACATGTTGAAACTTGGTGCCCACAACCTTATGGGTGAAACGGGCTGAAAAAGTGCTTTGTCAGCACGAGACACTATTGACCCTTCCAACATCTCATGCTATTTTATGGTGAAACAAAAAAATATGCTAATTGGGAAATGTATATAGCGTAGCCAATAGAGTTACGATAGAGTTACATCAGCATAACCAAGATCATGGTCTGGTCCATTATTATTAATTTTTTCCAGTAAGATTGGTTTGTGTGTATGAATACATTACTGAACACAGCCTTCTATCTGCTCTGACTTTAGGTGCAGCACACACAGTTAGATCTGGCAGAGAAGCACAGATACAGACACAAAGGCTGAACGAGACCCTGGGAGCTGCTGGCTCAGCTACCCCTTCATCATAGAGCCTCATGGAAAGAGTGTAACACTCCTTCTTTATGGATTCAAAGGATTTTCCTCCTCATACTTGAAGCACAAAGACTTTGAATTATTTTCAGCCACTCCCGCAGCTATTTCAAAAGGGAATTCGGTAATGTTTGAAGGGATCTTTAAAACAAAGCTTTGCATAGGTGCTAAGTGCTATCTTTATTAGTTTCATAGGCAGGTCTGCAGTAGAAAAACCCTACTAATTATATTGTGCATTCCTGCACGTTAGCTCTTCACTCTCGGTTTTCCTTACGCTAACAGAGCCGTTCACACTGCCCTTGGATTCCCTGACTTTCCTCGAAGAGCCGAGCAAACAAAGTGGCAGTGTTTGCCACAGTCCTGAACCCCCTGGGTTTACAACCTACAAGTGGGCTGGCAAGGCTGCCTTGAAATGATTCGCTTTCCACAAGCGCCCCAGAGAACAGACTAAGTCAGAAGAAAGGAAAACTGAAAACCAACATCCGCTAGTGCTTTTTTTTTTATTTCAAAAGTGTTTGAGAGAGCGAGTGGAAGGAAGGAGTCTAAAGCTCCCAACCTACACTTTAAAGTATTTTACTGAAGTGTCAAGGACCAAAGCCCAAATGTCAGCTCTTCAGGGCTTTTTTTCATGAATCACTGCAAATAGAGCCTGAGACAAGAAGGGGGAAACGGCAAAGAGATGTTAGGAAAATTCTCATGGGGTTTGCACTGCTTTTCTCTCTTTTCATGATTTAGAGACATACCAGAGCATGCTTTTAAAACAGTTCTGATTTGGTGCAACATTTGCAATACTGTTCTGCTTATAATTAAACTGTAAACTCCTCCTACTGGAATTTGCCTCAGATCTTCAGTCTTAAGAGTTAACTTTACGGATGTTTCCTAATAGCTTGTTGCGAACAGCTGGAAAGTGCTCTACCTGATGAGCTTCCCAGTGTCCCTTTGTGCTAAATAACTATTATTGGCTTCATTTTACCCTCATGCACACCGAAAACTGGAAACACTCAATCCTGCTGCCATTGTGATGTTAAGCAGTACTCCACCCAGGAAATAGATCTATTAAAATCAACATAAAAATGAAGCAAATCAGCACCACTGCTGGGATTTAGCTTTTCGGGTCACAGAGGATGGAAAGCTATGCCAGGAATGAAGCCTCGCTAACAATGGGGAATTCAAGTCTCTTCTCCCCGGGGAGCACAGACAGCTCTCCAGGTCTTCCAAAGAGCTACTGTGGTCTGAAATATCAAGGAGGAGAGGGGGTCTCAGCTCTGTTCCTGTCAAATGGTGTCATCAGTTCAGATGGGAGCATGTTGCCGTGCTGTCAGGTCCTGCTCTCATCGCTATTTGCGGGGACAGTTACACAAACTAAACTTATTTCTACAATTGGTTACCCTCCAGAATCTGTCCTCAAACACTTTCAGAAAGTAAGGCCAGCTTCAGTGCTTGTCCACATGCCGTAAAATGCATAAAATAGTGTTTAAAAGGTTTAGCTTGCATCATGTTACAATGTAGAGAGGAAACAAAAAAAAAAGGAGGAGAAGGAAAGCGAAAGAGAAATCAGCACAGTTCACAAACTAAGATTTCAACATCAAATTCTAAGGTTGTCATAAGGATACTAAAAGTAAAATACATTTTAAATCAGCACAGTTCACAGTGATAAATTATCAAAAAAGCTAATAAAATTCCTGGCAGTGGGATGGAGTTGGCTTGTAACAAGGCACAAAGGCTTCTANCTCAAACACTTTCAGAAAGTAAGGCCAGCTTCAGTGCTTGTCCACATGCCGTAAAATGCATAAAATAGTGTTTAAAAGGTTTAGCTTGCATCATGTTACAATGTAGAGAGGAAACAAAAAAAAAAGGAGGAGAAGGAAAGCGAAAGAGAAATCAGCACAGTTCACAAACTAAGATTTCAACATCAAATTCTAAGGTTGTCATAAGGATACTAAAAGTAAAATACATTTTAAAAATAATCATCAAAACGTGATAAATTATCAAAAAAGCTAATAAAATTCCTGGCAGTGGGATGGAGTTGGCTTGTAACAAGGCACAAAGGCTTCTACTCAGTTAAAAATCTAGACTCTCTGTTGCTATTTTACTTTGTATCTGCCTTATTTTGGCACATGTTGCTGGAAACTCAAACAGAACTCTGTAACTCAGATAGTAAATAATCTCCAGACTTTTCCTCAGGTCATGCAAATAATCTGTGTGCAACAGAAGTCAAAGGTACTTTTGTGAGAAGAGCACTTGATAAGATTTATTCAAACTGCACTTCCAGTTTCACATTCCTTTAAATTCTTCAAACTCAGTATTCCTTCAGTAATACCAGTCAGAGCTCCACTGCTTCGTGTGATGTAACACAGCATTATCAGCATTTAGAGAGAAACAGGAGCTCTTTTAATATTCATTACTGGAGAATTATCAGTCACATCATATGCTCGTTTTAATAGATCCATCTGTACGATATCTATAGGCACAAATGCAACACTGAAAGCAATTGTAATACATACCCTCCCCTCTTCTACCCATCCTCCTTATGGCTTCCTGAGGAAGACAGCTATAACTTCGCTGTAGCATCACCTTCAGCTGTTCAAGTGTCAGACTGAATTCACACTTCAGGAGCTTCCTTCAAGCTTTTCTAGCTCATTTGCCAATATTTTCAACCACAGAGCGTAGGTACCCAATTCAGGATTGAATTTCACCTCAAAGACCTCTAATGCTGCACTTGAGAAATGCCTTGCTATAGCCTCTGGGACAGGACACAGCTCTGCTTTGTGACTGCACAGCAGAGGAAGCATCCAGAATCCTGACTAGGGTATTTTGATGCTACCCAGGTATGTCAACCCTGGTGATATTTTTGATACAGAAAAATCAGTGGAAAACCAGTTCCTTTGATAAAACAGCTTGTAGATAAATTCCATAGTGTATTGTCATAACCATAAAACTAATCTCAATCTGCTAATCTCTGTCTATGCTGAGAAAACTATATTGCTGTTAGTCTCAGAGACAGCAAATTTTATACAGTGAACACAACCATTACAGGGAGCAGGGGGTACGAAGAATGTGACAAGCTCCTCCTATGAGGACAGGCTGAGAGANACCATTCTATGATTCTTCTGGCCACACTCTGCCACCTCTCTCTTCAGCTCCAAACCAACCAGTCCCTGGAAAAACCTCTGTCAGAGCCCGGAAGCAGAAGAGAGGGAGCCAGGAGTCCCAGGGAGGCAGAGGTTATACACACACACCGGCGTATGTGCTACAGAGCTTTGAAAGAGAAATGAAAAGGGAGCAGGCCTGCAGCTGGAAGCTGCTTCAGCAATCTGGTGAAGCTGGTCAAAGGCAGCAGAAAATAGTACCAGTTAATGCATAGTAGCATGGCTTTCTACACAGCAAGAAGCCTAAGGAGAGGCTGCACTACTCAGGAGACAATTCTTCCTCTATTTCTACGGAGCGTAATTTAGCTGTGAAGGGCTGCAGCAGAATCTGTGGCTGCCTTCCTGGCTCTCAGTGGGAGCTACACCGGCACAGACACAGAGCTTTCCTTCCCTCTCTTGGACTTTTCCAGACTCTCTCATCCCAGCAAAATTAAATTGCAGAGAAAACAAAAGCCAGTAAAAACATTAAACACAGTAATTAGTCAATAGAACCAAGGGTAGGAAACCACTTATTATGAGAGTTAAGTCAATGATTCACAATGAATAATTTATCTAGAAAATTTTGTTTTGGGTTTTTTTTTTTCCCTGCTGGGAAAGAATTGAGCTAACAGATTTGCAAGCTGCCTTAACTCTGTGATTCAATCCCCAATAGCCAGCTGTTTTAACTAGTTGTGACTGAGCAAGAAGTCTAGCCTACACAACAGGGCAGGTGAAATTGAAACAAAGGTTTGTGTGCAGCTGAATTTAACCATTTACATTTATTTTGTAACCCTTGCTTAGCACAGGTATTATTATCTCATGGCCACATCAAGCACGACATGCCAGCACTCCTCCCTTCCCCTTCTCTCATTCAGAAAATGACTGTGAGGTTTAGCAACCTTCACACCAGATGAAAGACTGGAACCAAAGAAGAGTCATTATCATCTGCAATATTGAACACAAGGCACAAATAACTCCCACATAATAACACTATAGATTCCAACCCTTCCTTCATATTTCACTGCTCAAATGACAAATAAATGAACCTATCGGAGTTCCGAGGATGCATCATAAAGTGGAAATATTGCAGATAGAATAAATAAAACATTTTTATTGTAGTTAATAGCACCAGAGTGGCTAGAGTTACATTTTAATAAGAGTCTCTATTATTTGCATCAGTATTGGACTCAATATGATTGGTCCCACCTTTCTTTTCTGCAGACAGAACATTTGATCTCACATTCCCTATCCGAGGAGGTTGCAGCAGCTTTGCCCTACACTCAGCTTAAAGAGAGCCAAAGACAAGACAAAAGCTTCTGCAGGGTATGGCTGCAGGACTTTCCAAAGAGGTAGGACCTGAACTTCATCACATATGCAGAGCACTTCATCATGGTTTGCATCCCAGCAGAGCCAGGAACATGAGCCCCACCACCAGAGGCAAAAATTGCCACCACTGCATGGTAGGACCCCCTACCTGCGCTGATGACAGTGGCACATGGTACAAAAGCTGTTTGAACAAAAGGGGAAAACTACACCAAGGCTGACCAGCCACACAGTGCCCACAGAACTGATCAACTAAACACGATTATCCTAGGAGATGAGATTACAGAAAAAGGCAGAAAAGGATGAAGATTCCCTTTCCAGGTACTGACAATACCCTCCTAGTTACACAAAAAATCCCTTACACACACAAACTCTGTAATAATCACTGCTGCTTTTTAGTAAGCGCTCCCTTTTGACTGGCATGTCTGAAAGGCACATCAGCTTTCATATATGCTAAGCAGTCCTTGTCCTGATTAGTCCTCCTTCTTTTTTTTTTTTCTATTCATAGATCAGATAGCACTGAAAATACCTGCACACAAACTGAAAAGACATTTGAAGGTTTAGCCCTGCTTGTCCTCCTCCAGAGGTGATAAACTGCAATACAGCATTTCATTAGGAAGCTCAGTGCATGTCTTCCTATAGCAACAAAACATTCTGTAGTAGTAGAGATGTACAGCTTTCATACATTCCCATCTTATTTCAAGGGAAATTTACTTCAGGTCAAAGCATGCCTGGTCTGAAGTCCTGGACCCATGCTGTGTAACTTGCAGCAGTGTCTTCATGTCAACACTCCAATGCCACAGGACACAAATATGTGGTTTGGCCACAAAAAAAAAACTCAGCAACGTCAATTATTCCACAGCAATGCTTACGAAGGTAAACACAGAGCAGTGAACACTGGAGCCTCCCCAATGGTAGGTGAGGCTGGGGCATCCTCTGCACGCTCAGAGCTTGGTGAGCTTTAAATAATAGACATGAAGGTTGTGATTCTGCAGCTGCAGAACTGTTACGTCTCCCAAGTTTCTTTTTCTTTCAAACTAAAGGGACCTATTTTTGGTTACAAGGAAAGGCATGGTTAAAATGCAGTGAAACACAGCTGCACATGAGTCCAGCTCTCTAGGTCAGACCTGGGGGAAAGAATGTCATTTTCTACTTAGAACTGAAGTTTGAGCAAAAAAAAAATAAAAAGATTGCTTTTGATTTGGGGACTCAGGGCACCTTCTGAAATGCCATATGTTGACTTCAGACCTTTCTCTAGTGTGAATGTTGCTAAAGGCAGAGCAGAATTGTTGCCAGACCTTGTATCCATCATGTGATGTGTCAAAGAAGGATTGCAGTGGACACCCTCAAACTGTGTCCAAGGTTATAGATCCTCTTGAAAAATATCGGGAGAGGAGCAAAAGGGAAAGAGAGCAATAGACACTCTTTCCAAAGAAACCAGTCCCTGCAGATTCAGCGGGAGCACAAGGATCACTGTTCGGATAGCAGAGAAAGGGTCACCACTGCAGAAGAGGGAAAGGGAGATTTGCACTGTGCTAATTCAGCTAGGAAAGGAGCTTATGATGGCAGGGAGCAAATTTGCCTGGTGTTATCTCCATATATGTGCCTAGAACCCTACTCCTAACCACAGGGTGCCCAGTGCTTCTTGTCAGCTGAATAAATCATAGGCCAAAAAGTGTACCAAAAATGCCCATCAACTCACCGACTTACTGCAATCCCAGTTATGGTTTACACCAGATGAACATTGATGTCTTTACTACAATGGTAGAACATTTTTTGCCTGAGATGAATAATTCAAAACAGGCACATACAACAAGATAGTTTTGTGGAGACGAAGCAAAATAGTTAGGTGATACCAGCAGAGTATTTTCTGTACCTTCCTCTTTACACTAAAATGACAGTGCCTTGTTTTCATTTGAGTGTCAGCAGGAAGATTGCTGACACATACTGGTTATCCCACAGTGAAATAAAAATAAGCAAGGTTCCCATCCTAAAAATAACACTGACACTTGGAACAAGGAAGCTAATTATTTAATTTCCAATACTTGCTTTCAAAGCATGACATGATTTTAAAAAATCCTTTAAATCCTAGTCAATGCAAGAGGATGATACTCATGAGACCTGGTTTTATTCCTCCCGTTCTGTGACAGCATTCCTTTTAGGCTCCAGGAAAGAAAAGTTTCTTATTCTCTCTGTGCCTCCAGTTCTCGTAAAATATAAATCAGCCCTTGGCACCCTTAACACAATTAACATTAGATACAAAAATAAAAAAAAATACTAATGCTTCAAGGCAGTTCTTAGGCAAGTTAATCATGGCAACTGCCCCCACTGCCTTCTAGAGACAAACGTTCAGTTAGTTTATAAGTGCCCTGAGAATGAGATTTGTTCCCATGCTCACAGCAGCACGATCGCTGCTCTGCATTTTAGCTGTCTGCCAAATCACAGACACCTTTTATTCTTCTATCTGGTTTTATTGTCGTGGTCGGGTGGTTTTTTTTTGGTTTGGGCTTTGTTGTAGCGCCGTGTTTGCTGATCACACACCAGCTTGCTCTCCGGGAGCACATTGTTTGGTTTAAGCATCTGTTGTGATTCAGAAGGGACTGAGGAGCGACACATGGCTGACAGGGTTCCTCCTCCAGGTACTGGCTCCCCAGGAGCCCAGCGGGCATGTGTCGGGTAAGGGAGGAGGACAGGAGGCAGCCACTGCCAAAAGCTGGGACCCAGAGGATGGACACAGGCAAGAAAGGAGAGGCTCTCAAGAAGCCGGGGTGCAGGCATGTGTTCTTGGCCTCACCAGCAGGATGCTGGCAGACAAAGGGATTCTTTCCACCAGATTGCACTTGCAGATTTCCTACCTTGCAGGACTGGCATTGTAATTCAAACTCTGTGCCACCGAAAGTTAATGATTTACCACTCCTCACAACCCACACAAACTGACACCAGAGATTTGTGAGCAATTAATTGATAGCGCATTACAATCTGAGATAAGTAATAAGCACTTTTACTCACAAAGCTGCCAGCACGCATTGCATAGCTTCCTGATTTGGCCCAATCAGTGAAATATGCACCCAACTGCATCTATAATAGCGTTATTCACCATCTAATTATCGTTATTTGCATTTATGATAGGTTAAATGCAGTGGATGGGATCAGACACACAGGAAGCTCTCAGCACTGGGGATACAGAAATAGCAAAAGAGGTATCTCACTTTTGGAAAGTGACATTGCCAAATAGAATAGGTCCAAAATTTGGCCTAAAATACAATGGTGAAGACAGCAAAGCCAATAAATACAGTAATAAACTAAGGAATGCAATGCTTTGGGATGATAGCAGGCCTCTCGATTGAATCAAGATATACAGGTGGAGAAACAAGAAGCAAGCAAGCAAATGGAGCAACATTTGCCTAGTTCTTAACATGCCACTCTTGACAGCAGCACCAATTCAAGGAGTTTCCACCTACCCTCACCCAGTCCAATTGCTGCTCTCAGGTTTCCATGCAGCTCTCCTGTTAAAGATCATGAACACATACTGCAAACTCCATAATCCAGCAAGCATACTGTAAAACTACCAGAGTAGTTAGGAAATTATAAAACATGCTGTTTGGGAATTCCTTCTCTAGGCCTGAAGGCTTGGCTGAGTAGTAGGAGTACAACGAAGAGCCTGTGATTAGAGCAAGAAAGAGGGTTTCAAAGTTTTTTTACCCCACCTGGAGTCCTGTGTCCAGC
>VXBW01005385.1:784752-795233 GCA_013400375.1 Thinocorus orbignyianus
GCATAGAAAGACTAAAGTGCTCCCTGCCAAAGGAAAATCCCAGATCACTAGGGCACAAAGCAATTGTCCCTCTTTGCCCACCCCTGTGTATTATAAACCCTCTCCTGCACATTTTAGCTTAAGGTGCTGAGGCCAAGGCTGAGAAGAAAGGAAGTGCAGCGCCCCTGAGCAGCTGGCTCCCCATGACCCACATCAGGAGACCTGCTGAAATGCACCTCAGCTCCCTCACTGCAGCCACCCCTGGATCCCCTCTGAAGGAAACCAGGACATGCAAAGGGACGGATTTCATCCCCATGTATGTCTGTGAGGATTCCTGCGAGGAGCAGGACTGTGAAGCAACATCCACAGGCACAGCCTCGTTGCCCAGGGCTGGCCCAGGAAAACGCACAGGGTTGAAAGTCAAATGTGAGGTTCTGACATCCCCCAGCAGAAAGAAAGAAACAGTCATCTTCCTCATCCTAGCTTTCTAGCAGCTGGGCTACTGCGCAAAACGTCCACAGCACCAGCATAATTCTTTTGGAAAGAAATAGGAGTGAGCCCGAGCAATTCCTGGTACAAAAGGCTACAGTAGTTTCCTTCATGGGCCATAAATCCCAAGTAGAGAGAGGCACCTCCTGGTAGCACTGAGAAAAGCACCTGTGTGTCCCATCTCTCAAGAGCCTGACACACCCACTCTCTCTCCCTCATCCACGTATTTATTTGGGGTTAGCGTTCACTCTGATCTCATGAAATCCACCCTGAAACACCCAGAGCCTGCCCCTTACTTCCCAGAACCTGGCTTGGAGCTGTGAAGTCCATCACTAGCCCCCGCTGCCCCATAGTCAGTGCCTCCCACGCAGGTGGGTCTGAGATCCACCCTGTCTGCCTCAGATTCCAAGCAGAAAATAGGAGTGACTCTATTCCTCCCTCTGAGTGGTTTTGTGGCACAGATATATATCCAAAGCCTACTGGCCGTGCAGGTAGAATAGCAATGAAAACTCTGCAAACATCAAGGGCAGCTGATAAAACATTTTCCTAAAATGCAGAAAGACTTCAGCCCCAAAGCTGCAGAAAGCCTTGCAAACAGGCAGTTTCTTCACAGGCTGGAATTGTCATGGACAGCTCAAGTCAAGTTTCCAAAAGAGACCTCAAACAGGCTGGAAAGCAGCGTTACACCATGCAGCAAGGACACCAGAGCATCCTTCACCTGGCAGCACTAATGAGACAAACAAGCGAATCCACTGGGCTGACCCCAGTGCACGGGAGCCGAGCCCCTGGAACACATCACCTTTCTGATCATCTCCCATTTAAAAGTTCACTAAACCAAGCAGGATTACTAGGACAAGGCCACAACACCTTGAAAGAGACTGGTTTTCATTTCTAGCTTGAGTCACAGTCAGCTTCATGGTTCTAAGGTATCAATTATGCAGTTTCATTCTAGTTTGCTTTGCAGGAATTCTGCACTGATCTATGTGTGCAAATCAAGCAAAATAAATGTCTTTCAGTAGCCCCTCAGCACAGATTCTGCTTTGGTGGCCAAATCTGCCACGAAGGAGAACTGTAAAACTTGAACTTTGTGAAGAAAACTGGAAAAAACAGTGGTAAATACTACAAATTCATCCAAGCAACAGCTTTGATCCTACTTCAGCTCCAGCCAATAATTTCACTGGTCCTGGCAACATCAAGCCATGTACTTCAACGAATAATCAGGTTTAAGGAGTTTTCCTGTGGATCTGGAGGTCAGGAAGCAGGACCACACCTGGCAATCAGGGAAGAAATTGTCACTACATGTTTTCAGAAAGCAAAGCTTTCTGGTTATTAAAGAACACATATTTAACTCATTTTGTATTTTTACTTACAGACTCAGTAAGGAAAAAGAGATCCAAACCCTAAACCAAATTTATTCCACTCTGGATAGTATAGACTGCTTTAAAATATATAATCATCTGGTAAATTGTCTTCCCATCTTCACACCAAATTCCATTCTTCCCACTAGCAGATAGCAGAAAAAAAACAAGGGAGGTTCCTTTTCATACTAGGTCCCTAAAGAAATCACTACAAGAAAATAGCTACAATTCATAGAATTAGCCAGCACCTGCTAACAGCAGCGTCTCAAGGTGATGGACATCCTTCTCATGGCAAACTGGGAAGACCTGGGCAACTTGCTGCTCTGTAGGCTGGCACATATTAATAACCAACAGTTATTTAAAATCTGCAATTTCTCATCTACCTTTGACTTTCAGAACTTCCTTTGATTCAGATATTTTTTCCTCACAATACTTCTATGCAGCTAATGATGATGTGAGCTTATAAATTTGAGATTGTCCACCTATCCACATGTTTACAGTTTGGCTGTACTGCATTGTACCAGTACGTATGTGAAGCGTTGTTCCTACCAGAGGTACAGCTGCTGTCCCTTGGTGTGTTTACAATACTGTCCCAAGTAGTGGACAACCTCTGAAGCAGAACAACTCAAGCTAAACGAACTCTGTTGTATTTTTCAGTGTGACATGGTTTTCAGCACGTTAATTATTTCACTTTCAAAGATAATCATGGCCACGTTGCAGTCTGCATCTGTGCCAAAGCAGACACCATCTCGCACATGAAAATTCCCATGGTGTCGAACCTAGTCTGCTCTCTGCTTCTCTTTTGGAAGGGAATTTATGTTCCTCCAGTGCAGATGTTCCCCTTTCCTTCCATGAAATTCCTGTCTAAAGAGAAGCCAAAGGGAAAAAGGAAGAACCACCATAATTCTCCTTTTTTTGTCATACAAGAAAACAGCTCTCCAACATTACATTCTAGTATTCAGCTCTGTAATAAATTATTTATCTTAGGAAAACAAAAATGCTTTATTTAAGATGACAGAGAGCCTGTAAATTTGCTTCTTATATATGCATTGACTAATTAGATTAATTAAGCATGCCTACACTTCTGAACAATCAGGCAGGTGGCAAATCACATTTAAGATGACTTAGACGATTCGTTCTATCCTCCTCACACTTGACAAATGACATGCATTCCAGCATGAAACCAGGGCAGAAAATAGCCTATTATTTGCAATGTACAGTACCATTATTTTCACATTTTATTTACTTTTTTAAAGAAACTGTAAGACAAATAAGCAGTTTCCAGCAGCTAATCCTCTTTCATTTGAGCACCCAGAAATATAATTCACTGTACTGCTTTAAACCAACAAAATCTGGTAAAGCTATTAACACCATGACTCAGACTGAAATCTGTGAGATAAAGGAACTCTGTTGTACGGCTAAAGAACTGTGCTGAAGCTCTTGCAGAGAGTACTGTGAAAGGTAGCTATTTCAACCAGCAGAGATTCATGGAACCTGTGGGTTTCTCTTCAAGCTCTAAAACAAAGGAAGGTAATAGCTGGAGATTTCTTCACTGGGTGTGCTGCTTTAGACAGCTGTGAGCACACTCAGAGGTGGCCAGGACACTGCAGCCTAGAGAAGAGGAATTGCAGCCTCTGAACAAGCACTGAACTCCTCTCAACAGCATTTCAAGCTCTCAGAGACACAATCTCCAAGACGGTGGCTTTGTCCATCCTGTGCCAGGACAAGACGGGGCAGAGGCTGCACATGGCAGCTGTGAGCTCTCTGCCGGCGGTGCCGCAGCCAGCATCCACCTGGTCTGCCACCCTCGGGTCCAAGTCGCAGAGATATTCCAAGCCTCCCACATCCACAAGTGGCCAGCCAAGTCACAGAGCCCAGCTCCAACGTTGGCAAGCCCAAACCCTCAATGATGTCACCAATGATGGGGCCCGCAGCAGAAACCAGAGCCACGGTGCTGGGAACACAAAGGTAACATGAGCTCAGCCAGAACAGGAATATAATCAACACTTCAAGTAGTTATTTCCAGAAACCAAGGCAGGCACCAAGAAAAATTCCCCCAAAACAACCAAATCTGAATGGAAAGGATTTAAGAGTCTTTCCTCATCTTTATGAACTTAAATGCTGAGGCTTTCACTCCAAGTTAATGACCGGTTTGCACTCCTCCTTTCTTTGTGCACTCTGTCACTAATCAGGAGCAGAGAGCTACCTCAAAGCCTCATTACTAGCCAACAAAAAAAGCCAATGATTCCTCAAACAGAAGTTTTGCTGCAGTGGCACACTGCCATTTAGCTAGAGGCAGGCAGGAGAAAGCAAGTCAGCAGTGACATATTCTGTGCATCCAGCTGGGAGAAATAGAAACCCCAAGTATAATACCGCGTCTTATCGGAAGTAGTTAATCTGACATAACTTACTTAACAAAAATTACAGTCTATTAAAAAGGCATGTAAGCAATGCAGCTGAAAACAAGTCTACACGGGAATCAGCTAGCATAATTATGGCTGGCTAAAAAATAGGAGAGACGGAAGAAAAAACTGTGCATAATTTACCAGCTGACAAATGTTAATGACAAATAGAAGAAAACAGGTCCTTGACAAAGAGAAATAATAGATGCTCACTTTGTAGTTTCACTTTAGAACGCAGATATTTTTAGGGGGGGATTGGGAGGGGGGAAAACCATCTTGCATCTCAGTGAAACTAACAGATCAGCACAAAAAGGGGAAGTCTCTGTGACATGGGTTAGTCCTGGCTTTGGTTTAGTGCTGGTTACACATGGGCTGCACGTGAAGAAAATACATTTGTGCCTGCAATCTTGGAAGATTAATATTTCTCTCCATCTCCTAACGAGATAATCACATGCGTTGTGTAACATTAAGCATATGAGCAGTCCTTCTGGAGCCACACTTTAAATTCAGGACACGCCGAGCTACTTTGTTGAGCTGGAGCCACGGGGAATGCCACAGGGATTGTGCTGTATGTTTTCTGCAGACAGATAAGAGAGCTGTGAGGATTTAAGCATCACATCCCACTACCCGCAAATATCTCTTGTTACAGTTTGGGGGNGGTATTACATTTTTGTTGCTTAGTTTTAGGATAATTTCACATATCGCAGTCACAAGAGAGCAATTCTAACAGAGCAGCCTTCAGACAAGCACCTCTAGGATGGTCTGCACAGAGGATGGAGGTCCCGTGCTCCTTATTAAACTCTTTTTTTCCCCCCTCACATTAAAGGCAGTCAACATTATTCACTATAATGATATAGCTGCCACATGAAAATTAATCCTGGATGGGGATCAAGGCAATGCATTTGCAAAAGAAAAAAACTGTGCTGCAGCTGAAGATTCTCAGGCATCAGGCACTGAACAAGACCAGGGGTGGCATATCGGTGTCAAAGTGAGAGAGCAGCTGATTTTATGATATCAAAAATATGCAGAGTTATCCTGGGAAGGAGACATGCTAACATATAATCTCAGGCCAGGACTAACTAGGAGTTTGATTTTTAGAGGTATGTTGGTGTCTAACAGGCAGCTGGTAGGATTTCTTGAAGCATTAGGCTTCCAAATACCTTGCCCGAGGAAGCAAGTGTGCCGATTCTGATCTTGAATGTTGCCCACATGCCTGCTCTGGAATGCCTTCGTGATTTGACTGTCACCTAGATAATGGAAATTTACCCCAAGGATGTGTTTATGTTTTCACGTAGTGGATGCAATGGTTTGGTTGTACTTAAAAATAAAGAAAAAAAAGATGGGGGCGGGGGGAAGACAGAAGGGGAACCATTGCCCAGGCATCAGTGACCAAGATCTAATTATTAGAACCTAATTTGTTATATATATATATTAAAAAAAAAGGATCTAGCATGACAAGTAGTTATTCTACACATTCACATATTCACATGGTCTTGTAGGAGGCCAATCTTCCACAGCAGAAGGCAATCAGCAGCAATAATCAAAACTGTTAAATAAATCCTGAGTAAAAGTGCCTTATTAGACACCTCAATGCACAGTTCTGTTTATAGGAGATGTCTTTTCAGGTAAGAGAAATCTTTCTTAAGAAAGAAAGGGGCAAAGGACATCAGACTAAAAGAGATATGAAACAAGCAGAAATGAATAGTAATGAGAACAGTCTTTTATGATATGTAATTTGCAAGAGAATTTAAAACTATCAATGAAGTTTCATAACCAAAAGAAAAAGAGGGGGGAAAAAAAGCTGAAAAATGGTCCCACTCTCCCAGTCTGATACAAAGGGCAGCAATCCAGAGAGAGAGAGGGGGGCCAGGGCAGCGAGGCAGACAACACAGCCCAGGATGAGAGTATGGTTGTGTCTACCCAAGCCCCTGGACAGGCAAACCCACTCAAATCCAGCTGCATGCCCTCAGCCTTCGACCTCATGTAGCAGGGCTGTAACGGTGGGGGTTAAATCACTCAGCCTCACTCTTCAGAAAATTCACACTATTTCACACTACTAAATCGGAGGTTACAGAAAGCCCCGAGGATTCCCAGGGGTACTTCAGGCATCAGGAAAGAAACACGTTGTCCAGCGTGATTTTACAGCATGATTCCTGCCTACCCTGGATAAAAAGCTGACCCTTTACTTTATGTTTGCAAGAAAATACCGTATTATTTATTACTGGAAGGTATTTTGAAAGACTGGTGACTGCCAGAAGGGTTTTCTTGAATAAACGCTCCTCATGCACTGATTTGCCCAGCAAAGAATGGGGGAAGTAAGCGTAGGAGGGGGTGGCCCTAAATAGCTGGTACCATCCTCTTTACTGTCCTCTGCTTTGCCTCACTCTTCTCATCCTGCATCTTCAGCATCTTTACTGAATACTGTAAACGTTTTTTGACAACCTTTGAGAAACTCAAGGAATGAAGTGCAAGCATCAACAATGTACGTCGGCACAACACGCGAAGCAACATGTATGTAACAGCCTTAGCAATTTCATTTAATACACTCTAGCTTTCAAATGTTGTTTCTCTGGCTTCTCTGAGCAAGCTGACTCCAGCACGAACACTGCAGGTTTCACTGCCTGGGATTTTTTTTCTAAATTCCTCCCCCCGTCTCCTTTAGAGGTCAGTCTCTCAAGTAATAGCTTCTGCATTTTAGCTGTCAGCAATATTTCCTCTTCTTTTCTCCTGCTGCTCAGGTCAATCATCTTTTCCCACTGAGGTTGGAAAACCTGCCTGCTCCTTTGCTTTCTAATTATAATCTCCAATTCATCTCCCTTCACTTTCCTTCAGTTCTTGAACCACATTGGTCTTTTTCTTCTTCTCTCTGCCACTTGAATATGCTTTTTTCCTTGTCTCAACCATTTTTATGCAGCTAACCAGGATGATACAGAACCAGTAACTAGCATTTGTTTCTCTTCATAAGATCCTTGTCCCTTCCTAAGTGTCACCCTGCAGTTTAAGCACACGCAGCTGTACATTTATTATGTGAAGAGAGCTGCTAGCAATTTCAGCCTGTAGCAGAGGACCACATGTGTTGTGCCTTCCAAGTCTCCATCCTCTTTTCCTAGCCTCCTAAAGCAACCACAGGTCCCACTTCTGGGACCCCATTCATCCCTGTGTCACCTGGCCAGAGGAGAACCTGACGTTCCTGACAGGGATGCTACCTGCCTTCATGAGGAGCTGCCAAAAAAACTGAGCAAGAAGCCACCAGAGAAACCACATAACGGTGTGGACAGCAGGGCTATCTACACCAGGGCTTCCTACAAGTCTAGGAAGCATCCTACCTTTTTTGTTACTGACAGTGTTATAAACAGTCTTGCAAGAGGGGTTTAAAAACAAAGAAGACCCAAGAAGCCTCAAAACACAGCAGCTATCTGTGCCAGAGGATTTAATGGTCTGATTTTTTAATAACTTTATCAATATAGATATGTATTAAAGCTTTCCCGGGTATATACATTTCCATCTCATGAAGCAAATTGGTCTTTGGAATTGCCAATAGACAAATAATTCTTTTTAATCCTTGTCTTTTCAAGTTCTCATTAGTTTTTATAAATAGCACAACCAAAACATTGGTGTTATTTAATGGAATTTAATCTCTGAGTATTTCTCAAAGACATGTTACATTTAATCGACTTCATGCATCACATCCAGAATTTTCCAATATCATCAGCAGGCTGGTCAGAGAACATTTACTAGAAAGACCCTATTAGAAATGGCAACACCACCCCAATGGCTGTCAGGTCAGGAGGAATGCCAGGATTTCCCAGACGACTGTCACAAAGTGATTCAAATCTCTTCAGCAGCCGGTTTTCGAGCAGCTGGGTCAGTTCAGACAGTATGTGAGGGAGCTGTATTTTTAACATGTATTGCCTGAAAAACCTTAGTTCCAAAGACTCAGTGGGAAAGAAGATGGCTTTCTACATCATAGATCTACCCTGCATACCCATCAGGACACACAGCAGAAGTTTGCATTGCTTCCTTTTATGAACCCCCCAGTACCCACCACAGGGCATGGATCTTCTCCAGATCACAGGGGGAGGAATGGTCCCTCCATACGACTGTGTCACTCAGTTCCAGCCAGCCAGCGGGAAAAGACAACAACAGCAATTGCTTGAGAGAGCAGTCAACAAACACCAGGTCTCTATTCAGAGCTCCCCTTCTGGAGCCAGCAGCACCAAGCCAGTACCCACTTTTCAACCTGCAAGAGACATTTTTTCTCCTCCTGACAATCAAAGTTAATATAAAGACTTTTATTAGCCCTTTGGAGCCAACAAGTCCAGAGATCTCAGTGTTACGACAAATACAAGATGCATTAGTGTGTCTATACAGATCTAAAGCACTCAAAGAGGTCTCGTGAATATCAAGAATCAGGAAACATAGCCACAAGGGTTTCTTTAACCCTTTTTATTAAAACCCAAATTCTTTCCATGCTGCAGTTTTCCAGTAAAGCAAGCAGACTACTGCCACCAAACACAGCCATAAAATGGAAAAAGAGTGAAAACAAATGGTATTTCTCTTGTGGGTTCCCTTTCTGGACTACAGTTTTACGTAAAGTCAAGTTCTCAAAACACTCAAAAAAGATCTGAAGTAA
Organism: Thinocorus orbignyianus; assembly: GCA_013400375.1. Lineage (NCBI taxonomy): Eukaryota > Metazoa > Chordata > Aves > Ciconiiformes > Thinocoridae > Thinocorus > Thinocorus orbignyianus. The sequence continues at coordinate 793,614 of VXBW01005385.1, forward strand.
CACCACCACACAAAGAGCGAGGGGAAACCAGAATTCATTCCATCAATTGTATTCAGGAAACACCGTGTGACTAGACCTACAACTAAACAGGGAGTACAAACCTGAAGCAAGAACCACATGCCTTTCGTAGGGTCTGAAACAAAAATAAAGGTACGGTATATCAAAGATCAGGAACTCTGGAGAAAGGTCCAGAATGCACTTTTACACGAAAACTGGTACACTGTATGGAGACACCGAAATAAAACGTCACATGGAGGTAATGATCCTAGTCCCAGACAAGTCAACAGTAACATTCCTGATTACTTCAGTGGGAACAGATGTCCACCCAAATCCTAAATGTTTCGCACATGCTAAAAATGAAGATACACGTGAACTTAAAGAGCTTATTTGTGCCTGTCATCTTCAACAGTACCTTAATTGATCAGAAACTTGCAACAGTCTCCTCAGCACGGAATGGAAAAATAAGTATCAATATACACCATAAACTGATCGTCACGAGGTACAGAAAAGAAGCAAAGGAGAAAGTCCAAGGCAGCGTCCAGAAGATCTGCTCACACAGCAAAGAAAACGAAGAAAAGCACATCAGAGCTCTGCTGAGTTTTTCTAGTAGGTTAATTCTGAATGATAATACATTTTCAAAATTAGGCTGAGCGGGCAGGTGTAATCATTACCAAGACTGATAGACTGTAAAGCACCAGTGTTCAAACCTTAATTTAAATCTCTGGTAGAATTCATATTAAAAGACATATTAGGTGGTCTCTGTTAGACTGCTGTGAACTTTCCATTATATAAAGTAGTCTATAAAGTATTTTCCAGTAGACTGTTTGCTGTTTTAATTATACAGCGTGATATATAATCTATATCATTCTTAGTTCATTCTCTCCTCGGCAATTTTCCAGCTGTAAAATAATAAACCCAATATATGTTTTCAAGTCAATAAATATCTCAAAAATAAAATAAATATTTCACTTTATAAAAAACTCAGTCCTCTTTTGTTCATGTTTCTTAAAAGAAAGCTTCTTAGCCTGATAGAGATTAAATAAGAACCAAAATCAACAGGTTCAAGTCTGTAAAATCTGGAAGAGAAATTTCTCAGAGATTATAAAATATGGGTTCGAGGGTTTGTGCTTAAAGCTGAAATTGTTTGGGTTCAAAGGACAGTGGATTCATTAAAGAAGCTACTAATAAAAATCATTCAGGCCTTTTATTTAGTCTTTAGTATAAAAATTATTTGACATTTGCATTATGAGCTCTGACATCCCTGAGAGAACAGTCATTTCTCCATATATAGGGAAGGCTCTCTGGAATACAGAAAGGTTATTGTGAAAGTCATCAATCATGCCAACAACCCAGCAGCCTTGTAAACAGCCAGCAAACCTGTAAGCTCCAGGTTCCCTTGCAGCTGTTTTCGATTTGTGCAGTGTATAAATACATATGTATAATCAATATCATAATTAAATTCCCAGCCTCTAATACTACTGTAATTCCTGGCAGGTTATTTCTCCTAAAGTACTGTACCTGGAAAGAGTACAAGATGCTATCAACAGCTCTGTACTTTTTCAGGCCATCAAAAAAACACTGTCATAGAATCATAGAATGGTCAGAGTTGGAAGGGACCTT
>VXBW01005385.1:795497-817595 GCA_013400375.1 Thinocorus orbignyianus
TGAACTTCATGCCATTTGCATTAGCCCACCTCTCAAGCCTGTCCAGGTCCCTCTGGATGGCATCCCTTCCCTCCAGCGTGTCAACTGCACCACCGAGCTTGGTGTCATCGGCAAATTTGCTGAGGGTGCACTCTATCCCACTGTCCATGTCTCCAACAAATCAATCACAATGGACTACCTGTGCCACCGCGATGGCTGCTCAGTGGCTCCGTTACAGCTGTCAGGCATTTACGGATAGTCTTACTGCACAGAGATGCTAGGGCTGATCAGAATATAATCACAACAGTGACAGTACTCATAATAACGGGAAAGGAGGAAAGATTCCCCTGCCCCAAGCCATAGGACTGAGGGCAGCCCTGCTCCCACTGGCCACGCTGCTGCTGCAGCCCCACGCCCCGGTAATTCCTACAGCCAAGAAGGAGGGAAGAAATGTTCCATGCCAGGTAAAAACCTTGCATAAGTGGCAGCTCACCCTGATTTTCAAGCAGTTTCTCAGTCGACTGCTTGACTTCAGGGGAGCTTTGTCAGGACATGCCTCTCAGAAATGTCAGGCTGTCTGCCAGCATCAGTTTTTGGAGGAGCAAGCACGATTTGCTATCACACTATCACTACAAAAACAGAAAAGTCTGTTCTTTCCAATAACGTTCTTGTGAACTTGAAGGTATACAGAAAACACACAATTGTAATTGCTTCAAACCAAAAATATTTGTGACACAATTCTAGGGTGTCATATTAAAAACAGTAAAAGCAAGAAACGTTTCCTCTTCAGGAAGGCAGTTGTTTTCGTTTAAGAAAAAGCTTAAAAAAAAATCTTGTTTAAAAAACTCAGAAAGAAAACTCCAACCACCCCAAACAATCCTTAGATCTCAAAGTACCGAATAAAAATTAAAAAAATCACCACTCCTCATTTTATGGGTAAGTAAATAGATGTGTAAAAGACTTATCGAGATTCAACATAGGACTGGAGGAGAGGTGGGAATAGAACCCATTTCCCAAGTCTAATAAAATGCTTCTTCAAAAAAAAAAAAAACCACCCCAAAACCAACCAAAAATGAATCTACAGAACTCCGTTAGATCTGTGTAAGGCTATCCTAATTCCACGCCTTCTCACATGTCTTAGAGCCTACACAGAAGCGGTAACACTTCCAGACCAACCTCAGCAGGTGAAGCACAAATGCTGAACCTGGGGATTTCAGCCAGTTTTAGTTTTAGTAACTGCCTTCTGATTTCACAGGGTGTGAACAATTTGAATGAACTGGGGATTCTCCTCATGTTCCATGAATTATTTACCACAATGGTGCTACAGACTCAGTTCTTGAAGAGAAACTCCAACTTCTCCAGGTCACTGTCCTTAAATTACTTTATCAAAACAACAACAACCAGAAAGCAATCACTTAGTCAATGAATAGAAATTTCACTAAAAGTCTCCTTAATGTCAATGGGGCCATTGTGAAAACACTGCAGGTTTTCCAAAAAGGTGCATAGACCACCGGACTCAATTCAGCTCTAGGATGCACCTGCATCTCTAGGCATTAGTAGGGCAATAAAGCCCACAGTTACTAAAAATACGCAATATACTGGGAGCCAGAGAAAGCATGCAGTGGTCCAAAGCTACACAAACGCAGAATTTCCTCTCTCCCTCCTTCCTACACTGAGCTCACCTTTCTCATTCAACTCACAAGCAGCCTCCTCAGCCGAAGAAATCAAAGAACAGCACAACCACAGGTAATTTTCCACTGGGAGATTCAGAAAAGCAGCTCGTGAATCAGAAAGACCTGTGTATGTGCTCCTTGCTCCTATTTGTACCACCCATACACACACACACACACATTTATTTTCAATCCATCATTACCACAAGCTTTATTTAAAGAAGTGCCTTTGAACTGAGCGATGCAATACATCTAGACAACAGAAGTGGGGGAAAAATGACTGTCCAAAGAGACAGCAGCAAAGCGGGCTGGCTCTGCTTCCCTGTGGTTGACAAACTCTCCACACTGCACTGAAAGCTTCACAGTAAAGTTTGCAGCTGGTTGGCACCCGGCTTTGCACTTTTAGCACTGTAAAGGCTGGAAAAACCAGCTTCTCTTTCCTGTATTCCTGGAAATTTGCCTTCATGAAGTGTCTTAGATTACTTACAGTGTGTACGTGGTCATTAGTGACTGACCTTTTCACTGGTGAAGAGCAAGACTGTACCTGTTTATGAATACCTCATGTGGGCAAACAACATTTCTAAAAAAAATTACTCTCTTAATAGTTTTCCTCAGCTGGCTGGAAGGAAACCATCCTATGAGTAACACCAAGAAAGAAAGGAGAGAGTTCATCTCCACTTTTTCTTCCACATTCACGTCCAAAGCTTACTAATGCATCAGGGATCAGTATTCTCCGAAAGAAAACTGCTCTGTAGCAAATGATCTATCTTCTGCCATCCTTAGTCATTATCGGAGAGATCATGTTTCTCCCAATAAAATTTACAGAAGAGTCTCATTCACAAGCACTAACAAAAGAGTAGACTCTTCTAAATGCATCCAAAAGAGTGGAGGAACAGAGCAAGCACACCTTTCGTTACAGGTGAGGCAAATAAAACACATTCATGGCTGTACCAACATCCTAAATCTTGTCTCACCTGTGGCAAGTGCACCTCAGAATAACTCAATTCCCTTCGGAGAAGTTGCTATAACACGTCAATATAAATAAGACCAGAAACAGCGTGACTTTGTACAAGAAAACACACTGGTGCCAAAAAACTCCTGGAGTTTATTTTTTGTATCTCCTTCTGGCAGTACTGTTTTCCATCCTATATAATCATTAAATAGCTCTTTACATATTCTTTATCTTTTTAAATATTGTCATATAGCTTTATACCAAAAAAAAAACAAGAAGGAAGGATATCTAGACTGAAAATACCTCTGAAATTACTTTGAAAAAATAATTGTTTTATCTTTTCTGTATCACAAAAAAAGATAACTTTATTTTAAAGGGAGTACATTCAGGTGATGAATCACTGCCTCGGCAGAGATTTTACAGTCCATGATTGAGTCATAAAGGAGAACAAAGCCGAGAGCTGAGCCAGGGTAGCTGGTAGTTGAGAGGAGCGGGATACAGGCAGCAGGCTATGGGTGAAAACATACCAACACTGCACAAAGGATAAAAGAACAATTATCCAGACCAAATTGAGACATTCGACTCTGGCTGTCTGACCCCATGAGACTGAATGGAGGCTTTTCTCTTTTTTAATGTTTCATTTTAATCTGATATTGACAAAGATTTTTATGTCCTCTGATGTTTCCCCTGAAAAAGCCCGGTGCTCTTTCAAAATTAATGTTTCTTGTTACACATCTTTCTATTTTTTTAGGAAACACAGGAATTGTACTTCTTCAAAAGCTTCACACAGGCTTTGCATTGTCCCAGATTTCAACTTTCCCATCACTTGAGCAAAGACCATGTATAACAGACTTTTTCCTTGTTTGTTTAAGTGATGTTTTAAGAATTGAAGGTCTCCCTTCTTCTTTGGGTGGGGGGGAGTAAATTTTATATTTATGTCTTCTCAGCCCTAGGCCTTCTCATTGCCCAATTTATTTTTCCACTTACTTCAAGCCATCAACCTATCTCTGCCATTAGCTCTGATTTATAACGCCTAGGAACACAATCCAATCATGAATCTTCCTTGGGAATGCTGTAGTGGCATGAGAATAGAACTCCATTTAGTGCTCTTCCTAGGGTAGAAAACATGAAGTTGCCAGAGCTATCAAAAACATGAGAAGCTCTTTTGCCTGATATTCCCTTTCCAATCCTCACAATGTATCAGCCAGGCAGAGAGGAGGCCCATCAGGCACTTACAGGTAGGGAGGAAAGGGATTTCCTGTCTCAAAAAAAATAAAATTTCAAAATAATCCTTTCCCACAACCGGATTTAACAGAGACCTTTCAAACCCTTTCCTCACAAGAAAAGAGAAAGACCAGTTGACCAAATTAGCCAAAAGCTAGGATGAAGGAGATCCAGAGTTCAAACTCCCAACCTGAACTGGGCAGAGCACATCTCAGTTCTACAAGTCAGACAAGCATCTCACCTGGGTCATTTAGAGGTCTTGCAGGTATCCTCTCCCAGAATTTCCAATTTCAAGTTAACAAATCTTGTAATTTCCTGTTTCTTACTGGGAGCAAACAATTTTAACAAATCAGAATTTTTCCATTTAACCACCTCTTACTAAAATCCTGTATCTTGTTTGTTGTCAGCCCATGCTTTTGTCACATATTTCATAGGGCTACGATGGGATGGGATATTTCATCTGTTGTTTTAAAAAAAATGCAGAGAAAGGCTGGAAGCATTCCCCCACTAGACTTCAAAGCTTGCAAAATCGGGATTGCAAACAAAGAGAGCTGGATTTATTTTTTCAGTCGATTTCATGATCTTGCTGATGTTATTGCTTACTTTTTCCTGTCTTTATCCGTTGACCACTTCTGCTGTAAATCGCCTAAACAGAGTGGAGGAGGGCTGTAAAATGATCTTAGGATTTATTGCAATGCTTTTGCAGGATAAGGTTCTGTGATGCAGAATACAGAAGATTCCTATGGAAACATGAGCCCTCTTCGGTCATTTTGATCTTTTCAGCCAAAACTTTCTGAAGTCACATAAGCGACACAGGAGCCTAACCCCGTTAGCTTTCAGCACAACTTTTGCCTGGCTCCCAATGCTGATTTTGAAAAGGGAGTTTAGAATAAAGATCTAGTCAATGCCACATGAAAATATCAAGTACAGTTCACTTAGAAGTTGTTAGAAGAGTTTTGCACTGTAGTTTTATAGCCAGGAGTCACCATTTCAGTCTGAACAATTTGCTAATTTTATATAGGAAGTGTCTTTTATTCCTTTGCAGGCTCACATTATGTCCTCCTGAGTACCAGTGAAGATTCATCTTGGACACTGTAGTGCAATGAACAGCAAATTAATATATACTGATACTCCACTTGTCATAAAAAGTCTTGCCAACAGTTCTCACACATCTCTTCTCTATTGTTTTGCCTGATCAATAAAAAGACTTATCTCTGACTTTTACACGAAAATGGAAAAGAGTGAATGCTTACCCGTCTTGTAAAGCACAGTGCTCTTCTGAGAAACGTTTGGCAGACAGTGCTTCTTACAGTAACACTTCGCTTTAATGGCACTTTAATGCTGAATTGACAGTGGAAGTCCCGTAGAAACGTTCAAGGCATCCACATTAATGCTAAATAAAAGTCATTATGATTTTAAAGATATGCAAGGACAGAAATATCTAATCCAGCAGACTCCCTGTGAGCATGAGTGGGAGATGCTTGGTAACCTTTTGAAGAGGCTGTCGGCCTTTAGATCTCTTCTTACATGTACGTGGCACTTTCCTTACAAAGGTCCCCAACTCTTCTTACAGGCTGCTTCACGTTTACTATTAAAATCAAAGTTGCTCTGAGGTCATTTCAGGGGCGAAGGGGCAGCAGACAGGCAGGCAACAGGAACATGATACATAAACAGCACTGGTGGTAATGGAGACGTTTTGCCAAGGATGAACTCTGTGAAGGCTCCCCCAGTAGCCTTGGAGCAGACCAAAGGTATCTTGCTGTTGTGAAGTACTTGTTTATCTTAGACGTGCAAGAGAGAAATGCAGCATAAAATTTGCTGAGATTTAGAATGAGATTCAAACTTAATGAGTTTAAATCATTCATGGTTTGAGTCCCTTACTAGAAGACAGAAAACCTGAGTCAGTTCCTGGATTTAGTCCCTGGTCCTGCCTGCCTCCACTTCCTCCCCAAACCAGTTAGTCCTTGAGATTTCCTTTACTCTGGCTTCCACTCCAGGGAGGGGATGCACATCTTCCCCAGATAAAGAAATGTAACTGTACTCTCACAGTCTTGGACAGAGAAGACATGCAATAACATCTTAGTATACTTACTAGAGCTGGAAAAAAACATAAATACCCTTTCACAGATGGTGGACTAAGCTACAAAGGCCAAGACTAGAGCCACTAACTGGCTGGCTGTACTTTGCATCTGTAGGTACTTTCCCTCCCCTCCAACCTCCCCTCCAACCACACCTGCGTATGCACAGAGAATAAAATAGCTTCAGAAAGGACCAGACAAGCAGGTGGTTCTCTTGTTTCATATTTACTTCTCCTACAGCCAAAGGCAGATTTTCATGAAGAGAAAGTATAAACGCCTGCATCAGGCAAAAGTGAGGTCATGAAGCTCCTCAGGGGAGCCCTACCTTCGGAACAGAGATTAGGTTGGAGCCTGAAGCAGGAAAGTTAATTTTCATTCCAGAACTTGTCCTTTAAATGCTAAATGTGGGTAACCCTGACACCCATATTTATGTCCAATTGCGCTTTTAATCTTGCTCATCTCCTACTCTTTATTGAAAGTGCTCTGTCTTAAGCCAACCCTAAACAAACCATCAGTTTTCTAAGTAAGTCATGTGTAAAAATCACCAGTTGAAAGCAGAAAAGCTCCAGCTGCTTGGAGCATATCAGCCTCATGTTTCAGCATGACTTCATGGGCCCAGAGTGGCCTGACTTGGGATTTCCCATCCTTTGCCCGCCCCACAAAGCTTCTCCACTGAGGCTGCTGGACATACAGAGCTCAGATAAACATGGAAAATAAAAATGCCTATGTTTTTTCCAGGCAAATTTCTGTGTTGAAAAAGAGAAAATTGCTTAGAAAAGACAGACATACATAGCCCTTACTGTGACGCTATTTCTGATTATTGGTTACTATGATACTGGTAGGAAAATACTGCCAATTTTGAAGATTTGAGCAGCTTAGTTAAACCACTTCCATTTCAAATAATAAAGCCCAAAAGTAATTAATAAAAAGGATGCGGCAATCTCTGCAATGATATTTCATATTTACTGTTGGAGAAATAATCCCTTAAAAAGGTTAAATGGGTTCCAAAGGTGCAATAGAAAGGAATAAATTCTCAGGAAAGTTCAAATTCAGTTATGGGCTACGAAGCAGGTTCCAGGCAACGTCTGCAAGGCGAGACAGCTTCCTCGTTTACAATAAATACAGAGACAGTTTCTCCATCTGCAAAAGAGATAATGGTGTTGACCTTCTTTGTGCATTCCTGTGACATCTACTGATGAAAAAGACGCCATAAAAAATACACTTTCTTCTTAGCCTATAATCCTGTGAAGTTTCTATGCAACAGAGCAACCAGAACATCATCTTTTTCTGTCCCAGCATACAGAGACCGTCCTTGAGAGCCAGGCAAGGAATACAGAGAAGAAAACAGCCTAGTAGAGAACTTGGATATTCTTTGTTAAACAACAAATAGCAACAAGGAGCTAAGAGATAGAGGTAGACACCATTGCTACCAGTGCTGAACCACCTCTGTTTCCCTGAAGAAGCCTGAGCAAACAGCGGCTTGTGATTCATAGCTTTAGCTCTCTATACACCTAGCAAATGCTTAAATTTTAAATCTTACAGAAGTTGGTTGTTATTTTCTACAACCACAGCAGTCCCCAGTAGGTAACATGAGAGCTGTGCCTCTTACTGGGCAGATAAAGGAGGAGAGGCTAGAATACCATTATGATTCATTTCACAAGTAGAAAACCAGGGCAAAGACTATTAGAAACATCTCCCAAAAGCAAACTGCACAGCCCTGGGGCTTGCCCACTGCAGATCAGGATCTCTGTTAGATTTACCTTCAGCCCAGGCCCAGAACTTCCCATGAACACAGAAGGACGTGCTGCCGAGCATTTTATAACCTCTCTAAGCATTCTCAAAAATTGTTAAAATTTAATTCTTTACTGAAAGGCACGAAGTGTCTTGCATTAGAGGTTGACCATTAAAGTGCTGACTACTTTACAGATATCATGACTGATTCAATTTTCCTAAGCAGCCCACAGATTGGATTTAGGGGCTATCAACCCTTTATTGTGATTAAAATATTGAATCCACAAAGCAAGTTAAGAGTCCAGGAAATAGGTTTGATTTAAAATATACCTGAAACAGTTCTAACTTATCTGCAAGCACAGAGGGATACTATCTGTCAAGTTGTCTTACTGACAACACAATCTTCCTTTGCCTCACTGCTTTGGTGAAAAGTTGAAGCACCCAGTGAAGGGACTAAAACACTCTTTTTACCCACAGAACAGGAACCACTGAGAGCAGCAGGGCAAGTGTTCCCACGCAGCCCTGTTGGTACATGCTTCAGCTGTGAACTGTAAGGGATCAGCACTTCTAAAGCAGGAAAACTAACCCATTCTTCATGCTTCTCCCAAGCCACAGTATCCTTTTTCTGAGGCCGCCAGGAGTGGAGTCTCACAAGTGAGTTTTCATTTTGCCCACCTAATGCAGTTGCAGTACGTGATGCATTTCTATTAGAAATGTAGGGCATTTGGATACTGTGAGCCCAGCTAAATTTATCCACTGGAAGCTGCACTATTCATTTAACAGGGAACAATCCCTAAAAATCCATTTTATTTTTGCTGTGTCTTATTCCAGTCTATAAGATTTCTTCCCTCAATTTCAAATAGATGGAGTCTAGGCTCCTAAGGAAAAAAGAACCTGATTTCTAGCAGCTTTTCAAGACTTGAGAAAAAAAGCCAATAGCAGAGAAGATGGAGAGGAAAGGCAGGCAACTTAGCATATTTGGAATAGTATTATCCTAAACCATACTTCTTACATTACAGAGTTGCAGGAATCGCATCCAGCCTCAGTGGATTACTAGGCCTGAATTTGATAGCTTAATAGCAGAGATTACAAAAACTCACATATAAAACCAGCAGTTGGAAAGTACAGAAATTCATATATAGTCATTCCTTTCCAGCATTAGCTACATTCTTGTGGAAGGTAATGTTAGATCTGCCAGGAGAAGGTCAAGACCACACAAAGAAAATAAATCATGGCATCGCTATGTGGACCTGTCTAAAGGTTAAGGATCTAAAGGACAAGCAGATACTCTAAAATATAAACAGCCCCTAGGGAATAATTACTTAACCAACTCCATTTGAGCCATCCTGAACAGATGGTTTAGAAGGTATATCGACTATTGCTGTGTTTTGTGAAACTATTTGTTACCCGCTGAGACTGGGAACAAATGATACTGTAGACACATAGCTGGTTATCTCTCTAATCCTGTGTATCCTGGCAATATCTAGTGACCCAGAAATATGTTCCCAGAAGTACCATCTCCCACAGGCAGTAACTACATAAAGTAACATCAGATAATGTCCTGTAGGTATAAAGCCTGAATAGATTAAGCACAAAACAGGGTGTTTGGCTGAATTTTCTAGCTGCTGTAAATTATAGTGACTGCTGTACAGTTAATTGCACCTGAGATAATACCGAAGCTGCTGGAACTATATTAAAGACTCATCAAGTTTATGCTTGGCTGTGAATGCTCAGCTATTGGTCCGAGGTTCTTCAACCACAAATGCTTTTACATTTCTTCAGGCATCACACATACAATGAAGCATAATTTACCTGAACTTCTTCCAGTTCAAACCAGGAATAGGCTCACAGCAGTTAATTCAGGGTGAGGATGCCCGTGGTGAAGGTGCAAGGGAGAGAAGGCTCAGCTCTCCTTGCCAGTCCCTGGAAGACACCACGGAGACCCAAAAGGACTCCTGCCTGGGCAGGAGGACAAAACCAGCTTTATGTACCACTAATTTTGCACCCTACTGCAACAACGGGGAATAGTAAATTGGGTTACACTCCTGTCCACAGTATAACAAGCAACAATACCTCGAATAAATCAGCAGGTTGAATAGGATGCATAGCAGCTGCGCTGGCAACAAAATCTGAAGCTCTTGGCTCAGAGAACTCTTAACTGGGACAGTGACTTTTCAGCACATCTCAAAAACCCCCAAACTTGTAGTAATGTCCTGCAGTTCAGCCCTACAATATTTTTTCTGGGATCAACTCTTTCAGAATTACAAATTCCTTTTAAAGTCCTAAGATTTATGGTTTTGCTTTCCTTTTTCTGTGCTTCAGGTTTGCCGAACAAGTGCATCAAAGATCCCCCCTCCCCAGCACAGCCACGAGTGATATTTTACCTCCTTTTTGTCATAGAGCCAGCTTTCCCAAAGGAAAATTTTGATCCAATAAAACCTGAGAGGTTGACATTTGGTTGGGGCTTTTGGACATCTGGCCTGCACAAGGGTCTGCCACAGAGCCGGGAAACTCAGCCCTTTCCACAGCACACACGCAGAACAACTGCACACAGCACATGCAGCACACCTCAGCCTGTCCAGAAGCAGTGGATTTACTGTTCTCCACAGATGATTCATGTGAATGTGGGGATCTGACATGTCCCAAAAGCACTGCATCCACAGTGCACGTGTTGACCATATGTGTAGTGTGTGACAGTGAGACCAGCGCTCCTTGGAAGGGTCAGGTCTGCTACGAATGAGCCATACAGCACACGCACAGCCCTGGCCTTCCTCCTCACCCATCCATCACTACAAGCTGCAAGTTAGTCGGAGATATGGGCTAGTGATGGCCAAGAGAGCCAAACAGCACAGAGGAGTGATGACAAGCTGCAGTCACTTAGTCCGTGAGGCACCAGATGAAGTGCCCAGCAAGTAACCCTGAGTGCCATTTCCTCCAGAGATAGGGCTTGCTGCTCACTAGAATGGGTACAGGCTGGCCAGCAGCCCTACAAGCTCCCCTGAAAGCCCAAGGAGCAAGCAGCAAGTGAGCCTTAATGAAAAGGAGCTGGTAATCCTGGCCCTCTCCCTTCATATTTGAGCAGTTACTTAATTTAATCAGGGGGAACATTACACCTTGGCACGCCAAATATCGCTACAGGGGACAGGGGAGGAATGAGCAGAGCTGTGAGGGCAAACCAAGAGAAACTGGCCAGACATTTCTTTGGATTACCAAGACAGAGAGAACAATTCCCAGCTGGAGGACAAAATAAGGTGTCTTCAAAAAGCTTCCATGTAATCAGTGGAAGACGAAGAGATACAGTCTATTTTATTGCAGCTAGACCAAACAGCACTGATAGAGAAGATCCCGTTAAACATTTGGGTTCCTTGGTTTCCAGTTCTGGCCAAGCACTAAGCACAAAATAATCAGAGCTCATGCTTCAGGATTCAGGGGGCTGGCTCAGATACCTAGGTCCTAAATTGTGAAATTGGGCTCCACATGGCCTTATACCGAGGGAACGCCACCATTCCTGCCTGCTTATCACCTTCCCCCATAAACAGACCTTCCTTTTTCTTTTCTAAGCTGATGCAAGAAAATGGTTGCTAAAAAGAATGCAGAACCCTGACGATTTGGACAATCTTCTGCTAATCTTCCCTTCAGGGTGCCCACAATCCTTTAAAGCATGACAAACTGACAGAGGGAGCTCCTTTATAGTCGCAGGGCTCTATATCTTTATAAACTGGGCTCTTCTGTATGCAGCAGAAAACCCAGGAAGGCAGACACTGTACAAAGGAAGGTGGAAACAGGCATTTTAAAGAGTGCTTGAGGGGCCACCAGATGAAAGGAAAGGATCTGGGCACAATAATATGATTCTTTTGTACAGAGTTTAAAGAGCTACCATAGCCTTGTTGCAGAAGAATCCCACATGCCTGCTAATCTACCTACCAAGGGTTATATGACACTTTAAAAAAAAAAAAAAATTTTGGAAAGCACTCAAAGCAAAAACTCCGCTTCCCAGGGAACACAGCCCTGCCCTCATCACTTTTCTGCTGTTGTAGATGTTGTTTGTAATACAGCCAAACTGATATGCCCTTGACACGTGCAGAGCGTTACAGCTCCAGGCAGCTTTTGGTTAAGTGGGGTTGAGAAAATTGTATGTCTGTGTGTGTAACAGCAACTAAGTTCATTCTCCCTCTTCTTATTTCTTTTCCTTTTTTAAGGTTTATCTCTGTTTCAGTAATGCCACCCTGACTGCATCCAAACTGTCACTGTGGGGAGAACACACTGCAACACACCAGCCATGAACAAGCTCACCCTAAGCTCTACCTAGACTAGATCAATTCTTCTATAGATTGGCAATGCACGTCAAATACAGCTAAGAAACCAACTCCGACACACTTCCAATTGCAAATTTTACTGCAATTTTTCACTGGCATATCTGATATTGCAATGTTTTTGAAGTCATTCAATGATAAACTAGTTACCTGCCACGTAGTATTCCAGTTTCTGACGAGGACCAAGCCTGAGTTCACACGTTATTTTTCATGTTAGACAACAGAAATAACATTCTAACAATTTGGATGTGCTACTGGCTAACATACTGTGATTCAGCCACATCAGATTGTGTTATACACGTGTGTATATTCACATTGTTTGGTCTGTCTGTGGCTCAGCACACACGTGGAAGCTGTTCATTAGCAACAGTGATTAACTCTGGTGGCAGTTCACATTCTGCCCAATCATCAAGGCACTTTTTACCACAGTTATGCTACACAGCTCAAATAGAAACAGTTTTATTTTAGAGATGGGAATGCATGAACCCTTTCTGGAACAACTACAGAATTACTTTTAAAAAATACCTGAATTTTATATGACTCAGATCTTAAAAATGAATGTTTTACACAAATTAATCATTCCCTGTTGTTTCTACCAGCACATACCCAGATGCCCAAACCTGAAAGCTTTCCTCCCACTCTCAATTCCAAGATTAGGATTATCATGAGAATGCTTGGAGAATCAGAAACAAGATCTCTCAGATATACATGTGAAATTCAAGTTGAAGTGTATTACTAAAGACTTTTTTTTTTTTCAAGTAGTATTGCATATGGTACAGTACAAAGTAGTAGAAAAATGGTACAATTTAAGAACAGAATTGTTTCCAAACTATTACATGAACTCTAACAGCATTCCCAATTGACAAGATTACATAACTTATTACAATAGGTTTAAAAAAAAATAAAATAGGGACACAGATGAAAATAAGACCCCCTCAGTTAATAAAGCAATTTCCAAACCTATTCATTTACTTTGTCTTTCTTTTTTTTTTGTTGTTGTTATGGCAATAAACACGTGCAGCACTTGTGAGAAAGCAGGATTAAGGCGAACACCTATGTCTAAGAAAAGATTCCTTTTAAAGATTATAATTCACAAGCTGTGCATACTAATGCTACTTCATCCTTCTCAGTAATTAACAAAGATGAAAAGAGAGACTGACTAAACAAATAGACTTTGAAGCAACATTTCATCTATTTAAGAAACTGTATAGGGATCTTACTGCCATCACTTTGCTGTGTTTTACAGCTTCCTGAGAATCTTAAGTAAAATATCAATCTGCTTGGAGCAAGTCCTACAGGTATTTTTCAAACTATAAATTTCTGAAAGTTTATCATCTCCCTCTTATTCATACAGCTCTTGACAACTATCATTGGAAACGACTGATATTTTGTCTCCTTGTTTCCTGTACTTGAAAGACACTTTCTTTGTGAGTCACTATTTCAGCATGTCACCCTTCCACTTTGGGGCAAGAAGGAACAGCTCCAGCCACGAACCGGCCCCTCATCCCAACCGTCTGGGAGAAGGAGAGGCATCCACAGCAGGGATCGCCTGGGAGAAACCACCCTGGAAGTGCTATTGTGAGCTAAATCAATCCTGAGAACACAGTGCTAGTGTAACAAATTATTTTTTTTTGGAGTAAAACATAAAAAGGAATTTAAGAAGGGGTAAAGCCACCTGTTCTGTGTTCCAGGATGAGAAGCTATCATCAGTTACACCAGCAGTAACCGCTGTACCTGCACATGTGCAAGGATACGAGCAGACTAACCATACAGCAAGATATAAATATCCATCTCAATGGGAAAGCACACCACAGCTGCTGCTACTCATCTGAGAAAGTAATTAAAAAACCTAAAATGAATTATTCCAATTTGCCTTCATCTAGGAAACTTTCTGGTTGGGATTTAGGGATAATGAGCATTGCAATGCATGTAAGCAGTTAATAGTAGAAAAAGGGAGGGAAAAATTGGTTATAAAAAAGAAGGAAAAAAAAAAAAAAAACCTAACTCCCTTAAGCTCTTCTCTGTCCTCACAAAACAGAGGAAGACTTGAAATGAATCTTGAAGTTCACACTGCATGTGACAGAGAGAAGAAGGGAAAAGAAAATAGAGAGAGAAAGGAAAGAAAACCCTCAGTGGACTCTGATGCTCTTCAGAAATTCAAAGTCTCAGCAGCCTGCTCAGGGATGCAAAATGCACGTTATCGATGTGACAGGTGACCCTCTGCTACTCTGAGCGCAGGGCAAAGCCCAGGTGAGTGCTGGGGCAAGGCTGACACGGGGATTCAAAGCCAGACACTGAGGAGCTGTTCCAGCAGAGCACTTCAGACTGCACAATTTAAGCAGCCCCATATTCAAATGCTCTGCTGAAAGAAGGCTTTTGTTTTGAAAGTTCCTGTCAGTGCTTTCTTTTAATAGGAAATCAATATATCATTTGTTTTCTAGAAAGTAGACACCTGTCCTTCAGGACTTGTGTAGCCAAGTTTAGCTCTGGTGGAAAATTGAGTAGTTTTGACCTAACTTTTCTTTTTCTGTGAATGTCACTTTCCTTACCCTAGGGATCGGAGGTGAGTGTAAAGCAAAGGGAATGAACATCATGGTATAAATCATACCCAATACTAACTATGGCTGAATTATCAGATCTTAAATTTTTCCAATGATGCTGGCAAAGCAGTAATCCCAGTGTGAGTTAAAAAGCAATAAAAAGATAAGAAAAATATGATCTCTTTCCTTTGTGTTTGGCCTTTGGACTAGCAGCAGGAGGCAGAAGAAAGTTGGTAGGGCTGGTCGCCAAGAACTCTGCCCTGCAAGTAGGCACAGATGGGGCTTGGCAAAGACCAAGCAACAGGGAGGCCCTGGAGTCATCTTCTTCCCTTATATCAATTCAGATCACATAAAAGAGAATCTTGATCCAAACAGAAGCATGAAGCATCTTACTATTCACCAGAACAAGGTGAGGGGTTCTTGGGGTTTCTGGAAAGAATTGAAGTTGCAAGAAACTGGCAAGAAGACTAGGAGCATGCTCTGGTCTGTTCCTAGGCACATGCAGCAGTGCATCACTTCAGGCAGACTGTGCCATAAAAGCAGCCTGAAGAAAACAGCTTGAATCCCTCCTTCTCTTCCTTCCTGAATTAAAGACAAAAACGTGGTCTTGTTGCAAGATGTTTATTTACAGCTGCTTGGAGTACAATGCAAACAAACATCTTGTAACAAGCTGCTTGATGGCTTCTCATTACACGTACAAAGCTTAGCACTGCCTCAGCAGGTACTCAGCAATGCTGCTGAAAGGCTAAGCCACTGTAAGAATATTCTGAATTAAATCTAATGTCATTTGCCCATCATTTCCATTAACTCCCACGGAAAACAAATGCTCAAAAAGACAGAATATCTGATCTGCAATCTTAGTGACAACCCATTCAACGAATAGGAAGTGATAGGAACAATTTTGAAAGCTGCAGTTTGTATGATACTAGAGTTGAAGGAGTAAAAACACAATAAATGGCAGTCCCATAGTCGCACTTAAGAAATCCACAGTTGAAAGGAAAACAGAGGATTAGATTCAAACACTGGATAAGCAATACTGAATGGTGTGCACAGAGTGCTGGGGCACTCTTCAGGCACAAGATAGCTTGCTTGCCTGACTTTTTCCATTTTTATTATTGACACTATTACAATTCATAAACCAGGATATCCTGATTTGGTATGACTTCTCGCTTTGCATAAAAGAAAGCGTGCCCATCTATAACGCAAGAAAGTCTTTGAAGGGAGAAAATTCAGCACTTTGATCAAGAATGACAGTCCTTGCAGATGGGCACAGACTGCACAGACAGAATTTCTCCCTTTGGTTCACTGACCGCATCATGCCCCTTATGTGGGAGATGTAAATATCTCCTGTTACTTGTGTTACTGTTCACAGCATGAAGTTCCAGTGTGCCGTACGCTGCATAGTTGATGACATTACATCTGGCATGAACTGTTCACAGTCTGGATTCCAAGTAACTTACACTTCCAAACCTCCTAAACCTTGACATTTGAAGGTCTCTGGGTTTCAATATAAAGGCACTAGTTAAATGGCTGCTTCTGAAGAAACCTACTTTTCTTACAACTAGAAAATCCTAAAGGATAAGGCAATGTTTCAGTCTTACAATTCTTCATAGACGAAGCAGCCGAGAGAAGGGCAACGACTGGATGCCTCTCCTGGCACTCACCATTAGAAAGCATATCAGTTTGCTACACAATTTGTGATCGTCTGCATCTTCTCCTCCTACCCAAAAGCATGATTAGGAAGGCCACCTGATGTTAGGTCTCTGCAGCTCTTAGAGAGGTGAGAGAATGAGGTCTCTTGTATCCCACAGCCGATGCCTGGAGAGGAGGCAGGGTGCACCTTGCTGGAGAGAGCTGCAGCATCCAGCCCAACACCCGTGGGACCTGCTCAGGCTGGTGGCCGGTCTGTACAGGCCTGAGACAAGAGCCAGCTCAGCAGGTGGCCCAGAACTACTCAGGGCAGAGAGGAGACAAACGGAAAGATCTGTTGTCTTTACTACATGCCTCTATCAGCAGGACTACATCTGTTAAGCCCAGCAATTTAAGAGTCAAACCAGTAAACTTGTGTAAACACAGATGTACCTGAACAGGACTGAAACGAGTTTGGATCTGTTTGCCAGAGCAAGCGAAGGTATTTAAATGCACTGACATTAAGGATCCATGTCAGTTCAACTGGACCAGTTTTTAAGCCAGTTGTTAAACCAGCTTCATTTGTTTGCGTATGTAGTATAAAATATAAATTTCTTTACCATCCCTATACAAGCACTTCCATCACTGCTGGCAAAAACCTGATTAAAATGCCAGGACTGCCATGTTTCTACAAGCCTTTCTTTATGGTCTGACTGCAGCTCCTAAGTATTTAGCCTGCTTTCACCTTACTACTGCTTTGCTCTCGGCTGTTAATTCCCAAAGTAATAATCCCTGACCTGAACTTGTTCCGATTTCTTTCTTGTTTTGCCTCAGGTTACTCACTTTCAACTGCTATACAACTTCTCATGGAATAATTTCCCCTCCCAACCGTCTTCAGTAACACTGTCATGCAATAATTTCAACAAAGAAGAAGAAGATAAAAGTACCCTAACTGCCATATATTCAGATTCCAAATAATAAAAAATATGATATTTTCAGTATTCCAGCAATCTACCATTCAAGACTATGACCTAAATTTCTTTTCTGATGGACAAATTAGATTCCTTTCTATCCTCAGAAGAGACTATGGATCCAAACTTTCCTTGAGAATTTTAATCATATTAAGGTTTTCCACAGAATGTGTTTTGTTTTTATATTTTCACAGTTTATTTTTAATTTCTACAAAGACTGTTGTAATTAAGACCCAGGGGACTCTGAACAGGTCCTTAAAAACCTGCAAAGAACACTTTTGGAAAAAGGCCTTTATTTAACAGAATTTCCTCATAGATACAGAAATGGGAAAAAGAAACTCTATTTTGGCTATTTTGTTTAAAATTCTAAAAAAAAAAATATATATAAAATTCTGTAGAAAGCTCATTGTTTAGATATAAGATATAAGTATCTTGTTGCATCATATCATTTGATTAGAATCACACTGCTTCAGAGACGAGCTTTGAAAGACTGACTCCTATGGAAGACTGTAATTCTGTTTTCCCAGGCATTCAAAGAATCCATTTTATTTCTGTCTTTTTTAAAGGACTACCTCAAATAGAAATGAAAAGCAAGAAACTAGGAACTATCCCGCCACAATCTATTATGTACTCCAAGAATAATCAAGTATTGTAAATTGCCAAGTACATCATTGAGTAATAAAAGCAAAAGTCCCCACTGTATGTGAAGAACCATGGAGAGAGAAGAAAGGTTTCCAATTGTTGGGTATAAAAAAGTAGGTATCTTGCAGAATTTAGTAAGAGGCTAACACAAGGAAACAGGCTATTGCCTGTCTAAGAAATAAAGTAGCAATGAAACAATTCTCAGGTCTTGTTTTTTTGTGTACAAAGCCAAGAAAATCTCAGAGGAAATGACTTCCAGAGTCACTAAGTGCTGAAATGTTTCTCCAGCGGAGAGCAGGATACAAATCCTTATTCTTTTTCTTTGTAGGTGAAGGGGTCACTAACATGCGTCCAAACAGACCCTTCTCAAGCATAATGCTAAGGAAAGGCACTAAGATCTCAGGAGTGGTACTTTCCTTTCACGGTTAAATGAAAGTCACTCGTGGAAGCGAGTCTCTTGTTAGTCGCAGGTTCAGATACCAGTGTTCCTAACAACTAGTTTCAGGCTGGTGCATTCAGAAGGGAAAAAAAGAAAGCAAAGAGTTCTTTTTCCAGAAAAAAAGCCATGAAACAGAAAGAAAGATTATTTTTAAGGACCATTTTGTTGTCGCTGCCACAACTTGTGAAGCCACAGCCTCTGATCAACATCGCCCGCAACCTCCTGGGGGGAAACCAAATATCGGTAATGGAGAGGTGAAAGTAGGAGGGCACCAAGATTAAAGCAGAACTTCCTTTGCTGCCCAGAATGCTAGAAAACAAAACAAAACACCAAATTGTTTCAAATACTTTCTTATTTGTGGCAGACATTTAGCTGTGGGCTTAGTGCACTTCTGCCTTACTGGAAATTCAGGAAAGATCTGGGATCTATGACGTTTCACCCAGCGTGAGCAATGCTGAAGGAAAGACTCCTTTTATGTGCCTGAAAAGGAGGCAAGAAAGCATTCAGCACTCCATGACTCCCCTAGAGTGCTCACCTTCACTGCACATCACAACAAACTCAACTCAACAGCTCCTTGTCTCACACAGGTACCTGCAAATGGATCAAGCTTCTGTTGGAGTTTTCCTCCAGTCTTCATTCATGGAGGTGCACATGGAAATAACCATACCTGTACCTGCTATGCTTAGCTTGACAGAGTTAAAGAGATGCTGAAAGATAGTTGAGCAGGTAAAAGCCAGGAATATATATATCTTCCCCAGTTCTTCAGAGTTTTATAACTTGGGTCAGAGCTGATACAGTGGATGTGAATCAAGAAAACAGTCTCTTTGGGGATTCTCTGAGCAGGCAGTGGCATAACTATGACATAAATGAGAGACGTGATCCAGTGTTAAGTAACTACAGAATCTTCAGCATTCAACAGAACGAAGAGTCTCTACATAAAGGTGCAATGGTGATGTCCGGTGGTCCTTAAAGAGTTATAGCATCAGTTTAACGAATGATTCTTGGAAGTTTTTTTACAGAGCATGATTTTTCCAGGTTTGGAGAAGGGGTGAATTTTGGAAAAATCAAGACAGATATAGAGGGGGGGTTTTGTGCAGGACTATTCAGTCAGATTTGGCAATAAGCCTTCACATAGTGTTTCTGGAGAAGAGAAGTTGGTGCGTTGGTTACAGACCCAGACAGAACAACAATGCTAGAAAATATCCTGCTGAGTGTTTGCATGCACACTAGGTAAAACCCAGGTTGAATGAGAAAAACTAATTTTTAATCATTTATTTTTAATTCCTACCTAGTAAACCTAAAATGAAAATAGACATGCCTGTTAAATGATGAAAATTATTGCTCTAACAAACTGGGAATCATCCAATTAAACTTCTTACTTTTCATTGCTTGTTTCCAGAGACTTAATAGATACTAATTGCAGGGCAGAACTTATGCTGCATTTACATTTACTTATTTATTCTTCATACTAAAGTCAAAGTCAGGGAGAGTAGAAAAAAAGAACCAGAGGACTTGAGAACGTTAGGCAGCAGCCAGATAAGTAAATCCCTTTGCCTGTGACATGCCACTGTCTGAACCCTAACTCTTCATCATGCTTAGCCATGAAAAAGATTTAAGTATGAGAGTAATATGAGGATGCAAGACAATTTGTACCTTTTCAAACAGAAGACAACACTGGCAAATGAGGCTGTGAAATTTGGACTCAGCCATGCATACATGCCAGTGCACAGCCACAAAAGCATTTCAGTCCCTTGACCTCCCACATCCACCCAGTGCCATGCTGTGGATTCTGTCACGCAGCTCTCAAAAGCAACATCTTCCTACCAACCCACACCAAGTGATGTGGATTTTTGCTGGACCTATTCCTTGCACCGTGGCGTGCATTTAAATTTAGAGGCAAAGCTGACTCTGGACCTGGCTAGCAGTCCTGAGCTGATGTCTCAGTCTTCCTGGCTGTGGCGGGAAGCAAAGGGCAGGGAACATTCCTGAGAGATGGGCATCAAACTTCAGTCTTTGCCTAATCCTTAATAGAGGGAGGACATCAAGCCTTTAGGACGCCCATTGGCAACTCCCACCTCTGTACTGAGGCAGAGCTTGCCAACTCCTCAGCTCGTGAGGATAAATGGCATTTCCTTCTAATGCTTCCCATGGAGACAGGAGCCTAAGACAAGCATAGACAGGAACCACAGCCATCCTTCACAAGAATGATTTGACTCATTTCTTTTTTGGATATTGCTGCATTACAAACAGGTCTTTCCAGGTAAGACCTGTTCCATGCCAGACCTCCTTGTGCCTATTGTCTGTGATCTTTAATAAAAAAAAAAATTGGCTTATGAAGGTATAGCCAACATCACAAGCCCTTGAAATCATCCAAGAGACCAGTCCAAAATGAGCATGTGAGCAGAGGAAGCAACTACTGCAGCCTACAAAGCACAGGATCTTTCTGTACTTACCCAAGAGTACTGGGAATTGAGAAAGTGCCCTTTACACATTTGTTGTGCTATGGGCCCAGATAGTGGCACAGGCTCTAGAATTACAATAGTTTTCAAGATCACTTTTATTTTTTCTGCATTCTTTTTTTTCCCCTTCCTTATTTTCTTCCTTGTAAAATCATCACGTCTTGTCCACAACATCATTCATCAGACTCGTAGGAACAAAATATTACTAAAAACATAAGGCATAGGAAAAACGTAAACAAGTTGCAAAACCTTCTGTAAGCAATACAGAAAAAAAATTAAGTAACTACTCCAAAATGCAAACTAAATCCTACCAGTTAATCACAACCAGGTAAAGCTTTTGTGATGTAATCAAAATAAAAATATCAGACAGACAAACACAAAAAGCCACAACAGATGCAAAATTTGAAAGAGAAACACGCACAGAATTTTTAATCCATTTCTACGGATTAAAAATGGCTAACTCAGGTAGCCTGAATTTTGATTTATTCCACGTTTTCTGGGAAACTTAAATGTTTACTTCATAGTATTGACAGAACAGATAGAATCAGACCTAAGCCTTCCAGTTTGCTCTGCCATCGCTCTCTTAAGAAACATGACTCAACTGTGGATCTCTAATTCCCGAGCTCATAGAAAAGAGGTCTGGGCAGAAGTTCAAGAGGTCTGCCAGTCAGTCTCCGTGTTCTGTTATTACAGGATCAATTATTCCACCATCATTCTTGATGAACGTTTAAGAACAGGTTAGACAGATCTCCTCTGGTGGGAACTCTGCTATTTTTCAAAGGACTCTCCACCAGCACTGCAGACGTTTCCCTGAGAGCAACATCATCGCTACCCAATGGCACAAGTGCCAGAATGAAGTGGCATTTGACAAATGTAAGTGCAGTTCTTGTTAAAAAGGCTCTTCATCTTACTGTTTTAAAAGCATAAGTCTTTCTTCGTTATTCATTTACGGCAAGCCAGTTGCATTTTATCTGAACAATTCATCTGGTTCTCAACTCAGATTTATAGTGTAAACTTGAAATAGTCAAAAAAAGATGTCACACTCAGTTTTACTATAAAGCCAACGTCTTAAACACCGTACCAAAGTGATTCTGGAAAACAATAAGGCCCAGTGAAAACAACTGAGTGAGGAACGTTCATGTTACTAACTATTGCTGTGCAGTTACACAGCAGAGGACACATTAGCTGTGGTCTATATGATCAGGAAAGTCATACCAAAAACATCTTTGAACACAGCTTTATAACACACATCAAAAAAAAAAAAAAGAAAAAAAAAAGAAAAAATGTGTCAGAAAATTGCACTTTAGCATCAGACCTTTCCTCTTTTTTTTTTCTTTTTTTTTTTTCAGAAAAAATATTCAGTCACTTTGTTCTTTTCAGAACTGCTGTACATCTTTCTGATTGCTGTAAAATAAAGCCCAGTCTTCCGTGCTTATTGTGGGTCTTCCTGCTCCCTCCCCCCCCCCCCCCC
>VXBW01005385.1:817600-834294 GCA_013400375.1 Thinocorus orbignyianus
CCTCCCACCCACCCCCTTCATTCCCCCCTTTTTTTAATTTTTTTTCCTCTCCAGATTATTCAGAACATTTTAGCTTCAGGGAAACTGTTCTCATCATCTTTCTTTCCACGTGGAACTAGCTGAAAGATATTCATGAAAGATTCACTAGGGCCAATTTTCTATGAGTATAAGCAACAGCAACATCAATATTTCAATGTCTAGAAAATGTGCCTGTTCTCTTGCCTGGCGTAGATTGTTAGAATCCATTGTATTTTAATGAATTCCAATTTTTTTGACAAATTCTGTAGGTAACTTGCTAATAAAAATTCATAGGGGGAGAAGAGATTTTTTCCCTAAATAATATTTGGGGACTCTGAACCTACTCCTGTTTTTACAATATACTTCTGGTGGTGTAGGTGGAAATGTGACTGCTGATCTTTTCATCGTGGTCCTTGTAGACTGCTAGTTTCTCAGGCAGTTTCAGCTGTCACAGTTGCTTAGAGTCCACTGAGCTGTTTTTAGTTACTCATTCAAATATTCATAAGAACCGAGGGCTGCAGTTTGCTGTCTGGTAACAACTTCATTTTCTGCTCGTACTGAGCTCGTCCTTGTGGGCTGCCTCTTCCCACTCGGATTGGCTTTTTCATAGCCACGTGATCCTTGAAGGGTAATGGAGTTTTCCTGGGAGTAGGGGAAAGAGGCATGTTCTACCTTTTATCTTTGCTTGGCTGGACGATGAAAGTAATTGCAGGAGACAGTTATGGATTACCAAAGAGACATGTGAAATGATCAAGCCTGTATCAAGCACTGGCTTCTGCTACTACAGAAAGCAGAGGCTTTAATTATTTACCTTGCGGGACAGCTCACACCTCAGGATGGCCACATTTTTGTGCAAATATTTACTTAACAATATTGTACTTGAAGCAGAGTAATGAAAATAGGTGTAATTTCATGTAATGTTCCTGGGAAAGACCAATGGACTGTGACATTTCCCTGCACGGGGGAAATCGCTGGAGTGCAACGTTTCTATTATTTCATTAAAACTCTTGCTAAATAACCCTTCAGGGCAGCACAATTTTGCATTTCTAGCTAAGGGAAATAGCTGAAGACGAGGAATCCACAACTATCGCCAGTTAATGGTAGGCTTTCTAAGAGAAAATACTACTTAACACACACAAATACCCAGGCACACTTCAATTAAAACAGTATTTACAGGAAGCTGAGCAACGTCCTGCCTGCAGTGAGGGCGGCTGTAGCTCTGCTGGGTCCTTGTGCAGCAGGAAAAGGCACAAAGGAGGAGGCCCAGGCACTGCCCTTGCTTGTCTGCAAATCATTGCTCCTCTCCCACTTCTGTCCTCCCACTTCCTTGCGCCAGCTCTTTTCTAGGAAAAGCTTCTGGGCAGCCCCAACATTATCACCCAAATGGAAGAGGACGTGCCTCTTCTGCCTTCGTGTCTCCACACAACTGCAGCCCAGAATACAGGCTTTATAGAGAGAGTTCTAAATGAATATAACAGGTGAGTGTTTCCCAGGGTACCACTTAAATAACTTATAGTGGGTTTAGTGCTAGTGTTTTATGGAAAAGGGCTTAATTTCTGCCAATACAACACACTAGATATACAGCATCTTAAAATGATCATCCTTCTAATTACACTGTCATGACACTTTCTTTAAAGATTGTCTCCTTCAAGGCTCAGGCTGAAAGTGTTTATTTCCACACTTACTGAACACAAGTACATCACAGCATCAGACAGTAGTAAAGTCTTCTGGATAAGCTACAAAAAGGATGGAATGGGTACAACATAAATTTTCTCTCTCTCCAGTTCCACTTCAGATTCAAAGGGGGCAAATAAAAAAACCTGTCGCAGGCTAAGCAAAAAAGATGATCATTTCATAACTAATGAATGATAAAGCCATCTTTGGAGGAAACAGAAGAGAGTGGGGGGAAAAAAGAGCCAAATAATCCCATTTGTTTACATTAGAGAAACATTCCCTACTGCAGACACTGTTAAGATACTGTCAGCATTTCTATTATGATCCCATATTTCAAAGGCTTATAACTTGGCCATGAGAAGTCACTTTTAAAATTGAATCCAGACTATAGAGTGAATTTAGCTGCTTTCCGTTTATTGTTGTCACCAGGTGGACACGGAGAATAGGTTATAAAAATAAATAAAATTAAGAAAACGGCTACAGCTAAATCAAAATTGGGTGTAGTGATGAGCTATCGATGCTAAAGTCAGCTCCTGCTCAAGTCACCCAGATCCCATTTGTTCCTTTATCTTTAAAACAAAACAACGGGGGAAAAAATACAAGACATTTTATCTGGATTTTTGGTTTGGTTTCATTTTCTTTTGTTATTATTTGATACTGAAGCTTTCATTCAAGAACAAGAAAAAAATCTGAATAAGCAAATCATGCAAGAGCACTATGAAAGACATGAAAACAAACACAAGGAATAAGCACTGAAACAACGCCTGCTTCTGCAACACCTACAGGAATTTTTTGTTTCTTTGTGGAGACACAGAGCAGGAGCAGTTTGGTCGAGCAAGGGGTCGGGAGATCTAACTTGATAGATTTTGACCTTTCACGGAATCCCTTCAGTTTGCTCCCCCAATCTATTTTTCCCTTCAAATATTTCTCCTTTCCAAGGCTTCTGAAGAGCAGAGGTTAATGAAGTAATCTATGACTGAATGCTAACATATGCAACGTATGTACAGAAAAATGCACATCCCATTTTTAACATTTCTCTGGAAACAACTATGGTCTCTTATAGCTGCAATTTTGAAAGAATGCAATTATGGTATAGAATTTCAGCTACCTTTGGGCTGAGGCCTCTGGAGGCATACGAAGAATTAGCGCATTGTTGTGCGATACATTTCTGAAATCATGTTCCTCTAATGAGGATTTTCTCCTCTAAAGCTGCACTGCAATCCCTCTCAGCTAAAAATCATGTCTGTCTTTCTGTTTGTAAAAATGCCTATTAGCAGCCTGAAGGCTTATTTCCAGTTTCCAAAAAATCAAAAATGTATGTCAGCTAAACTTGCATTAACTCACACAACAGAAGAACTGCTCTGCTGATGACAAAAGGCATGAACTGAAAATCAGGCACTGAATGTAACAGATGGGGTGGTGCAGGTCTACCGGAGAAGAGTAAATCTGAGAGATGAGGGGTTCTCAACTGAAGTGCCTTGCACACACTGGCCGGTTCTGGCAGACATCTGACTGCTGAGTTTAGGTTTGAGCTGAGGTAAAACATGAGGAAAGAGGCTGGACCAAAGTCAATTGAACAAGCTGGGGAGTGACTGTTTGTCAGGAAGTCGAGTCACAGGACGAGGGGGAATGGTTTCAAATTGGAAGAGGGGAGATTTAGATGAGATCTTAGGAAGAAGTTCTTTGCTGTGAGGGTGGTGAGGCATTGGAACAGGTTGTCCAGGGAAGTTGTTGATGCCCCATCCCTGGAAGTGTTCAAGGCCAGGCTGGATGGGGCTTGGAGCAACCTGCTCTAGGGAGAGGTGTCCCTGCCCATGGCAGGGGGGTTGGAACTTGATGATCTTTAAGGTCCCTTCCAACTCTGACCATTCTAGGATTCTATAAGTCTAAGTGACAGGTATATCTAACACGTAAAACTGCATCTTCCATCATGATCAGACATGACCTCTAGGGTGCTAAAATCAATGACCTTTTGCTACTTTCCTTAATACAAATATACATATATATAAATTCCTTAATAAAAATAACAGCTTATCCAGGGATCCAAGTTCTTCCTTCATTTAGGTTTGCATTTGTCTGTATAAACAAAAAATTCCCCTTACACTCATTTTCCAGCACATATCCTCCTCCACACTTGCATGAGGTCCCAACTAAACCCTGAGCAGCAGAGTCAAACAGCCCTACACATCATGTTTTACATGGCAAAACCTTTTCATATTTTCAAAACAGCCACCTGCGAGAGGCTCACGGTACTCACAAGCAGCAAAGTCCTCTCCTTTCATTCACTCAAGTATGGCTCAACACACATATTACATTGAGTTTCTTCCTGCAGTCTCTTCCTTGACCTTCAACACTATTCTTTTACTAGCAGTAGCCTAAAAAACATCTCCTTGCTCTTTTCCAGTGTTTAAAAAAAAAAAAAGAAATGCAAAATCATGCACTAACAAAATCCGTAAAAGGAAAAAAGAAAGTATTTGTATCTAAATGTAATACTCTTGGAAATTTTCATTGATAAAAATCTCTACATTACTATATCTGAAGGCAGGAGCCATGAAAACATCTTTTCTTCACTTACCTTGGCAAAAATGGGTAGGCAGTGTCAAAAAGTTTGCATATTACAAGCGAAAGAAAAGAGAGTTGTTGTTTGGTTTTGGTTTTGTTTTGTTTGTTGTTGGGTTTTTTTTTTTTAATGATAGGCATGTAGGTATTATCAAAATTTNAACAGCTACACTGGTGGGGTTTTTTGGGTGTATTTGGTCCTGAAGGACAGCATTGAATCGCCACAGTGTGACTGTTTAAAAAGCACACTTGCAATATAGGGAATACTTTTAGAAATGCTACGTGGGTCAGACTGTAATCCTTTTCTAAATCATGTTTAGCAGTTACAGTCTGACTGAGTTGATGGCAGTACTCACAGAGTGAAACACCCACCAGTCAGCACAGTCTGTCCTGACCATAGCAGGCACTGGCAGGAGCCGCGCAGTGGGCATCCCACAGCTGCCCACGGGCTGGCACGTCCCTGCCCTTCAGGATGTGGGAATCGACCCCTGGAACACAGCACGTAAGATCTCAGACCTCGCACAGCCCTTCTCCCTACCCGGCAGCACAGAGCCCAAGCACAGACATACACACCACTATCAGCAAGTAAAATGTCACCAAAGTCAGAAATTCCTAAGAAAACCCTAAAGCAACCCACCGGCACCTCTTAACAATCATTAAAAATTCACAACAGAGTTTAATCCGTTCTTGGAGACAAAGCACCTTGCATAGAAACAGGGTGTTTCCTAACATCATGTGCAGATCTTACGCCACTAACTAACCCCAGAGCACCTGCCAAACATTTCCTTTCTTCCCCTTCACAGCATTTTCCAGGAAAAGACGAAAGCTTTTAAGCCGGGATCAGCAATTCCCCGCTGCCTCTCAGTGCTCCTCCACACTTAAACATTTATTTTATTTTATTATTCTTATTTTTTTCCAAGAGACGCCACACTTTTAGTGCATTTTTGTTTCCCTAAGAATGTTTATTGTTGGCTGAAACCGACAGGCGCCGCCGCTGCCCCTCTCCCGGCGCGGGTGGCGGCTGCCCCCTAGCACCGCCACCGGGAGGAGCAGCCCGCCGAGACCGGGACCGACAGACACCGGGACCGCGGAGCCAAAGGCACCAGCTCCTAACGGACACTCCCCCCTGCAATGCCAGCTTCCTTCGGCCGACAGCGTGCCCAGGTGGCCACCAGCATCCTTACTGTGTCAGGAACAGCGTGGCCAGCGAGGCTAGGGAATCACAGAATGGTCAGAGTTGGAAGGGACCTTAAAGATCATCAAGTTCCAGCCCCCCTGCCATGGGCAGGGACCCCCCTCCCTAGAGCAGGTTGCTCCAAGCCCCATCCAGCCTGGCCTTAAACACTTCCAGGGATGGGGCATCAACAACTTCCCTGGACAACCTGTTCCAGTGCCTCACCACCCTCACAGCAAAGAACTTCTTCCTAGTATCTCATCTAAATCTCCCCTCTTCCAATTTAAAACCATTCCCCCTCATCCTGTCACTACACTTCCTCACAAAGAGTCCCTCCCTGGCTCTCCTGTAGGCTCCCTTCAGATACTGGGGTCGTCCCCATGTTCTCAGTGCTGGTGAGGCCCCACCTCAACCATCGTGTTCAGTTTTGGACACCTCACTGTAAGACAGACATTGTGGTTCTGAAATGCATCCGGAGAAATGCAACAAAGCTGGTGAGGGGTCTGGAGCACAACTCTTACAAGGAGCAGCTGAGGAAACTGGGGTTGTTCAACCTGGAGAAAAGAAGGCTGAGGGGAGACCTTAGCGCTCTCTACAACTCCCTGAAAGGAGGGTGTAGTGTGGTGAGGGTCAGTCTCTTCTTCCAAGCAATGAGACAAGAAGAAATGGCCTCAGGTAACACCAGGGGAGGCCTAGGATGGATATGAGGAAAAACTGCTACACTGAGAGGGTTAACAAACATTGGAACAAGCTGCACAGGGATGCTGTTGAGTCACCATCCCTGGAGGTATTTATAAGATTAGTGGATGAAGTGATGAGACATGGTTTAGGGGTGGTTTTGGCAGCGCAAGGTTGATGGTTGGACTCAACGATCTTAAAGGTACCTTCCAACCCAGATGATTCTATGATCCTACAATTATTTGGACCCTGAAAAAGAAAAGGAAGAATGGAAGAATGGGAAGAACAGCTCAAAAGCCCCCACAGAACCTCTCTTTCCTCTGGATCTACTCATTTAGATACTGACTTTCAAAATAATATGGGAAAGCAAGCTTCTGAGAACTTTACCTCCCCGCCATGCAACAATTCCAAATATTTCAAACCCCAGCCAGAAAGCAACCTTCCCGCTGTGCATCCTGCTGTGCCAAGAACAGCCCCAAAATCTACATTAAGCAGCTTCTCACATTTCCCCATTAATAATTGCTAATCTCTCAAAAGATTTGATTAGCATATATTGAATTTTATAGTACTTTGATTAAGACAGATTATTATATTTTATTTTTTTTTAAACTGACAAAATTAGTAGTCAGAGCACTGCAAGCAAGATGAAGCAGCCTTCCAACAGGAATGATACCCCAATCCAGAGGGCACCAAGAGGGGTCCTTCTGGATTCTCACCTGTGAGCTCCCCAGAGCAGCCTCTCTGCAAAGCTATCACAACAGGGAGCCAGTGCTGCTCTCCCCATCTGTTGAGCTCCCTCAACACACAGTTTATGAAAACTGGTTCTAATCACTAACTCACAGACTCACACAAAATAAAACTCTTGAGTAAATGATCGCACAAATCTTGGATTTACATCTAAACCAAGCACAAACAACTCCCAATCTTGATAAAGTTTGTTAAGCCCACCTTTGGAGGGTTGCTAATCGACCTGTCCCCTGCCATTCACCAGCTGCAATTAATTTCCTGCAACTCACACCTGGCATGCAAATTAATTACCCACAGCCCTTCATTTCCCTCCCTGCCATCAGACACACCCAGAACCTGGCCTCCTGTGCTGCCTCTGCTGAGGGTCTGCGTGGCCAGGGCCAGGTGGAGGAGGGCAAGCACCTGGGGCACCCACCAACCTTAGCCCAGGCCAGAGGAGAGGACTAGAAATGGGGAAAGGCAATCCTCGTGCTCATGGCTCCCAAAAGGGATAAAGTAAACCCTCCCTAACATTCTGGATAGAATTTCTCCTCTACTAGAAAGAAGGTTTTCAGGAGATCAATTGTATTTTTGATTTTCTTCCCTAGTATCTATCAAACTCCACTCTTGCTCTCATGCTTGGAAAGCTAAAAGTCTTTTACATAGCTTTTAACAAAAGCTGAGAGCCAGGGGAGGTGGGTTTTGGTGTGGGGTTGTTTTCTTTCGAATAAAAACCAGCAGCATCTAATAGAAGGCACATCTTAACCTCAGCAAGAGGGTCTCTCGCTGTCGTACTCAGGATGGGAACTGAGCTTTTTCCCCATTTCCAAGTACCAACAAAGTTACCAAGAAGGAAACTTCAAATTACCTTTGGGACCAGTTGTATTATTCCAGAGGACATGTTTCGGTCACAAAACACTATGGGTTGCTCAGGTTTGATGTGCTGAGGTGAGAAGAGGAGCAACTACACAGATAAAGAGATGTTTTCTCTGAAACAGCAGTGATCCAGGTTTGCAGAGCAGTCCCATTATTAGCACAAGGAGCAAAGAGGATTTATTTAAAATTACCTGACAATTTGTTCTGAGGCTTGATCTTTTGTACTTCAGTTAAATCCTACTTATTTTAGGCCCATTTTAAGCTGATTCCACACAGACTAAGAAGAGACTTTTATTCCCTTCATTTTACACATTTTTGGATTACACTGTTCTTTTGTTTCTGCGTCTGGTGAACTGGGTCTCACCTGAATAGCTTAAAGAAACCTGACAATAAGAGAAAATCTGCCCTTAATTCACTCTAAATACACTTTTTAAAGAGTTGGTCCTCATAGCAGAAATTCCTTTTGCAAAGGATACACATCAATGTCCCAGATGCAAGAGGTGTATCAATGTTTTCACCCTGCAGCATTAAAAGGCAACAGACGCTGTAGGCAAAGTCGCTAAACTCTTTCAAAACTCGAACTCACAACTGCATTAGAACAAATCCTCAGCATTGGAGCATGGACTCAAGGAGCTTTCTTGTTTTGTCACTGTTCCTACAATCAAAAAGAATGGCAGGGACATGGCTCTTTGGCTCTTGGGCCAGTCTATGAATGTCCTGGGCTGATCAGCAACAAGGAGCGCGGTCCCTTCTGCGCAGCAAAGGGTGGGCATCCTGCAGCACGGCCATCCCTCTGCCCAGCTCTAGCAGGGCTGTTACAGGGGCACAGCACCCTCACCCCCTTTGCACAGGCACCCCTTCTCGCCAGAAGTATGACAGCCCAGTGAGGTGCTGGCAAGGGGGACTTCACTATGAAGTTCCTTCCCAGTGAAGGATTTGCCAAGGAAACGAGATTAACCTGAATTGGAGGGGCCTACCCTGAGAAACAGATGCAGATCCCTTGCACAAGCTCCCTTTGCTACTGTGCCTTCAAACGTAGGAGGGCACTCCAGCCTTCCTTGCCTTGTGCAGAAGGGGATGGTCAACCTTCAACTCCAGCCCAGCTTGTTTATTTAGGTCTGAGTTCCTTTGCCCTTCATTCCCCCTTTCCCTGTATTGAAACAAGGACAGCAGTGCTCTCTTCAGGAAGGGCCCAAAGTTTACAAAGTGCTTCAGGAGGCTCAAGCAGCAAGGGTTACTAAGGACAAAATTTCATTTCCTTTTACTTGTATTCACTTGATCTCTGTGTACATTTGTTATGCTTGAAGAGACAGAATACCTGGCTAACAAAAAGGTTATTCGGGGAAGCCAGGATGATGTAATGATTTTAATCAAAACATCTGTGAAAAGGTTCCACTACAGGGAAAGCCTTGGTACAACAACCACAGCAGAAGGAACCAACTGCTGGGTGAAGAGCAACACTGTTATAGGATATCTCATTAAAAATAAAAATCTTGAAAAACAGACTCTTATTACTGGTCTTCCTACCATAGGAGATGGGTCTTTCCAGCAGCATTGTCTAGGCAGACGAGGTTCTATTTGTTTCACATACAAAAGACATTCAGCACAAGACAGTACTATGAAAAGAGCTTTACAGACCTTCTCTTCAGTATTGGTATGCTATTCATTCAGTATTTTACCACTGTTGCCATCTGTGCCAGCCTTCTAAAGCCATTACCAGGTCACAAAAATCAGTCCTGCAAAAGACCAGCTCAGTCTTCATCATAAAACATTTCATCAGCTGAATTTCAAGGTTTTCATTACCATCATAAGGCAGCATTAATGGTGATAAAATAATCAGTCAGCAAAAATTCTATTACTTCTCCCTTAGCGAATGTGATCATTACATCCTCACTCAAAAGTTTCTCATTTCCTGAGAGATCAGAACAACTATTAGCTAAAAAGCACAGAGAAGGTACAACTGACACCCATTAAATGCATAATCCCATTGCCGTAGACAAACCCCACTGAAACTGCACCCTGAATATCTGTTTCGGGTAGGTGGTTCAAAGTGTTCTTGCTTTTATTCAGTTTAAGAACAAAAAACGTAGCAGAGAAAGATGTAGCCATATAACACAGCCCTTCTCTTCTGCTTTCTCTTGTGTTACGTCCTTCGGCGTGTCGGAAATTTATTCAGCTGGATTACTTAGTTAAAATGCACACTATTCTTTTAAAATGCTCTCCATATTTCTCTCTGTGGATTACTTTGAAGCACAGCACGTCTATTCTTTTAAACAGGTTCACTCTCTTCACAGGTGTTCATTAAAGTGCGCTCAACTCTAATCCCCTTAGCACTGAGGTATGCAGCTTTTTTAAAAGGCACCGTGCTAAACCAGCATTGCTGAACTCTTCAATGCTGTAAAATGCAGACTTTCAAAAAAGAAGAATTTCTTCAGCTGTCTTAAAGACCACACATGCTCATCCTGGAACAAACACTGACCTACTTAGTTAACTTGTTTTTAAAATGGCATTTTATCTTTGAAGTTCACAGAGGAGAAACAGCCACTCCGGAATATGGTCAGTTTGTATATCTCTAGCTGTTGGTTATAGAGCACACGTTGGAAAATCCGCCACCCTATGAATAATAGAGGTGATTGTCTCAGCAGCTTGTTTACTGAAAAACTGACCTCATGGAGGAGAAAGCTTGAGTAAACAACCAGCTTTTTAGATGCTTTCCTCACTATCCTTTCCAAAGCATTCATGCAGCACTTACAAGAACGTAATTCCTCATCCACCACCCTTCCCAAACTGCCCTAGATTTAGTCCAGATTAAGTAGCGTTAGGTTAGGTTGACATCAGCAAGTACTTTGGCACGATAGTAATGGATCAGCAGGTAAAAGTAGCTGGTGCTTGGCCTCCTGACATCTCCACTATATGTATTTCAGATTTAGTTCCCATTAGATTTAATCTGGCTCCTGGACTAAATGCCCTTATCACGTGCGTGCCTCGGTGCGCCCATGTGGTTTGATGCTTTCACCTCTTGGGTTTCCTTCTCCCAGGGAGCAACACACAAATTACATTCTGGCAGTTTTCCCCACAGCTGTGCTGCCAACAATCAGATGGAGATTTTGCACTCAAGAGACAAGCTCAAACTGATGGGACTGCATTGCCCTTCAGAGGCAGCAACACCAATAAAGGCTTGAAAACTTTCAGGCTGGGGAGAACTCTACTGTCAGCTCAGCCAGTGAATGTACCTTCCTAAAACAGCTACTATGAAAAGTCCCCAAAGCCAGAAAGCAAGAATCTCTTCCCCAAATTTGTTCAGGTATTACAAGGTGGTTTTTTTCCAATACAGGCATCTATATTGACAGGAATCGGTGAAAAATCAGGCAACTCTCTTGAAAGTTTCTCTTCTTTCACGACAGTACAAACATCTCCCACGTGGGCCAGTTTGCTCAGGCTGGCAATCTGAAACACAGTAGGAGGCACCTGCTATATGTGCCGGTGCAGCTTTGCACTGGAAACTCATTTTATAATTCAATAAACATCCATAGATCTTAGTGAAGACCATTCCCTGTAGGCAGCAGCAGGAGGCATCCACCACCAGCTTTCAAAATAACCCTTCGTACGGCACAGACAATGTTGGATCCTTTTAAAACTGGATTTGTCTCATTTCGAGTTCTTCTTGCACCCTTCTTTGAAGATTTCAATGCACCTAGCAAACATTAAATAAATTCTTCTTATTTGGGTGTAGTATGAATTATGAATTATCTTTATCAATAGAGAAATGAAGGCAAAGAGGCTGCTAAATGCAGCAAGTTGGCGGGGGGCGGAATAAGAAGAGTAAGAATCCTCATTCATATCTCCTAACTTCATCAGACAATGCTGTTCTAACACACCAGATCTGGTAGTAACCCAAAAAGAGAACTCAAATGTCTACAACCATCACCTAGCATGCTGTACTGGACCAGGGGATGTGAACAGAAATGTCTGCTGGAAGGATGTTTATGTATTTTTACACGAAACCACACTTAACTCACATGACTGGACAATCCTTGGACCATAATTCTCACCTGGTCTACCTAGGTTGGGACCTGCTCTAACTCTATGCTAAAGGCATCACACTTTTGACTTGTTCTTTCTGGCTCTGTGATGACTGTGAAGGAAAGGACTCAAAAGAACATCATCAGCAATGTCACTAGAGTTGCCACAACCCTGGGCTATCTAGTAGTAGATATACTAAGGGCTTGATCCTTGAAACAATTTGTACCTGGTGTAGTCACTGGTAGAAGTAAGATAAAATCATGAAAGTGACATGGATGCAAATGTACTTTGGACATTTTTAAGGAAATTCAGACACATGAATGATTCTTGTAGGAATAACTCCACTGATGACACCTGGCTCTTCATCATGACTTTGTGCAACTTCAGCAAACTTTTCTGCACAGCTATTGAACTGGAATCATGGTTTATTCTGTACTGCCCTGCACTACTATACATATATGTGTAAATATATAGAGGGGCAATTGTATAACACTACAAAATTCACAGATTAATTGGAATTCCTGATTCTATGAAAATGCTGAAGATTTTGCTATCTTGTTGCAATCCCAAAATAGGAGGCCAGTATGTCAATTTTGTCCAAGTATGGCAGGCCAAGAAAAGGTGAATATCTTGTTTTTGAAGCAGTGTCATGCTCTGATATTTCCTATGAAAAACAAGCAATTGACATTTCTAAAATCCATGTATTTCATTGACATTTTGATGAACTGACTTAACCTTACAGAGAATCATGACTCCTGAACTTTAAGTCCCATAAAGCAGCAGACCATTTCCTTCCCAAGCACTTAGCTCCTCAAAACAAACTTTCTCTTTCCCAGTGCACCCTGTCGTATTATTCCCCTCAAACTCAGAGAAATCAGTGCATTTCTTGCCATCAGCTTCCATTTTTTTTCACTCACTGAAAACCAAC
Organism: Thinocorus orbignyianus; assembly: GCA_013400375.1. Lineage (NCBI taxonomy): Eukaryota > Metazoa > Chordata > Aves > Ciconiiformes > Thinocoridae > Thinocorus > Thinocorus orbignyianus. The sequence continues at coordinate 830,257 of VXBW01005385.1, forward strand.
AATTTTCATTAAACAAAGTCTACAAGGTAAATAGTACAGCCAACAAAACCTTTCGAATTAGATCAGAATAACGTAAAAATGAAAAAAATAAACTACCTCAACCTTTATGAAAAGAACCCAAGGCACATACTACTTCTTACTCTTGACAGAAATGTTTCCAAATAAGATATAGAGAGAATATTGATTTTGGCAAAGGCAGCTTTCCAGCACGAAGTGTACAATTCTACCTGCTGGCCACTAGTTTACATAACGACAGTGCAGCCTGGGCTTCTGTTGTATCAAGAACTGTCCAAACAAGGTCATGCTTTTGGATGGCACCCGTCAAGAGTGTTTCTGCTTTTGTCTGTTTGATCTGAATTACTGAAATAAAAGTGTTATTCCAACCAGGAAAGAAGTACAAAATCAAAAAGTTTGTTCCACAACATTGCCAGTTTATAGAGCTCACACTTACGAATTTCCTTTCCAACTTTGCAGGCTGAAGAAGCGCAGAAACATATTAGGATTCTTGACGTTAAGCCAAAATCCCTGATCCAGCAAGAAAATATTTGAGCAGCTCTTCACTGCGTCAAGGCTCACATCTTTTCTAACTGAAAAAATGTACGTGTTGGTTTTGCTTCTCAAAAATTATACTAATTTTAATTCCATTTAAAGTGATCTAGATTTTAATTGGAAAAGTAGGAAGATCTCTTCGTAATGATACAGGTAAAAAAAAAAATAATTCACCAGTGTAAAAATACACAAAATCATGGACATTAAAAGACCTTTAATTTCTAATAGACATAGTGCCAAGAACTTGCCTGTCTAAAATAATAAGCGTGGATCTGTTATAACTGTACTAATAATGCATTCTCCAGATAAATGTGTTTCATATTACAAAAAGTATTTGAGTGACTGGAGGATTTATTTTTTGCACCAATTACTTCTAAAACCAAAATGCATCTACATTTTGCTTCTTTATCTCATTAACACAGGATTATTAATCATTGCAATGTGTGTTGGTATTTAACTCATGTAAGATAATCAAAATGCACAAGCTTAAGCAAGACAAAATTCCAAGACTATGTTCTTTCACCTGAAATTTTGTTGCTGTAGGTATTCCTTGAAATGATGTAATTTCTTAGTATCTTACTGAACAGCAAATTAAACCGTATCTCCACTGTCAACAAATTAAATCAATTGACCTTTATGCTCTATTAATACAGAAAATACTGACTCGAAAATATCCAAAAAAGCAAGAGCTGTGGATTCTGATGGCCTGTGCAATCATAAGCATTACTTTTAGAACCACAGGCAACAGAAAGAAAAGTAATTTTATACTTTATTCATTCAGGAGTTAAATGCTAACTCTAATTATTGACCAGTTGTTTCCTGTTCAGCAACGGAGGTGGAAAAAAGGAAATAGCCTTTAGTAGGGCTGGACAAAAATATCATATATGCTTTATTCACAGAATGTAAGCCTTGTACAGTGCTCAAATTCTGCACACACCTGCAAATTAAGGGTTCGATTGGACTTTAATGGGTTTTTGACTGTGTAAGGCCTTTCATTCAGATCATGAATTTTACTGATGGTACTGAAGTGTGATCTCAAGTCCATTCAAAGGCAGTTTCAACTAGATCTCAGCATAAACCAAGATTTTACCCTATGGGTTATTTTAAGAACATACTTTACTTAAACAAAGGGAAAACAGGTTTGTTTTGCGTTCAAATACCACAGTCAACTGGGAGCAGGTAACATACACACCACCATTGTGACTACTAATTTTCTTGGGTGAAATGTCCCCTTACTAAGGAACTTTTAGATTCCCTTAATGGTTCACCACACCCAGGTGTGTCACCAGAGTCTGCAGTTCTTAAGAAGCCTTCTGTACACTGTGGAGAGCAGAGTTAAAAGAAAGCATCCCTCTCAAAGCAGCACCTTTGTTGCACATTGGCGTGGTGCTGCACATCAATCTCTGCTCCCCAGCAAAGAGCCAAATTTAGTCAGACGTTAGCCTGAGTAAATTTGCTTGGAACGCCCTTCCAAGAGATGTTTCGTGAATTCTTATGGAGGAAATTTACCTTTTTGCACTAGTGTAACAAAAATCAGGCTGGTCAACACTGATTGCCCAGGGAAGTTGCTGATGCCCCATCCCTGGAAGTGTTCAAGGCCAGGCTGGATGGGGCTTGGAGCAACCTACTCTAGGGAGAGGTGTCCCTGCCCAGGGCAGGGGGGTTGGAACTTGATGATCTTTAAGGTCCCTTCCAACTCTAACCATTCTATGATTCTACGAGCAGATGTGGTTATAGTTTGCCTAAGGAAACAATTCCACGTAGTCCATGTTCATGCTATGGTATGCTCTTGTCCTCCCCCTTGCCCATATTTTTACCCATGGGCTGGTTACTAGGTTACACTGACTCTAGGCCAAGGTATTCCTGATCCACACCTTCCATGGTTTCTGCACTGTTTTTTGCTTCTCTACACTTCTGACATACGGCAAATCGAGTGAGTCCTTGGACTCTATTCCACGGACAGATAATGGTTTCAAGAGGCAGCAAAAGAGCCTGGAACTAATCTGAAGCCAGATACCTTCAGATTTTCTACGGATTGCTTTTCTAATTACAACAGAAGTAAACATTTTTCTCCTGGCACTTTCCCACCAAACACTCACTGAGACAGAGCTGCTAATTCTAATGTCACCATCCCCTAATTCTGCATACTCTCTCATCCTTGAAATGAGAAAGAAAATTATCACATATCCTACTTAGGATAAGTCAGGCCTTTGCTCTTCCTGATACGGCAAATAGCTTTGCTCATTAGCTTCCCTGATTCTAAAGAATTAATGAAATTGTTTATGAAAAAACATTTGCTCCCCACACTACCTCCAGAGCCAGCAATGATAGCAGCTTTGCCACCTACCACATGCAGCACCAGAAGGTCCTCCGTTTTTTGTCTGAGCTGAACTGAGCTGCTTGGAGAGAGTCAGATTCAAACAAATGGGGAACTTATCTTCTAGAAGACAAGAAAGAAGAAGATTCTGCCCTGCTGATGAGAAGTGCCAACTTCACCCGGGCCATGCAAACTCAAACAAAAAGGTGACTCTGTGTGTGGGGAAACCAGGGCAGAGGGAAACTATTAGTCAACTCATTTCAGCAGAATATTTGTGTGCTGTTTTGGTCAAGATACTCTATACTCCCTGCAGCTGCTCAGACGTGCTCTCCCAGAGCTCTGGTTCTGCTTGTTACTCACCCAACAAGTCCAAACTCCTCAGGCTCCCTCCAGAACGAGGGCCAGCCTTAGCAACCTCTGCTGCCTTCTGCTTTTCCAGCTGTCAGTCAGCAACAGGAATTCCCTCCCTACATAGCTCTGCCGTCTGGGATTGTGCACCTGGCTGACTCCCAGGAGCACCCATCTCCACTCTAAGGAGGGAGGAAAGCGGCAGGAAGCAGCTCTTCCCTCTAGGTTCTTTTCTCAAAGATACACACATTTTTGAATTACATATATCTTTATGCCATCAAAGCCTGCAGGGCAAAAACTGAAATGATCAGAAAGTGATTCCTCCACTCTTTGCATGGCCAGCAGCCAGGAATACACTAGCTCCACACAAACCTTTTGCTTCACTTCAATCAAGCCACAGTTTGACCAGCTATATTCTTTTAAAAGGAAAGATTTGCTGGTTTTAATCTGTTCCAGCCAATAAATGAACTGAAAGCAAACATACATATTTCTAGATCCACCTGCAGGTTTCCTTGACTTGTCCTAAAAATTAACCCACTCTCTTTTTCTCCCCTCTACCTGACAGGATCCCACACGTTTGCAGTCTCACTTAAGACCTCTTTGATTTATCTAACCTCTAACTTCTACTACCTGACCTCACACATCTGAGATCCCAGATAGAAAAACATTATTCCCTCAATTAACGTCTTTTCAAAAAGGACAACTTTTAAATGGTTAGAATTAGCAGTAGGTAAGGAGTTTCGATGAGCATTTTAGGCACTTCCTTTATCATTTTGGTACATGCTATTAAAAATAAAATAAAAGGGGGGGGGGGGGGGGAAAAA
>VXBW01005385.1:836027-846113 GCA_013400375.1 Thinocorus orbignyianus
GTCCCTTCCAACTCTGACAATTCTATGATTCTATGATCAGACTGGATTGAACCATAAATCTGCTAGATAGCATAATCACGGCATTTCTTACGGATACCAGCTGTTGATAGTTTGCACCCAGCCTTCAGAGGAGTCCCACATTTTTGCTGCAGAGTTATCTTCTCATCTCAGTTATTTGTGTAGCTGCAGAACTTAAAACTAAAAACAGATGTGGTTTTAGAACCTGATGGGAACCTGAAATCAGTAACGAAATGCTCGTGTCTATTTCAAGTCTGCAACCTCAGTTTAAAAGGGTTAAATAAAATAGTGAGTTTAAGGCAACACTGGGAATTAGACTTAAATATGTTCAGTGCTAGCTCTTCTCAATACTGCGTGCATTAAGCCCAAGTGGATTAGACCTTTGGAGTGCTTGGGCCATGCACAGAAACAGCAGTGCAGGAATCTAAAATGAATTTCCTACCTGCAGGTTATCTGTTCATCAGGACTGAGAGATATGTAAGATTTCTCCTACAACCCCCCACTAGTGCTTGGGCCTGTCTCTTGACAAGGCCCTTTAAGTCTGGAAGAAACTGTTGTTTTCTACTTCTGCAGAGATGGCAGAAAAGGATACCTATTAGTGCTGCTCATAACAGCAAGTCTGTGACACACAAAACCTATCTTGTAAGCAATACAGCATGGTTTTCAGCTTGTCTGCTAGAGCCCCTAGTCACCCGGGTGAAATGCCACCAGTTCCATGGCTAAAAATCTACTGGCAGCATCATCGCATTTGGAGTAAATTCAGTAAATATAATTCTGTTCAAGACATAACTTTAAAACACGCAGAGGGAAAGACATGTCCCTTACTTGTCATCATACAGAGATATTCTGTCCCCAGGTGATGATATTTTATGTCTGGTGTGACAGCCCATTGAAATAAGACACAAAACGTACACTACAGCTGTACACGTGTACAGAAAGCAGTGCTTTCTCCAATGCTTCACACTTTAGCACTTGGAGAAAGTCCCAGTGTTGATAAAAGTACTGACTTCTAAATTATGATCACAGTACACAATTCATCATCATGGCCATCCGATAACCCACATTCAGGCAGCAGCACAGATAGAAGCAAAGATTTTCGATAGCAAAATCACAGGTCTCTCTCACTTCAGTTCAAAGGGGGGTTATCAGATACAGGCTTATTAGGGCTATTACTCTCTTTGGAATTAGACAGCAATAGGAATTCCCTGGACTTCTGCCCTCACGTCACATCATTATATCTATTTGTTCTCTTGTTCTGAATTGAAATGTTCAGTACAGGGCAGCGTATTTGTGCTGGATGCCGGTATGTTGCCTAGCACAGGAGCCTCAGGGGGCCCAGAGTACAGCTGCAACACAAATCCCTAATTGTGTGTTTGATAGAATGAAATCACTAGCTAGTCCTACTCCACAAGCTTTTCATGACACATTTCAGGTTAACTTACAATCATCTATATTTAAGTATAATTCTTTCCCAAAAAGCACATTTAAAAAAAAAAAATCATTAGCATGAAGATCATCACATCACAAGCAACAGCCAAATTTTGCCCATTTGTAAAGATACTTAATAAACCACACTGAATGATCATAACCTGTGCCCCATTGCTTTGTCTGCCAATAACACCTCAGTTTAAATGACTAATGTATTTAGAAACTTGTTTCTTTAAAATAAATACAGGTACTCTCTATATTTTGTGACCCAGCTTCTTTCTTCTCCCAAAGACAATTCCTGCTAAACCCGTCTCACTCAAGGAGAGCATCAGGTGGAAAGGGTGGAATCAACACGAGCAAGGTCCTCCCCGGCAGCCAGCCAGAGGAGGAACAATTCACCACACGTTAACCATGGCATGAAGGTGCCAAAAAAACCCAAACATGTGAGGCAAAAAAGTAGTGTATTCCTAAGTGCAGACAGGAAACACAAACACTGAAATATTTACTGACGGATGAAGTCTGTGGAAAGTCAACACCAGAACCCAAAGTGTTCTAGACATTAGTTGATAACCCTGCTCATGAGACCTTTGATCCCTCCAATATTACTAAGCCAGCAATACTGACTATATTTAACACTCATCCATGTCTTGTCTGAAAGACCTAAAAGCAAGAAGACTTAGTGCAGGCCACAATGAGCAGCTTTCTTCACTTCAGAGCTCCTACTACTTTCCTGATAGTAAAACAAATGAAACTTAACTCATCCACATTTTTCCTGTTCCACCATACAAAGAAACAGTGGAAGGAAGGAAAAAGTCTAATTTGCATAATTTTAGTTCTACAGTAATTACTGTATGTGTGGAAACATTTATGAGAGTGTAAATTTGAAGAACGGTGGCTATTTGGTTTGAAATATGGAAATAGAAGATAAAAATGGGGTACAAGGAAAAAAGAAATAAAATGAGGCTTAATAAAATAAGTTTTGTCTCGATTATTGAAACAGGGATGTTAAACATTCTCAGATTAGTCAAGTTGGAAATTCAAATAAAAACTTTAAATTAATTCTACAATTGTGAAACACACAAAGCACCCAACAAAGTTGATCATTTACTGTAAGTCCTCTTCTGGCAAATGAAGATAGCGGAAAAGTGTTGATTGTTTTCAAAGTTCTGGGAAGCGGTGGTGGGTTTTTTGGGGGTGTAGAGTTGGGAGTTTGTGGGTTTTTGTTTGGTTTGGATTTTTTAATGAAAACAAAAGAACCCATAAAGCTACTTTTGTCGCTTTCTTTCTCTTCCTGCTCAGCACTTTTTGAGAGCAGAAACTGTCAGTAATCTGTATTTTCTGAAGTCTTATTTTCATAAATTACAATGGCTTTTAAAACATCTCAGCCAGTGCTGATCAGAAAAAGACTTTACACAATGGTTTCTCCAATGAACAATACAGATTTCATTAAGTATCCTACAAGAAATGTCTTTTCATACTTAAAAGATCAAACCATGTCACTTTTTATGTTATAAGAAAATAACCATGTTAACCTTAGTAAATATTCTGATGAGGATGAAATAAGGAACATACGACTATTTCTTTCGGTAAACATTTACTTTACATTTATTCAGGATGAAACCAGTGGACAGACTTCTCAGCCAGCTGTTATTACCAACTTTGCTAAATGCCACTGAATGCATGAGGAGACTTTCATTAGTTTAAACAGATTCTAAGCCAGGCCGTAGGAACACAGAAGAATGTGGAAAAACCGTGTAGTGTGTGTCTCAGCCTCTTTTTTCCAGATGTAAATCCTCTCCATTCTCTCTTCAATACAGGACTATCAGGTACAGCCGACTCTTCTCCAGTTCTGCTGTCAGTTCAGTTCTACAGTCAGCACAGGGGCTTGTCTTCCTTAGATGAGTATGTTTTGCATCTAAAATATTACCGGCCAGATAATAACTGGTGGAGAAGATTCTAGTCCTTCATTGCCCCTATCCCAGTATATTGAAATGAAATACCACACAAAATCCATCAAGCAATATTGAAATCCCTATTCTGACCTTTTTTGACCTCCTCTAGGTTTCATTCATTGCTTGTGTTTCCTTTTTCCTAATTTGATACTGGTTTACTGCTTTATAATAAGTGTAGACATCTGCTAGTCAGTAGTAGATACATGGTGAGAAAACCTTCACTGAAGGCTGCTGAGAACAACGAGACCCATCAAGCTGTGAAATCTGTCAAGACAGTATCTGCTTAATGAAGATAATTTCTTTGTAAAGCCAGTATGAAAGCCGTTGTCTACAGCTCTTCTACTTACGGATAGAAAATGCCAAGATTATGTGGCTTTCAACCTAGGCAGCCTGAAGGCAAGGAATATGGCTGTGCTCACCTTTGGGTTTTTTTAACTCCTTTAATTTTTCTGCCAGAATGCAAAGTCTGACAAGAGCCCTTCAATACCTTCCACAGGTCTCCTAAAGCTCCAGGACACCACACCAGTCACTCCTACCTGTTCATTGGGAAAAACCATCAGAGCACCTCAGCTTATAAGAGTGCCAAAGTCTATGGCATGAACACCTCAATGTTGCTAGGAATTTGAGCGTTAAGATAGGCATTAGGAGTTCTAAAAACCTTGGTGCATCATTGGTATTGTGGCTGCTGGGATCCCATCTGCTCAGTCCGACTGTGGTGTCTGCTACCCAGGCAGAGCCAACGCTGACTACACGCAGGGTGACTCGGTGTTAGAAATATCAGCTACAGGAAAAATATATCTTCAGTACTAGACCACAATGAGCTCCCAGCATACCTCGCCTTCTGTGTTGCTTTTCCTTCATTACCTGATATAAGATTATCAAAATTGTCCCACAATGATGCAGTGTGTTACAAACCCTTTGTTTTGGTGCACACAGAACTAAGGGCGTGAAAGAACTGTTACAGGATCAAGGCCGAAACATTAAATTTCTATACGTGACATCCAAAGTAACTTCAGTAGTCTTTAGGACCTTTTTCACTGTAGGTTCTTTCAGTAAACAGAGGAAAAAAATACATACGTGTAGAAAATTATTCTGTCCTTCTTACATCTGAATGGAGATCTTGTCTTACTCTATCGACTAGGAAAAGCCTAGAGAGTTTCCTCACATTCTGGGTGCCTCAAAGTGTCTAAATTAAGAGGAGATCTCAACCTAATGCCATAATCTCAGTGCAGTTAAAACATGAATCACTCTGTTCTGCAGATTTTCTATTTTAATCCATCAGTATCTGAAATCTGTGTTCCAGGACAACACAGGAGAGAAAAAGATGTCATCTTATCAGATGAAAAGGAACACAGGACAACGAGATACCGTTTATAGAGAGTAAGCATCAGAAGTGACAACCAAAGCCAACTGAGGCTCCTGGGGGAGAGAATGTTGGTTTGTCCTATAATTAAATTCACCCTCCCTTTGCCAAGCTCCCTAATCCTGTTTTGAGTGGGAGTCATTTTCCGACAGGGAAAATAATATATATGGAATCAAACAAGTTGCCTCAGGCAGAGCAGAGCAGGAGGGAAGGGTGGGAAGCACACTCTTCAAATAGTTTCCACTCCTGCTCTCTGCCTGCTGACCACAAGCTGTTGCAATGCAAACTGGCAACAGCAGCTCGACCAAACAGCCATCCCACCATGGCCTTCTTTTGTCCTGCTTGTTTCCAGTGGAGATGATTTCAAGGGAGCAGAAAATGAGACAGCCTGATACTTTAGATACTTGATTGTTTGACACAAAATAGCCTCATCCTTCACAGAAAGGATAAGAGCCTTCAATGCTGCAAGTGTGTAACCACAGACACCGAAGCACCTAAAGGTCTTCAGGAGTCTCAGAGTTAGGCTTTGAGACCGGGCACCCAGTCCCAGTATTTACCTTACTCCTGAATACCTTTGAAGTTCTGAAGACTCTTGACCCCATTGCCCAGCTGCTTCACAGCACTGATAGAATTTTCCTACCCCAAAGAGTTAACAGACAGCACAGACACTCCAAACCTTGCAGGCTTCTTTGGTCATGGAAGCACACTAACCTCAAGCATGCCAGCTTTCTTCCTAATCCTAGTTTAAAGGTGACTAGAACAATCACAGAATCATAGTGTACTTTGAGTTGGAAGGGGCCTTTGAAGGGCCAGCCTCCACAATAAACAGATACAACCCAAAACCTGGGTTTAGAACTTTCTCCTGTAAGTCTCAACACACACACAATTTTATTTTTCACCATTATAGAATCATGGAATGGTCAGAGTTGGAGGGGACCTTAAAGATCATTGAGTTCCAATCCCTGGCCCTGGGCAGGGACACCTCCCACTAGACGAGTTTGCTCAAAGCCCCATCCAGCCTGGTCTTGAACACTTCCAAGGATGAGGCATCCACAACCTCTCTGGACAATCCGTTCCAGTGTCTCACCAGTCTCACAGTAAAGAATTTCTTCCTAATATCTAATCTAAATCTCCTCTCTTTCAATTTAAAACCATTACCCCTCATCCTATTGCTACACTCCTTCATAGTCTCCCCTTATCTCTCCTGTAGGCCTCCTTTGGAAGGCTGCTATAAGGTCCACCTGGAGCTTTCTCTTCTCCAGGCTGAACAACTCCAACTCTTTCAGCCTGTCTTCAAAAAGCCAGTCCTCAGATCATTTTTGTGGCCCTCCACTGGACCCGTTACAACAGACCCATGTCTTTCCTGTGTTGAGGACTCAAGAGCTGGACACAGTACTCCAGGTGGGGTCCTTCAATCTGCTGTCCACACTTCTTTTGATACAGCCAAGCAAGCAGTTGGCTTTCTGGGCTGCCAGCTCACGCTTCTGGCTCATGTCAAGCTTCTCATCCATGAGCACTCTCAAGGCCTTCTCCTCAGGGCTGCTCTCCAGCCATTCTCTGCCCAACCTATATTTGTGCCTGGGATTGACATGTCCCAGGTGCAGGACCATGCACTTAGTTGGTTGAACCTCACGAGATTTGCAAGGGCCCTCTCAAGCCTGTGCATGTCCCTCTGGATTGCAGCTCTTCCCTCTAGCATGTCAACCACGCCACCAAGCTTGGTGCGATTGGCAAACTTGCTAAGAGTGCACTCTATCCTACTGTCCATGTCTCCCAGAAAGATGTTGAACAGCATTGACCAGTACTGATCCTTGAGGAACACCACTCCTCACTGACTGCCACTTGGATATTGAGTCATTGACGGCAACGCTTTGAGTGCAGCCATCCAGCCAGCTCCTGTAGGTGGCCCATCCATCAAATCCATGACTTTCCAATTTTGAGACCAGGATGTCATGCAGGACAGTGTCAAAGGCTTTGCATAAGTTGCTCTACCATTGTCTACCAATGCTGAGGCAATATCATAAAAGGTCACCAAATTTGTCAGGCGTAATTTGCCCTCAGTGAAGCCACGCTGGCTGTCACCAATACCTCATTTTCCATGTGCCTTAGCAGAACTTCTAAGAGGATCTGCTCCATGATCTTGACAGGCACAGAAGTGAGACTGACTGGCCTGTAGATCCTCACGTCTTCCTTTCTTCCCTTTTTGAAAATGGGTGTTATGTTCTCCCTTTTCCTAGTCAGCAGGAACTTCACCAAGTTTTTATGACTTTTATCTCCAGTAAAGTTTGCCCTTGTTGTTTAAGTGCAAAATATAAGATAACACAGGAATTTGCTAAAATGTGTTTAGACAGTTCTCCCATTTTGCTCAAGAGGAAGCTTCCAACTCTGAAAAACATCGACCATTAATTGTTTCCAACAGATTTTATGAAAGTGCAAAGATTTTTTCTGAACTTCTACTGTGGGAACACTTAATCTAGAAACCCCTTGCTGATCTGAGGTCTGTTTGGAGCTTTTCCTTGAGTTAAAACTGTTTGGGGGTCCTTTTAAGATACTTCTGTCTACTGTTTAACCGAAGAGTTACACCTTTTAAAGTCCATCAGATGACTCAGAAGATGATGTAAAGGCAAAAAGATCTGATTCAGAACTTCTTCCCAATATTAACCATCTAACAAGAAAACAAGTTGGATCCTTGCTTCATGAATGAGTTGTGCACAGTGCTGCTTATTAGGTAACCTTTGGTTGTTTAAGAGTTATTTGGCACTTTTCCAACAGAGCTGACAGCCAAATAACATATAATCTGTTTTTCAGCAAAGCAATTACTAAGTAAACCTGAATACACTGAAGGAGTAAACGACAGGTTACAACACCTAGAACAAGATGCCACACCTGAAAAAGCTAATATTACCTGAATAACTATTATCTGTAATCACCAGAATATGCTGAAATTATTGCTTTATTTAGTGGAAGATTAAGCCACCTGCTCTTAAAAATACATGCTAAGTACTTGTTTACTGCACTTCCCTCCTCACACACGCTTAAGAGATGCCATAATTATTCTTGTAGCACATTACTGGAAACGATGCATGAACCTCAAATTTCAGGGCCAACTCGCTCATAGAGACAAAGGATTCTTAATTAAGGTACTCACTCCTCTTAAGAAGCAAAGCAGAGAATCTGATCCCGTGTCAGAGCTCATAATTAGAACTGTGAAAATACTAGCTTTTCCATAAACTAAAAAAAAAATAGAGATTAGCTAAACTGAAAGGTATTCTGTCCTTACACTGAATTTAACCCTCCAATTCCTCCCTCTCAGCAAAGTATTTTTGAGTCAAGCATAATATTGCATTTGCATGAAAGCTCAACACTTCATTTCCTATCCAGCTAGGTGAAGAGGAGCTTAAAATTTAAAGTATTTATATTTTCTCCTCTACATTTGGTTGGAAAAACATCACTGAAACATTTCAGTGAATTTCCAAAGCTTCTGGAATAAGTGTATTTTTTAAGCATTTTCCCACCACTGAATCAGAAACTTATTACTTGGGTGACTAGTGCACACTATTTTTTTACCATACTTATGGTAAGTATGATAAAGTCACCAAGGCTTTTCTTTAAGCTACCTTCTCCACTTTGAATTTCACACCAGCAGCACTGAAAATAAGTAATAATCACCACCATCAGTGGATCTCCCTAATCAAAAGTTTTCGTTTAGGAATAAATGGTGATGTGAATAACCACAGCAGCAAGCTGCAGATGGAGAAGGCACAAATTACTATTTCCCTTCCAACCTCTATGTCAGTCTAATGCTTGTGGTAATGTTTCACCCACCATTAAGCCGTAGGAAAGCCCAGCACATCATAAGTCTATGATCACGATAACAGAGCTGTTTGAACATACCATATGTGCCTTATAAAAAGGGAGTCTAGTTTCATTAAGATACTCCTATGCGCTGCAGGGTTTTTTTCTGAAGTTGTCTGCTACAAAAATCACTCCGTCGTAGTGGTAAATGCATCTTCAAGCAATTAAACACATTTATGCAGTCTTCAAAAACAAGATATTCTGTCACCTCAGCCATAAAATAAGTATCTGGAATAAACGTGTTATTGCAAAAGGACCTGAAACAAAAGCAGATCCCAGCATCTAATCAGTCTGGAAGAGTTTTGACCCAGTTTTGCACTTCCCAGTAAGCATTTTCCTCCCTAATAAGCCAGACTGAGGGTACGTGTACATAGTCTTCTGCAGACAGATACGAACAAGCTTTGCCTTTGCTGCAAGCAGCTTCCATGCTATCCTTCTGCCATGAGCAGGATGCGGTGCCAAGGGCAACACCTTGCCCTTCAGCAGCTCTCATCTCCTCAGTGTGAGCGCTGTAACAGCCGTGGCAGCACAGCTTCTGATCCAGGAATTGTGCACACATGGCTGAACGGCTTAAGTGCCTGCTTACACGTTGCCTCCAGACCTGCCTTAAAACGCCTCTGCCAAACACCTCTGCACTCCCAAGAAGTCCCATTGCAAATCCAGACTTGGCTCTCGGCTCCAGCCCGTTTCTGAGCGACTGAGCTAAGCTCAGCACACATGGGGTACAGTACCCACAGGCACACACTGGCCCTAATCCTGCACTCACACCTACACACCGCTCCCACTGCCGTCAGCTGTCAGCCCTCACCCAAGAAAGAAGGTCAGGGCACATGAACCTTCTCTTTCCAAGCTGACAGTGCTGGGAACCTTACTCCAAGGTTGCTATAATTTCTTTGTGTCTTTATGCAAAGATGAGGAACAACAGAATTCGGGCAACTTATTTAAATTTAAATTCTCTGCCCTTGTAGCCCATCCTTCCGTTCCTCATATGCCATTTAATATCCCTTTTATTTTTTGGTGCACCCTCTAGGGCTGCTTGAGCTGCCATTACTGGGGGCTAAATGAATCCCTTCTCCCTCAGACTTCTTATTAACTACTTCTTACTTGGATGCATTTACAGTGGTTTCAAAGTCTGGCTATTACCACAAATACAGTCAATAAACACCAGTGCAGGCCAGCTGCTACAGGGTATGTGAACAGTCATAGAATCATAGAATGGTCAGAGTTGGAAGGGACCTTAAAGATCATCAAGTTCCAACCTTCTGCCATGGGCAGGGACACCTCTCCCTAGAGCAGGTTGCTCCAAGCCCCATCCAGCCTGGCCTTAAACACTTCCAGGGATGGGGCATCAACAACTTCCCTGGGCAACCTGTTCCAGTGCCTCACCACCCTCACACCAAAGAACTTCTTCCTAAGATCTCATCTCAATCTCCCCTCTTCCAATTTAAAACCGTTACCCCTCGTCCTATC
>VXBW01005385.1:847760-909262 GCA_013400375.1 Thinocorus orbignyianus
CTGCCATGGGCAGGGACACCTCTCCCTAGAGCAGGTTGCTCCAAGCCCCATCCAGCCTGGCCTTAAACACTTCCAGGGATGGGGCATCAACAACTTCCCTGGGCAACCTGTTCCAGCGCCTCACCACCCTCACACCAAAGAACTTCCTAAGATCTCATCTCAATCTCCCCTCTTCCAATTTAAAACCATTCCTCCTCATCCTGTCACTACACTTCCTGACCAAGAGTCCCTCCCCAGCTCTCCTGGAGCTCCCTTCAGATCCTGGAAGGCTGCTCTCAGGTCTCCCCGGAGCCTTCTCTTCTCCAGGCTGGCTGAGGTCCAGCTCTCTCAGCCTGTCCTCACAGCAGAGGTGCTCCAGCCCTCTGAGCATCTTGGTGGCCCTGCGCTGGACCTGTTCCAACAGTTCCATGTCCTTTATATGTTGATGACTGTATCAAAGTTTTATTTTACGTATTAATTTTTGTATTTCCGAATGTCATGTACAAGCAGGTGCAATCAAAACTTTCCCGGCTTTATTGAAGTAGGGGTTTATTAAAACTACCAAAAGCAAATGCTTGAATGTGTCCACATTTCTACACAAATCAATAGGATCACTGAGAGAGTTTTCATAAACTACTAGTAGAATATCAAAAATACACTTTGTTAGAATATTCCTTTTGGAACAAACCTCCCCATCGCGCCGCAGTCTTCTCAGTACAAACGGGAACAGTAGATGGTGCTGTTTGATGTCGTCTCCCCTTTATGTTATCTCTGGAATTAACACGTTATTTTTTTCATGTATTCTTTCAACATATATTGGGGAAATTTAATACTAGGACCTTGCTGTTAAATCACCACGTTTACTAATTATGAAATATTTATTCTATAATAATATTTCTTTACTGCTTTCCAGACTTAATTTTAAAGCGCATTTCTTAGGATGCCTCACCTCCTCAGAAAGTAAGAGTTGCCCATTTACCAGTCAGATCATCATTATGAAGTGCACGATAGAACCAGTCTTTGCCATAACTTTGTCATGGGAGGGACACATTCCCTTTTTTGCAGAGGGGAAGCACAGTGGAGTCATAGAAAAGCCCAGCAAAAATAAGTAACAAACACTTAAAGATTTTTAAAACTGCCAAAACAGATCCCAATTTGCAGAACTCTTAGTATCTGAGCCTTCTGGAAAGTAAAATTAGTTATAAATTTAAAACTGACAAGTGAATTCTATTTGTTCAAGATAGAAAAAACAGAAAGCACTTAACTCTGTAAGAGATTCCAGATTTTAATGATGTTGGTTTCAACAAGCTGACACGTTAGTTCTAATCAAGTTTCATGGTTTTTCTCCCTGTTACAAATACAGCTCCAGTCTCTCTCCTGCTGGACACTGTCAGCTCCGTTCCTACCACCCTCCCTTGACTGATTTGCTCAACGTCACATTGAAGCTTCTCGTCTTCACTTTGAAGTCCTTCACAGAAACAACCTTCTGCTGCCACTTCTATTTATAACTGCTTCCCCGACCCTTAATGATTCCCCAGTTATGTTAGCTTAATGGATGTGTCTGTTTACGCCCCTATCTACTCTACACTTTCCTCTGTGCTACCTACAGGATCCAACACAGCTGTAAAGGAACACTTCATTCTCTTATACACTTTCGGCTGTCTCTCCTGAATGATAAATCTTAGGTAGCAAATAAGAAAAGCAGAGAGTGAAGCTGAAATATGTCTAAAACAGAGAACATATGTATTTCTATAATCATAGAATGGTTAGAGTTGGAAGGGACCTTCAAGATCATCAAGTTCCAACCCCCCTGCCATGGGCAGGGACACCTCTCCCTAGAGCAGGTTGCTCCAAGCCCCATCCAGCCTGGCCTTAAACACTTCCAGGGATGGGGCATCAACAACTTCCCTGGGCAACCTGTTCCAGTGCCTCACCACCCTCACAGCAAAGAACTTCTTCCTAAGATCTCATCTCAATCTCCCCTCTTCCAATTTAAAACCATTCCCCCTCGTCCTGTCACTAGACTTCCTGACCAAGAGTTCCTCCCCAGCTCTCCTGTAGCTCCCTTCAGATCCTGGAAGGCTGCTCTCAGATCTCCCCGGAGCCTTCTCTTCTCTCAGCCTATCCTCATAGGAGAGGTGCTCCATCCCTCTGATCATCTCCAAGCTTGAATCACACACAGGCATGATTATATTCAAAGCCATTCTAACACTTCGCTAGGACTATCCTCTTGCTTGAAACCCAGCACGCACAGAAGGCTTTACAGGAACAATTGCACAACTCGAACACCCTCTGCATATTACATGCTACTTGTGCTTCTAAAGCACAACAGCAGCTCAAATTGTGAAAAGCAGCTGATGTTTGAGATGCGAGATTTCTTTGCATGTTAATGCAGAAAACAAAAATCCCCACAGAAAGTTTGTATGGAGACAGTCAAACAAATCAACAAGCAAACAGGAACCAGGTCTTGCACGCAACTTGTTCCAAAACACAGCCAGGTTTTGTTTTCAAAGCACATATTTTTTCCACAGAAAAAGATTTCATGTTTTATTTTTCTGTCCAAGAAAAGGGATATTTGTCAGCCTCCCCACCACCATTTTCCCCTCTCTCTGTGGCTACTCAGAACTTTTGAGCCGTGAAGGTATTTGGAAGCATTAGTGTCAGACCAAGGGAAACAACCCCATTTCTTTTATCCAGTGCAGGGAAAGAAGAAGCCCCCCACCCAAGCTTCTAGCTGCACTCAGAGACTGAAAAGCCTTTAAAACCTGGGAATAGCTTTTGCAGAAGTCCTGCAGCCTGGGGTAGGCAGTAGCAGTGCTGCTGCTGGAGGCAACAACCACCCCGCTACTTAAAGCAGCATCTCAAGTACAGCTGCCCAGAAGCTGAGGTGATGGAGCCCCCGCAGGGGCTCTGCTCAGAGCAGCCTGCACAGCTTCAGCCAGCAAGTATCATGAAAGACTTGGCCCAATTTCAGCACAGTAAGTAAGAGACGTGCAGCAAAACCAGTGTCAGTGCTCAGAGCACTGGTGTCAGAGCTTCTCCGGACCTCACTCCACCAGGGAGAAGGAACAGTGGCCTGACAGCAAAGGGGAAGGACTGCAGTATTTGTCTCAGTTTGTGTGATGTTATCAATGTATTTTAACTCCTGCTTTCACACGAAACATCTGATATGAACTTAAGCTGGTTTCAGAGATAATTTTTTTATAGCACAGTCTTAATACAGGTTCAACTGTGTTAACAGAAACAGCAGGAAGGGCAGGAGGAGCCACAGGGTAAAGAGAGGCACGATGGAAGGACAAGGGGAACCTTCCTACCTGTAGGACTGTGGTGACCCTCCTGCAAATACAGTATGCCCACTGAGCCACATCCCTGCTAGCTCCTGGGACCCTTGGCAGCTCCTTTTAGAGTGACTCCTGATCCTCCTGCACCACCAGCCAGAAAACCACACACGCTACACGGTGATCTTAAGCATTTAATAACTCCAGCCTTTCTTAAAACAATGTTTGTCTCCTTGAGTTTTTTCACTGTCTTATAAATAAAAGAGGGTATGTTCACCCTCTGGGACAAAGGTACATATTTCAACTCGCAGCAGCAGCTGTGAAGAAGGGCAGGGAAACACAGCTCTTGTCCCCAAAGGGGCTTCACTGAAGGAAGATAGCTTTAAAATTAAGCCAGGGCTCTGCTCCATTCTCAGAATATACACTGAATTAGCAAGCCAGCCCTGGTGCCATCTCTCAGAGTATATTAGTTCCCCCTCAGCATCCCAACAGACCTGACACTGGAGGCAGCTTGAGTCGGGGCTTTTTTTTTTTCCCACAGCTGCCTGGGCTGCAGCCACTTCAAACCAACCAAAAGGCAGGTGAGATCTCTGCAAATACTGCTGCCTCTGCAGTACAGACACCCTGTTTTCATCTTTAGTTTGGGCATATTCACATTTTGCAGTCATTCTCCTTGACTACACATGCAAACTCCTCACGTACCCACTGCCAAGAAAGTTCCACCCCTGGCACAGTGCACACACACAAGTTAACCAGCAGCATGGACACAATTATCCATACAGAGTAGCACTCCCGTGGTTTTGTCCTGCTAGGGCAGCTCAGTGAACAGCATGGGGATTACCTGCCTCTCCTTGACACCTACCATGCTCCTTCCATAGCCTATGGATTGGACATTCCCTCATGTCATGAACTCAGGCAGAGTTCCTCCTCCTGTGCTTTATCAAGGTGCTGTCACTCTAAACAGGAACATCTGAAAGCTCCCATATCTGAGCAGGCTGCAACTCTCTCATATTCTTCCTGCAATTTCTGAGCAGAGGTTGTCAGTCATAGGTATGGGCCCTTGTCTTACTGTTTTAAGATTAACCATAAAACTTCCAACACCACTGAAAAAAAAAAAATAAAAAAAATCAAGCCGGTCAATTCCCAGAGTTTCATCTTTGTCTGTTTCCCCTCCTACAAAAAGCTGGAGCAGCCAGACACACAGCCTGAACAAAAGGTTTCCAAGTTACTCTGTCTGATGGAAAGCATAAGAGTTTTAAAGATTTACGTTTAAAAAAATAAAATATCCATTCCTACACTGACAGCCTCAGTTTCCTCACTGTGGAGCATGTACTGGGATTTAGCTGGAGTTCTGCCAGGCATTTAGGATCCCCCTTCCTGGTACACACCTTCCCCTCCACAGCAGAGCGACCAGTCTCCTCTCCTTTCTTCAAGGCCTGCTCTGGCAGGAATAATCCCTTCTCCTTCCCTGTGTGCCCCTCCTTCTCCCAAACTTCCTTGTTTTTCAAGCCCTTACTCAGACACCTCTCCCAATTGCTTATCCCATTTGCCACTCTACTCTTCAGAGCAGGCTTTAACATATTTGCTTTGTTCTTTGCCATCTTCACACGCCCTTTAATAAGCCAGGCTGATTTCTTAAAATTTTTAGTGTGTCATGCTAGCCTGCCCACTCACTACCGGGCACAAACATGACTCCCACATCTCCTGAGAAACACAAACTGGGAAAGCTGGATGTGCACGCTGCCACTTTTATGACCAGACCATTTCCCCAGCCCTGCTCACCACGCAGCTGCCTAAAGGCACATGCCAAGGGAGTGTGAGCACGGGATGACAAGGAGAGACCACGAGTGGGAGAGGAGAACGGCTCTGTCCCCGTGGCAGCGATACCTGTTGGTGCTGCTTGAAACTATTCTGTTAAAACCTAAAGAAAGGACAAATGCAAGCCACCCAAAGGTACATTCACACACTATAGACAAACTCACAAATAGGTAAATCCTTGTCTTGCAGAGCTCCTGCAGATGCCAGGTGCTCTGTTCCCTTTCTCAGAGGTGATTCCTGCCTTCTACTGACATTTTGCTCTCAGATGGAAGGAGGTAGTTCCTGCCTTGGCCAAACTGGCCAGTACAAACCAAATAAAAAAAAAAAAGTGCCATGATTTTTTTTTAATCCAGTTAGTGAGAAGCAACTTCTTGTACACCTGATTCTTATTAAGTTCCTTTGAGTTCTCCCCAGAAAACCATTGAAACTAAGTGGCTGTGACATTTGATCTTTCTAGTGAAGTTGTAGGGTTAAATTTGCATGTTTTGCTGGCCTTTCATCTCCTGATGATTACACACCCTCTTTAGATAGCAAAATGAAGGCCTTGAGTCCTCATCAGCCCCGCCGTACTCTGTCACGTTGAGGAGCAATATTGCTCCAAGGACCATTTGGTGGCATCACCCTCGTTGAACACACCAAGGGTCCTGGGACTTCCCTCCCGTGAGCTCACTACCAGCTGCATCAGCTCGAAGGGGAATTCTGCATCACTTGGCTTTGCTCAGCACAGTTCTGGGACTGGTGGTGGAGTGCAGCACTTTGGACTGTGTGTGGCACTCCAGCACCTGCAATATGAAATGCTGTGATGAAACCATGCTGATGGGCTCTGGCAGCCAGAAGAAGAAAGTGACAAACTTTTCATTAAGTACACCTTTAATCTGATTCTGGCAAGATACTGGAAGTATCCTCAAGTTCTATACCATACATTCTTTACAAATTAAGTCCTTCAGCTGGTTTAACCACGAACTGTGTCATCAGCAATGAATTTGCAGCATCCACAACCTTTTTTCTACCATAACACCACAGAGATAAGAATAAAGGAAAACTTTCAGCTTTCGTATAGTATTTATGGGTAATTATAGTAGGTCCCCGCCTCTATTAATCCAAGCAATCCCTTTTAGGCATTATTATCGGTTTATTAAGTTCCTCCCAACCAACGAGTGTTACAAGAATTTTCTCCTTTCCTTCAGTCAGAATATGAATATAGTTTAGTGTGTTTATATGGAGTGCTGCATATGGTTTTCTTTTGCCACGTTTCACTTGTGCATTATTCACTGAGAACGTGTGGCAGGGCACAAGCAGGGCTGGGCGGTGGAGCAGAAAGCTCTAACGCTTCACTGGCTCTCTCCTTGCAGGACAGGATGCAAATAGTGACACCTGCCCTTCTTCTGAGGATCTTCTTAAAGTATCACTGTAAAGTAAATACCCTAAAAAGGATTCACACAGGCTGACACCTGGCCCATGCATCATCTTTACTTTCTAGGAGGTCATCTATACCCATATGGATGTACACACCTATGAACTGCTGCAACGTTGCTACCCAGTAGCACCAGTGGTTCCTCACACAGAAGTGGCTGAACACTGTGTCCAAGTCCCAGACGTTAGCTCCTGGTCAGCTGGGATTAAGTTCCTTTGAAATTCTGTCATTCTGTCATCACTGTGCACTGCCACCCTCTCTTAACGTACTTCAAGAATGAAGTGTCAGACCCTACTTTAGAAGATCAATCACAAGCAGAAATCTCTTTGGAAGGAGCACTCTGCAACTCTTCTAACTTGTTACAGACAGAATCCCGAGACATTCACCGAATTTTGAGCTGCAGTTTTAAAGTATTAATTGATAATGGAATACTTTCACTGCACCGTGCCCATTATAGTTGTTCACATTTGTGAACTAGGACCTCATCAGAATCCAGAAGAGAAGGATTAGGAAGTATTCACCTGTGGCAATTAAAATTTCACGTTCAGAAAGCATGCACAAAAACACTAACTCTAAGATGGGTATTTAGTTTACAAATCA
Source organism: Thinocorus orbignyianus (assembly GCA_013400375.1). Taxonomy (NCBI): domain Eukaryota; kingdom Metazoa; phylum Chordata; class Aves; order Ciconiiformes; family Thinocoridae; genus Thinocorus; species Thinocorus orbignyianus. The sequence goes on from VXBW01005385.1 coordinate 854,850, forward strand.
TTCCCATAGAAGCCAGGGAAAGTTGAAACTGTCAGATTTGGGCTGAATTCTAGTGAATTACTATATGCAGCCTCTCCAAGGAAGGAGGAGAAAGTCACACGTGACTATATATTTAAAGATGGTCATTTTACTTTGCACCTGGGAGAGTCAACAGCAAATTCTATTGTATATACACCAGCCACTCACCACCATCAGCGGCTTCTGAATATTAGGTTTTTATCCTGGACCAGTTACAATAGTCAACAACCACCCACACTATTGCAGAAATGGAACAGGGCTGACCTCTGTACATTGTTAAATTTAAGATTTACTTTAATGAACCTAGCCAAGATCTTGCTTTCCTTTGCACCCAGCTCCTCCCAAAGGATTTCATAAACACATCCAAAGAACTATAGGCAACTTCAAGATGTGGGAAGCACTTGAAGATTCTCTCTCCATAGCTACATTAACATTTTTTAAATACTGTTAAGGCAGAGCCTGTTGCTGATGCTGCTTTTGAATAATTTTATCTGTCAGGATATTTGTAGTCTGTTCTTATAGAGGCAAGAAGCTGAAAGAAAAACAAACAACCCATCTACCACTACAAACTATTCCAGGAAAAGAGGGAAAAACAATTGTCAGCATTACATAGATAAAGGTGTTTTCTTCCTGCCAAATTTCAGTTCTGCTAAAGAAACCCATGACCAACAGATGAAAACTAACATAAAATAAGGATGCATTCAAAATTACCTATATTTAGATGGGCTCAAGTTTTCTCTTCATATCACAGCTTTCCAGACAAAAATGCCACCTTGGTTCTGCTATACCTGCTGCCACTGTACCTACCACTGCCAAAAAGACCATACAGGCAGGCAAGGCTAATAGCAAAGAACTCTTATAGCAGAGTTATTTGCCTACTGTGAAAACGTTCAAGGCAAGCTAAACTTCAGCAATAATAAAGATCCTACAGTCCCCTCCTAACTCCCAAATATCTCTAATTAGATAAACGCAGACTTCTACAAAATGGAAGAATAAGCAAGGACGTATTTGAGTTAAATACAATAAGCATTGACCAGTAAAACATCAATGATTAGAAAAAAGCACCCATCAACCTCTGAAAAATTAGTTCATGTATGACTAGTGTCCACAAGGAGTCAGGACAGCCATTGAAAAAGCTAATGAAACGGCTTGTGGCTGCTACAGAAAAAGCACCTCATGATGCCACCTCACAGTAAAGAGAAGCTACTTACTGCACATCAGCCTCAGACTAAATGTATCCTGTAATTCTTCCAACGAGCAGAACAACTAAGACCTCATGTCCTTGCCAGCTCCAACAAGGGTTTACTGGGAGGCTGCACAGAAGTTTTGTCAGGGAAGCATTTGAGATTACACAGTTGTATTGAATCTCTAAACTTCCACCCACAGATACTGTCTGTGGCCTGACCCTGATCGCTCTACCACTCTCCTTAAGAAAAAAAAAAGGAAAAAAAAAAATCACCAAGCTTGCGTGTTCAAATACGACGACAGGGAACAGAGCAAAGAGATACTGTCTATTTCTCTTTAGCTAAGGGAATCTATATGCCTGCCCATTTATTTTGTGATTATGCATCTGCAATTTCTCTGGCAATCAGACTAGATATCACCATTCATCTAAGAATATATTTGTGTTACTGCTTTAATCTGCACCGATCAGCCAACCAGGAGATGTAGCTGGGAAAAGTTGCAGTGAGCATCTCTGCAGTAGAAGACGCAGAACAACTCCAGACTACAAACTACAGCAAGACGAATAAAATCTGCATTTATCTCATGTTTTGGTGTAATGCAACTGTTAGGATTTATTACTCTGGACAAATCTCATGTCATGTGAGAATCTCTATGCCCGGGAAGAACGTGGCTGTATGGCACACCACAAAACTGCAACGGCTGATGAACTGATTAGTCAGAACACAGCTATTTTTCTTGTCCCCTGAGGTCTTTTCTCTACTTTTCCCAGACAGGCAGCACTGGAACCCATGTCCATGAGACCTTATCTAAGCTCATAATATGTTGCAATCCCCCTGAATACACAGCCTATAAAGTCAAGATGCCTTAGCATACCTTTTACAGAGCTACTCAAATATAAATTATCCAGCATCTATCCATGCCTCTTTCTTGATCCTCAGTGCAGGTAATTCGCCATGGGCCACAGAAATGCACGTGGAAGTTTGATTTATAACTGGTCCATGACACAGGAGAGAAAGCTAATTAAAAAAAACAGGGTGTTTTGAATGATATATCATAGAATCATAGGATGGTCAGAGTTGGAAGGGACCTTAGAGATCATCAAGTTCCAACCCCCCTGACATGGGCAGGGACACCTCTCCCTAGAGCAGGTTGCTCCAAGCCCCATCCAACTTGGCCTTCAACANTTGAACATTTAAAAATCTACCAAAGATCTGGCAAAAATTAAGTCCACTTGTCCACAAAGATTTTTTTCCATGAAATATATTTTTGCATCCTCTGAATTGAGAAACTCAGCTGGTTCGTGTATTTCGCCTGCCCTTTCAGATGACCTTGCAGTACCCACCCCACTTTTCCAAGGTCTAACTGCTTATATCGTCCAGCAAGGAACAAAAATGATCATAGGGACACTTCCTCTGAAAATTTTAACAGAATTTGCAAAACGTGTTTCCAGTGGGATCTGGTATAATGATTTAAATTAAACCTGTATTTAAACCTATCTAAATCTATATTAACACTTGCATCTAGTTTCCTGCAGCTTAAGAGGGTCTTAATTCAGCTACATGAGAGCACTTACCCTAAACTAGATGTAACTCAATTCTGGTGCCTTAACAAGTTGCCTCTTGCCAGCAAAACCAATGCCTAAATTCCAGTGACAAAATAAAATGAATCATCTCATAATTAAGGAAACAGAGAACATAATGGACAGCTACATGCATGGGGGTTTTTTTTGATGAGGGTAATTTGCTCAGTGAGTATAACTACATCAGGTTTGGTTTCATGTCTAAGACACCAAGAAAAACCAAAACCACTCAGGCTTGCAAGTGAAACAGCCTTTACCACAACTTCAGTGCACCAGTTAAAACCATCAGCTATATCATACTACTGCAACCCGCCGATGCAGATGGGCCACTGACTTTAAGATCCTTTCTCCAGAAGGCTCAGTTTTCCCATTCAGCACAGTTTCTTTAAAGAAAACTATTATCTACTGATAGACCTTGGCAGTCGAGTGAGGTGCATAAAATCCTACTGCTGGTTTGAAAAAGGATTTCATCTCTAAAAGCAGGAAGCCTCTGAATTGCTTAATACAGGGATTTATGATTTTTTTTTCCCCCTTTCTGTTTGTAATAGAGACCCAACACATCTCTGAGCCAATGAGACAAAATTCACCCTGTTTCCTGTTCTCATTGAAACTGACACAAGAACACACTCTCAACAGCTGTACGAGTACAGTAAGGGTTTAGAACAAGCTCTTCCAGGCTGTGGTAAAGCTAACAGGATGCCAGAAGGAGCAGTTACTCTTCTGCCTCCCAGGGCAGGGCCTCAGTGTAGGCAGAACCACAGCATGATATTTGCCAGCTCATTTTTCAGCCTTGAACAGCAATGCTTCCCATCTCCCTAAACTTAATTTATCACCATACAGAGGATCTGCTTGAAAATCCTAGTAAGTGCCTTTAGAGGAAAGAGTATAGAACAGTATCAAATCCTTTTCCAGCCACATACTAGAACTTGTTTTTGCATTGGTTTTGTTTGTTTGTTTTTAAAAGAGCACAGCCAGACAGTTAAGCTATTGCAGCACAATGTTTTCATCCAGCCCAGCAAGTAGAATTAACAGCATCCACTGATGTCTCACAGAGTTTTGGTAAGTATATCATCTTGGATCTGTTATCTACCCTTTGGTCTTCAAACTTCATATTAAATAGCAGCACAGGTCTTCCAGACTTTAATAGGAACAAGGATGCACTGAGAAAGAAATTCAGCAGTTAATTCAACCCCTTTCTATCATTCAAAGCCATTATAATTCTCTGGTTTTGCCAGAAAATAGGAAAATGGGAAAACATGATACTAAGCAAAATTAAACACTATTTTGGTGGAATTTTTGTATGAAAAGCCTTTTAATTTTTAGAAGGGCCATCCCAGTACAAATTTTAGTGAGAACAGAAATGCTCCTATTGACTTCCCTCCACTTTGGGTCTGATCCCAAGTCCACAGTTTTCCTTTGCATTGTGGAAAGACAGACTTGGGATAAAGCTCTCTGCAGCTCTATTTATTCAGCTTGTGTCATGATAGCTTAAGAAAAAATTCCCAGCTACTCCTCCAGTAAGGAAAGAAGCTGAAAATAAACAGCTCACCAGAGTACCAAAGCAAAAGGAAAAATGAGATTAAATACCAGCATTTCACACCTCTATTTTGTCCTCCTAAAACTACAAAGACACTATGGGAAGCAGAAGTGCTTCCCATAAAAATCAATAAAAGCATCATCACCAGCCTTCAGGGGAACGGAGTTGGACCTATACAGGATTTTTTAGAAAAAAAATCATCTTAAACTCCAAAAGAAGCATTCATCACTAGAAGATTGAAAGCCATGTGGGGAAAAAAGGGAAAAAAAAAGCCAGTCTCAGTATCTAAATACACTGCAACAGCAGTTGGTCTTATCAAAAGAGGAAACGTAATTCCCAATTACTCCGGTCTTTCCTCTGTTGCTTTCTGCCAACAGCCAGTGGAACGTGCGTCCTGCTTTCAGATGAAGTTAGCCAAGGTCCAGGAAACCACAGGGCTCAAGGTGGCCTCACATTTCTCCAGCCAAAATTCTTCTGCCTAACATGGAGTTTCAGAGTCAGACAGAAATCAGTGATATTGCTACTCTCAGTCTTCTTTCATTGTGTAATTTATTGAGTGCTAATACTTTCCTCTCCTCCTTGTACAAAAAGGAGTTTATGACCAGTCAAACACCAGAGACAAGTTTGACCTGTGTGCTGTAATAAATCAGGAGCCAGGAGCAGATGGAGAAGGGTTAGGAAGCATACTAAAGTCATTCTTGAGTTACACCTATGGTATATGGTCCACTTAGAAGATTTTTGACCTCACAGCACAGGCATTTGTTTTCAAAGCCCATTAACAACAAAAGAGGGGCAAAGGGGGAGAGAGTGTGAGCTGTTGTAGGTCCCACTTAAGAACAACACACAGACTCCATAGATTTCCACAGCGAGGATCAGTGAATATGCATTCTGATTATTATTTTTTTCATTTATTGCTCCTGTTGCATTACGAAAAAATGCCACTAGTAGTTAATTCAACCTTTTGCTACAAGTTCTGCTGGAATTACATCAAAAGGTTTCACTGAGCTTTATAAACAGTAAGATCGGTGCGATTGCTTGAACCGAACAATTTCACTGTGTGCTAAACTTATATAGTGTATTTGGTCTCCAGACCACATTCCTTCTCCTGCATTCATTTCCATCTGTCATATCATCTCTGTACTTGACCTTGAATATTGTTGCAGCTTTGGAATTCAACATTTCTGTGGCTTTTTCTCAGGCCACGACATGAAAAGCTTTTTTTTTTTGTAGCTCCCAGACCACTATGAGGCAGAACAGATAAGAGTCCATATTCCCACAGACAAACCAAATACTGAACCCAGAAGCTCATGTAGAGGTTCTACTGAAGTCAACAGAAGTCACACATGGCCATTCACCTATGACTTCCTCCTCTACTCTGCGCTTGTGAGACCCCACCTGGAGTCCTGTGTCCAGTTCTGGAGTCCTCAACAGAGAAAGGACATGGAACTGTTGGAACAGGTCCAGCGCAGGGCCACCAAGATNTCATCTTTGTCATTATTGGGGTCAAAATGACATAACTGGATCAGCTTCTAGCAACAAAAAGGGTAAAGCAAGTGCATGACAACAACATCTACTTGAACAGTGTCTGTTCAGACATCACTAACCAATCCTTCCACTGCCATTGCACTCAATTACTGCTCTTCCATTCCTACCACAGCCTCTGACAACAATGCAGGTTTCCTTTCACAGTGTCACGTATTTTCCACTAACTTCGGATATTTAAACAAAGAGGTTTGCTTGACTTTTGGCCCAAATACTACTTTTGTTTCATTTAAGTTTTTGAGGAGTACATTAGAATAGTTTTCTTTGAGGAAAAGAACAAAGGAAGAGGAAAATTATTATTTTTGACATCTGTTCTTTTGACTTCCAACTAATTAGAAAAGCTGTATTGCTGAGTGTTTTTTGTTTGCTGTTGTTTTTCGAAAATATTTTCCATCATCTCCCATAAAATCCTACGCTAAACTATCACTTAAAGCATCCCAGAATCTGCCTGTTGCTAAGATGGCATTCACTCCTTCGGGAAAAAAAGATTGCTCTGCTTTTGATATGCGTGCATATGCCTGACAATTAAAAATGACAAAATCTAATGAGACAATATTTTAAAGGAAATAGTGGGAAAATGTGGTTTATTGCCTTGGCTCTCTTGATCAGGACCTGTCTTCTGAAAGCAGCAAGAGAGTAAGTCCATATTTCCAAAGCAGAGTTGACCTCACATAACTAAATGGTTCAATCGTCAGCAACACCTTCTTGCTATCTTAGGATGGACTGTTACTGATACTAAGAGCACTATGTTACAGCATGCCAACAGTGGGAGGGAATTGAAAATAAGTGAAAATGAGCTTCCTAAATAGATTTATCTAAAATAGGCAATTTGACAACAGGTTTGATTAAAAAGTAAAATAAAATCATTAATTCTTCTGTTGCTCCATCACAAAATAAATTAAACATAAAATATTTTGTGGATGCATTGGCACATGTTTTCATCATTTTCAATCTGCAATTTCCTGAATCTGTTGTGTTTACCACAAGGAGGGCTGGTCATTCCAAACTTGCCAGCACCCTGCCTAAGGAGCATTTGTGCTTAAGGAGGTGAGTTGAAAACTCAGGAGACCAAACATATCTTGTTTAAACAGCTATAAGTTAGCAACAACAACAACAATACAAGCTCAGGATTTCTTGAAGGTCCTTCTTTGGACAGGACTTTCTGTACTCCCTTAGCTTTTCCACAAGGGTTTCCAAAAAATTTGCAAGCATCAGCTGCAAGATCAATGGTGATGGTACAGAATAACCATCCACAGGACCTTGAGCTGCTGGCACCAAAACTTAAGCACCACTGTATGGTAAAGTGCACACACATGTGTGTGACACATCAAATTCAAAGTCATTCAACAGTGAGAACAGTTTGCTCAGCTTCATGCATCCCTGATACTACACAGTATTTTTATTTCAGCACCTGGTGCACCCTTATGCCAGGATAAGTGATATTCCTGCTAACGGTGGATGCCTAATACTCGCCATGAATTCAAAATAAGATGTTACCTAGACAGTTCTTTGGTGATTCCTTTCCACATTAAAGACACACATATCTCTGCTGACTGACATTGAGTCTAGTGGTTGTTCCTCTTATCTCTGTTTCTTATTGACTTATATCCTAGCTAAATCGCTTATAGGGTTTTCTTACAAATTTAAAACACAGTGAGAGCCTAAAATCCAAAACTTACTTTTATTGTCTGTCCTTTCCTTTTGAGCTTATGAGGGATAAAAATAAAAGCAGCAAATTCAGTGGAGTCACAAGGGAAAGAGCTACACAGATTACATCACTGGCTGATTTCATCTTCCCCAAACCAGAATATGGTCTATTGAGTTTGATGTGCCAGGACCAGAAATTGGGAAACATATCAAGACAAATATTTTAAGAGCAAATACACGTTGTTGCTCTGAGATAGGATTGTTTAAAATATAAACAGTTATGCAAATAGGAAACACATTGCCTGAAATACATGAAATGCAATGCACAATAACCAGCAAAAGTAAATTTGGGCAGTGGCAGTCAGATCCTTACTCGGATCTTCTTTGCCCAGCTACTTTGGCACCGTGCAGCTATGCCCTTTTTACGTAAACTAAAGGTTTGGTTCAGATGTGAGTACAGATAAGGTGTGACTGTCCTGAGGCAGTGCTGGAAACATAAGATGCCCAGCAAAACTGTGGGCCTACATTTGCAGTTTCTTGCCTTTTTTTTTTTATGCTTTCTTCCCTCTCTTCCCGACAGAATTCCCTCAACTTCCACTGAAACAGACTGTGATCCACAGTGTATCCATACAGCCCATAAAAACAACAGAATTTATTGTATATCAATAAATCATTCCTGATTTAAGGCCAGTGATGTTCACGAGTCAATTTTTCCAGGAGAGTTTTGCAGAGCTGCAAGACAGTTTAAGCTACAAAAGTCTTCTGTCTACCTTTCCTTGGGACTTGGCACTCACTAAGTCTATCAGGCCAGTGAACATCTACCCCAGTACTCCTGCAGGGTCTGTAAATTAAGGAAGGCATCAGGCATTGCGGAATGAATGGGAAGAAACCGGGAGAAATTATTGGTCTTTCTTCACTGCAGCTTCCCCGGAGCTACGGCTGATGGGCTGGCTGAGCACAACACAGAGGACAGCCTCAAGCACAAGTGGGAACATTCAAACCTGATTTGACTGGATCAGGACTAAGAGCCCAAGACAATGGCTGGGAATAAAGTCATTGTGCTGGGGTCAGAGCTGCCCAGGGCTGCAGCTGGTCTCATTTGCCCGGCTGAGAGGGGGTTCACAGGAGGGTGGCCAGCCCAGGTTCACTCTGCAGTGAGGATTTATGTTCACATACACCAAAATCGTTTCAAGAAATGAGCACAGCTTCCTGGCTGTGTAAACACCAGTATACACGCACTAAAGGAAGTTGACAAATTTATGTCAGTAAGCTTTTTTACCTAAGTTGGTGCTATAAAGGAGAAGACACAAAGAAAAGTTAAAGATGAGGCTGTAGCACACAGATATCAGACAAAATTTATCCACCCATCAAGTAGCTGAGATGAGCAACAAATGAACACACTCAGCAACAAAAGTAAATAACAACAGTCAGTTCAAAGAAGAATTGGATCCACGCTTGTGGAAGAAAGGTGAAGCCACAACCACCAACTGCACTTGTTAGTTCACAGTGGTGATGGATTGGTTGATTAGATTTTTTTCAGGGTTAATAAGGGCAGGCCTCATGGGTCAATAACATTCTCTCATCTTGTATACATTCTCCTGGTATGTAAACCAACATTAGACAGCCAAAGCAATCAAAAATAAAAACCCCCAAAACACGTGATGAGGCTCAACAGTTCCTCAATAGCTGCTTTCCCTTGTCATGAGGTTGATGTGTTGAGCTGTGGAATTCTACAGCAAAGCTGAACATAAAACACTAAAGGGCAAAGCATTTAGTTTTGACCTAAGCACATTTGCGTGGTATAATGATGAAAGACAAGAAGTAAAAGTTTAAAATGAAAAGTAAGGAGACAACTGAGAAATATAAAAGCCTAAGGTCTTCACCTTTCTCCCTTCTTTTCTGAGTAATGAAAAAACAAGTCACAAAGAACATGACACCGTTCAAAGGAAACAAGTCCCACAGTGTGTCAGGGGAATCGATTTATTTTACTGAAGTCTTGTCTGACTGTAAATGGACAGAGTGTGAAATCAAAGCAGAACTGCAGCAGAAGATTCTCAAGAGGGACAAAAAAAAAGGCAAAATACACAGAAATCATTCGTTCAAGAGTGGTCAAACACCCCAAAGTTCAGACCTTGAGAAAGATGTAAATCCTCGGATCCTCCTGGGAAGCAGGTCAGCAATAACTGTGAAAAGGAGGAGATCGAGGCAAGCAGCCTTCAGGTAGGTGAAAACTAGCAGAGCGTGTGCATCCTCTGGTACTGAGTGTGAAAGGAAAACAGGCAGGAAAGGAGGAAGGCTGAAATCTCTCTACCATAGAGAGGGAGTAGCAGACGGTAGAAACTAGTTAGATGCTCAGATGATGAAAAACTAGACTCCAGACTGATTTTCAGAGAGGGAGGCACTATATATAGTCTTCAGTGGCAGAATTTGCCCCAAGTTGAAGATCGAAGCCCAGTCAGTGTAAACAAAACTTCCGTACCAGAAACCAACTGCAAGCTTGTGTGACATAAATGGACTAAACTAATTACATGGCTCAGCAAGTGTGAAACTGCAATGATTTTCAGAGATCCATCCACAGCTCTGGTCTACCCAGAACCTGCGTTTATCAAACATATTCTTAAAAGATTCCAGAGGAGGAGATTCTTACATCTTCCTCTGTTAGCTAAGCCATCCAGAATCACAGTGACATGGGGTTGGAAGGGACCTCTGGAGATCATCTAGTCCAAGCCCCCTGCCAAAGCAGGAATCCTCATCTTGAGAAACTTCTCTGAATTTGACTATCTTTGTATTACAATCAAAGTGCAATAAAACTTTACATTCAAAGAATCCTGAAGTTTTTTTGACTATATTCCAGTCACCCAATTAACTGTATTTAAAACACCTTGCATTGTGATAGGAAGCTCTTTCTTAAGCCTTAAAAAAAAAAAAATATATATATATATATACACACACGCCCCAACCAACCAAAAAAAACCCACCACCAAAAAAAACCCCCAAACTCCCTTTATTAAAAGTATCTAGACTTAATAACCACACTTCCACAATTGATTCCAATTTTCTATAACAAGGAAAGTGTTCCTGGAAATATGATTCTTATTGTTACTTAATGTTGATGAGTTACTCAACCAAAACTAATTAATTCTAGAATGGAAAAGTTGTTTGAGTTCAGCAGAGTCTCTGGAAAAAACACTGTTGTAGATCAGCTCTCCCTTATGGGATAAATGCAGAAAAGACAGATGGACTATTTTTGAAGCCTACAAAATCCATCCAGGTATTCCTACGCTTTTACCTTTGCACTCCGTGTTAATACAAGGAGAGCAGTGTATTTGCAATTCTATTTAAAAGGGCAGATGGCAAGAACAAAATAACTACTTCCCAATTTCAGAACAGCCTTTGAATTGTTTATGAAGTATAGGTTATTCCAGTTTGTCTACTTGGCCGAAGCACCACAGTGCTGACCTACTGAAGGGATTTATGTCAGCAGGTAACAACAGCCAATTCACACTGTCTTCTGCTTTGGCCTTGATCACACCATGGGCTCTGTCCTATTTGAACAAAACTAGTCATAAATTCAGGATACTCTGCAGTTTGCCAAATTATGGTGGAATTAAGAGGTACAAAGCTAAGCCACAGCTACCAGATAGTTAGCAAACCATTCTCCTGCATTAAAGACTCCTTGTCAGCCCTCAAGAACTAAGTGCATGCAAGCCAACGTTCCAGATCTCAGAAAAGAAAAACCAATTATACTCCTTAATTGTCCAAGTAATTGCTATGTTGATTCAATTTAGAACAGAAAGGTATAGATTACGACTATGAAGCAATCTTACACACAAGTAATCCACTCTAAGTGTTAAATACTACTGCTCACCTCTTCATATATAGAATTCTTTTTTATCAAGTTGATAAAATGAAGTCAGGAGATGTTAACCCAGCTGATTATTGGCAAGAGAGATCCTAGAAACTGATACATCAATCTTAAAATAAGTGTTTAAGCAAGTTAGTTTAAACACTTTCAGGAATACCCTCATTTCACTTCGTTAACCAAAGAGGGTGCTTAACCTGAATAGTTTTGATTCAACTGCTAAGAGCAGAATGGAGGGCAGGTGGGGTTGGTGAAGAATTAAAAAATAAAAATAGAAAAACCCACAAGAAAAGCCTGTGCACACGTTGATTTAAGTGGCAAAATTTCTTGGAAAGCCCAGAAGCTGTAGCTCAGTCATCAAAACATCTATCAGGTGTTTCCTGCAGTCCCAGCAATGCAGAGATGTTTTATCTCAGAAAAGTTTGTGCTGGATTGCATGTAAAAATCATCATGGGAACTGCAAGGAGACATTTACAAATGGCAAAACTTGTTACAGGCAAAGTCATCAGTTTGCAGCCTAACCCCATCCAGGGACATCTGGGCAGGGAAATGTGATTCAAGAAGTTTTGAGTCACCAAACTATTGTTATAGCTATTTCCTTCTGCCCCAAAATTTTCCATTTGTGGGTTTTCCATTTTTCAGCAGGTTTGAAAGGTATTGTTTTCACGGCAACTTTCTGCAAAGGCTGGAAGGGAAACCACTCTTTCACTAGCTCTCATTAAAAGGACAGAAAGAGAAGAAGAAAGAAGGAATACCCAAAAGATCTGGTCAAGTTTGGTTAAATTTAAACATGGTTGAATTATATTACATCACTGAATCACTGAGAATTGTTAATCAAAGCAGTTTCCCAAAATAAAAACACAAGAGATGCCCGAAGCCACTTTTCTGTCTCTTTAAACACTGATTCCAAGATGGAACACCAAAACCATTTGCAGTAGTGGTGAACACAAGTTTAGAGTCTCTGAGATTAGTGTCTCATCCAGCAACAACATGTCACGTAGGAATGTTAGATCTGAAATGTGCAAACAGTAGTAACATCTAAGTGCACAAAACTAGGGATAAAACAGACATTATAAAAATAAATCCTTTTGCATCAGGGACTAGCAGGATACAAGCAGAGAAAGAGATCTGCATATCTGACTGGCATTAAACTTGGAGAAATTTGGAGACTTCTGGAAAATGCTGAGTGTCCAAACCTGAGCACAAAACTAATTGAAGAAATTTAATTCAGAAAGTTCAAACAAACAAACAAAGCACAGACTCTCATATTTTCAATTTGTGCAAATGCAGAAAAACACCGTGAAATTAATCTGTTCTGCACTGGGTGGTACCCAAGTCCTCAGAGCTTTAAGCACTTTATGACCAGTCTTTCTGTAAATTATAGAAATTCAGCTCACAGTTGGCTGACAGGTGTCCCGTTGACGAACTCAACGAGGGTTTTCAAATGCAATTTAAAAAAGAAAAAATATAGGGGGAAACAAGAGATGTATGTCCATCTGGGTTTTTGTTTTGGTTTGTTTTATAAAAAACAGCAACTATTTCACTCTGGCAATAGTGAAAAATTACTCAGACTGAGAATGAAGGATCATATTTGCTTTTGCAGGAATTTATGGAAAAATAAAAATAAATCACAAAAACATTAACTGTTGTTTTAATTTTCTTTCCTTAATGGCTACACATAGTTTTGAGTGCTCAGACCTATACAAAATAGTTAAATTCAACGGAAGTGAAGGAAGTTTCTTCCAAGGCCATCTAAAGAATACTGGGCAGACCCTTAACTGGTATAAATGAAGTAGTGGTGGCTTCAGGAAAAGGAGACTGATTTACCATAGGCATCGATCTGAGAAAAAGAGGCCCCTACTAAAACAATAATGGATATATAGCTCTAGGAAATTTATTTTATATTAATTTCTACAGTAGGTGTTCATAGAGGATGGCATCTTCGGTCTATGGCGATGCAGATCTAATGGTCAGCAACAGATCTTGTAGACACGGAACTCCTGGATCAAATTCCTCCCTTGGACACAATGCTCTGGATTTGAAACCTTCCTGCTATGTGGCATATGTAATCCCACAGTTTATCTCTCTTAAAAGTACCAAACATTTCAGTAGGGGAAAAAAGCGCAAAATAGTAAGAAGAAATCCTTACACTTGTAAAACGTGAGCTGCAATAGCCAGTCTGGAGAGAGAGGGCACAACGGGTAGAATGAATTTTCATTCCAGCTTGTGTGCAACTGATGGGGACAGAAGCAGGTAGAGGACACCCACGCCCAGAAGAGACTCACACGGAATCCTGACAAACACACAGGGAAGCCAGAACAGAACTGTAGTCAGCTCTGACACAAGTAACTGGCATTTTCTAAGATCTCTGTATTCCAAACACAAGAAAGGACCTTGTCGTGGTTCAGCCTTAGCTGAACCCATGCTGATCTTGTGGCAACGAAACCAAAGCTCTGCACACTCACAAGGATGTAGGATTAAAGCACACAGATGAAAGTTAGAAAAACACTCCTCTTTTTTTTTTTTATTTTTGTTTCTTTTTTAAAAAGAAAAACACTGAAGTGCCTTGAGAGGCCAATTAGGGCAAAACAGATTTCATTTTTCCTCATGATTCCAAGGAAGGAACCAAGCTTCACGATTCAGCAGGGCAGTTTTCCTACGTAACCACAAAATGAAAATTGTCACTTCTAGATAGCTCCTCTGAAAGCAGAGCTAGCAGTGCTCACTGCTGAGGGCAGATTACACTCCCTCTCCCCTGAGCCCACCAGGATTAGCACTGATAAGCAAACATGAGAGAGCCCACCAGAGGCTCTGACAGTACCACTCCACTGCAATTAACTCATTCCCTCAAAACACAGCAGTTTAGGTGAATCAGCAAATACCAAGGAGATGGAGGAAAGAAAAGAGAGAAAATACTTCACAAAAACTTCTGACCACATACTTTAAATAAAACCACTTGACACTGCACGACCAAGGCATTTACATGATTATCTGATGATACTGTGCATCAAGAAGTTCCATAGACTTACTCAGCTTCTGTTGCAGTAGTTCATTATCCCTATCATCGTGTGCTTTCCAAGTTGCACATGCGTTTCTACCTATAAAATCCTCTGTACCTGATCCTCTCATCCCCGAGTAGTCCCACCAGGTATTAAATATTGGTATAAAAGTGTTACCTCAGTGACCGCAGCAAAGGACAAAGTGGTCACAATAAGCTTTTGACAGTTATGCCAACAAGGTTGCAGCCAACATTCAGGACACGTGCAGCAGAAATGATGTCACCAGCCTACAGCCCAAGGAGATGCTACAGCCCAAGGAGATGCTACAGCCCAAGGAGATGCTACAGCCCAAGGAGATGCTACAGCCCAAGGAGATGCTACAGCCCAAGGAGATGCTTTGCTAGGACAGAAAACAGGGACAACTACCCCAGCACAGCACACTGGGTCTGACCACAGGCTCCTAAGTGAGCCAGAAAAATTACAATTTTCTTTTTGATTATTGAACATACATTGAGTACCTTCTTATGCAAGCAAGCACACCTATCCATGCAACCTCAGTTGTCAGAATCTCTGATCTTTGTGTTCGTTTTACGGCCCCTTTGGTCCTCCTTCAGCTTGTGGGATGAAAGCAAGTCTACAGAGGGGAGGGGTCACTGCCAAAGGTCATCTATATTTAATGCAGTGCTGGGTCACAGAGCATTCCTAGGCTGAAGAGAAGGCTCTGTTGCTGGGACTTTAAAAAGCAAGTTGAAGGTAGTGTGCAGCCACACTACAAGCAGTTGTCAATCAGTTATTTACTGTGCCTTGTAACTGTTAACAGAACAACTAGAAAAGTTGGCAGGTTTCCCTTAGTGCACCATCCTATTATGAAGGAAGAAAAATTCTTTGGAGGATTCACATTAATTTAATTATAAACAAGGCCATGGGATTCACTTAATCCCAGTAGGATGAGCACTGTTAATTCATTAAACTTACTTACACAGTAAAGGATTTGCTATTACACATCCCACATCAAAAAATTTTTTTAAAAAAAAGAGAGAGAGAGAAAGAAAATCAGCTTATTTCAGCTGCTTAAATTTGTGTTACATAATGCTGCACTTCTGGAGGTCCCAAGTTAGTGAAGCACGCTTGCTCAAGAAAACATGACAGCACAAGTTTAATTTTAAGCATGTGCTTTCTGAGTCCCAGTGCACTGGTACACACGATCAAGGGAAGGCTGCAGCAGGGACTGGTGTGCTCCTCTGAATCCAGGCCAGAGGATACTTAAGCAATTCCATTAAGTCATTTTAGATATTCCCCTGATGAGGAAAAGATCTTTCTTTCAAAGTATGAGGCTCTGTCTGTCTATGCATACAAGTACACCATAGATGAAGTGAGGAAAGTTTGCAGCATCTGACATACCAACTAGAGAGAAACGAAGGTAGAGATGTAGTTAGCATCGTGCCAGCTTTAATTCAGACACACTTAATTTTTCTGGAATGCAAAAGCAGTCACTGCCATGAAGTTCTCCATGCATGAATAACAACAGCAGAATAACACTCTATGCCTACAGCTGCCTACAGACTCCACGAAAACTTGGTCACACACACTATGTATTTTAGACTCCCCATGGGGGAGTTTCATCATCATTTAGACTCCCCAGAAAGTTTCATTTGTAGAGATCAGAGCTGTAAGTAATTAAAATGGACCTACAATGTGAGATTCAGTTCTAGACATATCTCGCCCTTCAGGAAACGCCAGAACTCAACCAGCCAAATGGGCTTGCTCCAGATTTACACTAGTATGAGGGCACTCCAACATACCTGCCAATTTAGATGGTCCTGCTTATCTCTCCTGGTTTTGGCATTTAGAGAATGACAAACCCTAGTGCATGTGTTTTACTTTATGTGTGTGTAAACACATATGCATATAAAAGTAGAAAACAACCCAATACTTACTGTGTAGGTTTAATCAGGAGTACACCTTCTCACAGACCAGTTTGAGACAACTAATGTATGAATTCCCAATGGAAACTGCAACATGCCTGTATTTCAGTGAAACCTTTAAGAGAGTATCTCAAAATTCTCAAACTAAATTCAAAGTGGATGCCTCCCCCCCCCAAAAAAAAACTAAAGAACAACCCCAACAGATCAGCTGCAACGCGTTACAGAGGGTCACATAAATTAACAAAATGTAGGGGAACTAAAGCAGGATTCATAACCTACATTGTCTTTGCATGTTTCTTACTAGCAAGGAAGAAGGAACAAGAAGCTTCTTCAAGTAAGGTCACCAGCTGAATAATATTAATTCAGAACAGCAGTAACAGAGACAGGAATAGAAAAAATACAAAATAATGAAAACCTCTCTTCTTGTGATGCTAAATCTTTTACTATTAAAGGCACTTTAGTCTGATGTAGAACCGAGTGCTGCAGATGCAAACACCCTCTCCAGTTCCTACAGCATCACAGCCCCTCTCCTCGGCTGAGCCTGCGTTACAGCTCTTTGTACTACCCTCCCACTTCCCCCAGTGCTTAGTCTGGAGCAGACTGGGCATCTCAGAGGTGTAAATTATACTTCACAGCCCCTGGCTTGCCATGCACGGGGTTATTTTGGCTCTCCTATTCCCATTTCACACCCATATGCGAACGCCAGAAGTGGCTATAAAGGAGATTGACAAGGTTACAGACCACATGCCTCTGGGAGCTCTGCAAGCACCATACAAAAACCAGTTTCACACACAGAAGAAAATGAGGTGAAGGATTCTCATATTATAAGCAACGTGCCAACTGCCTCAGCAATTTCACATCGTGGTATGTATGCCATTTAGCCATATCCTCTCCACCCTCACCTCCTGTATCCCGTACAGATGGGCAACACATCATGCTATGGAGAGATCAGAAGTTACAGTGCTTTGTTGTGTTTCCTTCTGCCAAGAGAAAAAAGATGTATCTTTTGTTCCTCATTCTCTCTCCACACCAATTTGTCAGTTAGAGGTCTTGCTCGGGCTCCAAAATGCACATTCAGGACTGCACACAGGGCTTGCACCACACCTTCAAAACTAAAACTTGTCTAACTCCAGCTAGTTCACCGCTTTAGATGTCAAGAGGTGCAGATCAACATAACTGCACTGAAGTTCCAGAAACACTGCCATGGCTGAGGATACGCCTGTGGTGCTGTAGTATCCAAGTGTCCAGGGACAAAGAGGCTTTGACACGCTGAAGAAGAAAGGCTAATAATGTCACCAACACACCTCGTGGCTAACATTTACAAAGAGACATTTGACTGCTGCCTGGAGATAGGGTAGGAAAAAGCCTTGTCCTGTTGGCGTACACACACACATGCACGCACTCTGCAAAATTGTTTGAAGAGCTTGTGGTCGTGTTGTTAAATGAGTTGTGAATGTTTCCAAAAAGCCTAAACACTAGACAATGGCAGCACATTGCTAAAGAATGCTTAAGGGATTCGGGCTGATCTGATAATTGCCTGGTAAGACCAAAGCAGAAACAGCTTACAGAAACAAAGAACACGGGTCTGAATGAAGTCTAAAAAAAAAATAAAATCTTTAATTTTTAAGATGACATAGTATACACTGCAAAGAATCAGAAACCACTAACTATCTACGTAAAAACAGAACAGATCTGTCAGGAGAACAGATCCACATTTACACACCCTTTCGGAAGACACTCATCCAGAACTCCATGTTCAAAAGACTAAGTCTCCGCACTTGCTCCAAGCTGTTACAAGACACCTGACCAAGAGGGGTTTTCATTTCACACAGTCCAAAGTCAGAAGCACGGTGCAAACAGGGATGACTCGAACTTTCATTTTTGACTCCAAACTTTCTAGATGAAGCAGCCAGGACACGTATGACATAGACAAAACACCGATTTGTGCAAGAACTGCAACTCTGGTCTTGTTTCTCTAGTCAAAACCATTTAAATTGGAATTGGATGAATCCAGCAAAAATACATCTGCGAACATTTTCTGGCCTGTTAAAATGCTCATGTTCCTACACTTCCACATCAGTATTCTGCACATATCCCACCCCCACATTTAGACAAAAGGAGTGGTCTTGGGCTCAGATGGTCCCTAAGCAGCAGATCCTTGCAGGCTGGATAAGTACAGCTGAGAAAGTACCACTTTATTCTTATTATCTTCCTTTGGCACAGTTTTGGGAGACAGAGAACTATGACTGGAGCCAGCACAGCCCTTGCTACAAACACCCATACTGGTAAGTGGGAAGAAAATTTTAGTTTTATGAGTTTTATGCATAGCATCAACCTCCTCGCTTGCACACACACCAGAAACACTTAACACATCCCATCAGGAAACAGGAACAACATCATCTGATCGCTCAGCCTAAGCTGAATGTATACAAACACTTTTTCTAAATATTGAAAGGATTGAAAGTCTATATATGCCTAAAATAATCAACACGTGACAATGAACACTTAAGGAAAAAAAATCAGAGCCTATCTACCACCTGAAAACAATTACTGTGCTGGGATAGATCTCTGAGTAGCAACTGGATCTGCAATGGAGAAATCTTCAGTGTATCTAAGCAGTTCTGTAACAAGTAAAGACCATAAATTGAGACCCTAGATAAGAAGGCAAGCACACATCTCAGAAGACAATACACACACGCTATCACAAAGCAGTGTCTCTCATATCACATGCACAATATCACAAAGCAATAATGTTCTTTAATATTAAACACAGCAATATGTTCTAAGTCAGAATTCTATTATAATACTTATTTTATTAAGCAGGAGAAAGAAATTAATAAATCCGATGGTAATCTCATGTATTCAGTAAAGTTTGTGCAACATTTTAGCAAATATTTTTTGCACAGGCAGAGAAGCCATTCCTCTGTTAGGTTTGTGATCAGCTGTTGTTACCATCCATTCCTGAAATGTAAATTTAAATGAGAAACTGGCGAAGAATAAATACATTAAGAGATGGAAAAGGCAAGGGCTCCACATTCACTGAATGCATAACCTGCTTTTCCACTAGATGAATTTTAATTACATTTTGCAGATGTTTTTTGAATCTTTCGCCATAGCATGTGAAATTAATTTTTGAGGGGAGGGAATGCAAGAGGAGCTTTTCTATATTTACATGTTAAAGAGTATTTGCTGGTCGAGGCATGGCAAAACGTGTTCTGCTGTTCAAGGGAGGCGATTTCCAGGGACACAACACACCAGTTTCCAGGTCTCAACAACTCAGAAGAGACAGCATTCCCCTGGAGTGGGTACGTGCATACACAAAATAGTCCTCTGTCTTAAATAAATGTAGAGTCTTGACATAGGATGGATTTCCATTCTTGTTCCACCAAACAGGAAGCAAAAGCTAAAAATGGCCACTTTTCACTGTCATTTTAAAGTTTGCTAAATATCGAGGAAATATTGTAAAGTCACATTCCAACAGCAAATGTAATACAAGAAATAGAAAGAAAGAAACTTCTTTTTCCATTACCTATTTTGAGCAATGCTTTGATTTATTTTGAGGGGGACAGCCAAACAAGATAAATGTGTAGATCTTCACTTGAGATGCAGGCAGCAGAGACAGTCCAGGGCATTTTGCAGAGTATTTTGGTTTAAGGAGTTCAAAGGATACTTTCTTCTTCAAAGTCAAATTTCACCACCACTGGCCGGGTCATGTTCCACTTCTTATTTCGATTCCTATCCTCGATGAACTCCTGGTAAGGATCTTTCTTTGAAATAGCTTTCTTCGAGCGTACATAACCAAAAAAGACAGTTAATGCCAGGAAAGAGTAAAACAACATGACAAAGAGGATGAAGAAATAGGCGTTGTCATATGGTTTGTATTGTGGCTCTTTTTGTTCTGTAGCGTTTTTCCTTGGGTCCAGGTTCCTTTCCAGAAGTTGCAGAACACATTGCGAGATGAGAGAAGCTAAAGCCGTTTGGTTCATGTTGGGGAGTTAAAAAGCATGTCAGAAAGTACGGAGGGGAGTGAGGATCCAGGGGCGCCGAGCAATGCTTTGCTGGAGTAGGAATCTATTCACTGGCTTTAACAGGAGTTCGATCCAGCCTGTAATCATTTCCTCTTTTGGTAAGGAATGCTGTTAAGCACTTATTGAGTCTCAGTCATTTGATAATGAGGCATTTGGCTGATAAGCCTGCCTTGCCTGTGAAGTGAAGTCTATTAATAATAATAACAGAGCAATAACAAATCCCCAAGACACACATCTGCCAGGCAGTTTTAAATGTGTGAGGTGGGGGAGTTCCCCCCCTCCTTGCCCCTATATTGCAGGGCAACTCTGCTTAAGTCACTAAGGATTTTAAAAGCACCAGTAGGATATGATAGGGATCCACAGAGAGAAGGAAAAAAAGAAGAAAAAAAAAGAAAAAAAGAGGCACCTTCCACAACTGAGGATGTGATTAAGTCCATCTCTGAGTTGAAGCATGTAAACAACCACACATTTTCTAAATAAATACCTCTAAATGCCATTTTCAGGTGCTTTCTCTCAGCATCACACCTGGAAGGCTGTACAAGAGGACAGCCCAGATTCTGACACCTTTACGCACAGTCCCTAGGGAAAAGCCATCAAAATCTACTACCTATTCAGAATAACAAAGGGTTATTGGATACTGATACGGTATTTCAACCAGTTGCCATCTGTAAGTTTAACATGACAACTTAAGTTTCAAATCAGATATGACAGCCCTAGAGCTTACATGGAGAGTTGGATGTGGGTATTAGGACTGGCAGCCTGTAGCTGCGTGCTGCCACAAATACATGCCACGCTGGAAATATGCAAGAGAGTAATATCCAAACTGAAAAGAACCACCTCTAAAGCCGTTCTGAAAAATGAAACCCTTGACTGCCGCTGACGAGTGGACTACATTGAATATTTTCAGACAAGGAGCAAGGGGGTTAAGTCTTCTCCAGCCACAGGTCATGTCTACTTGCATGATAACAGCAGAGCTGTGCTCTGTGGATTCCTGCTCCCCATTGTGTTTTACAGGCTAGGTCACTCTAAAGTAAATTGTTGTTTTACAAAGTAGTGAAACCTTATCTTGCTAAAAAAAAAAAAAAAAAAAAAAAAAAAAAAAAAAGTCCTTACTGCCACAAACGACAATGCCAGCTGTTTCTGTCTGTGATCTGAATTCTGGGGAGTAAGCACCATGACTTTGAAGTGGAGAGCACATCACCCGACTAGCAGTTTGCCAACTCTGCACTGTTTCTTTAGGCCTGACCCCCTGAACTGATTGTATGATGACTAATTCACATGCTAAGATTGCAGTATATCGGTATCACTAAACAGCCTGCATTTGTCATTAAGGGTTTCTTGTAAAAAGAAAGATGAAAGTGAAGTCTGTAATTTTATATGAGCAGCAGAGTATGCTATAAGCACATTCAGAGTATCCAACCTCTAGAAGAAATGTTCAGCTCCACATTTTAGCTATTTGTTTTAAAATCAGCCTTTAAAAAAAAAGAAAAAAGAAGAAAAAAGATGAAAAATCCCCATAAAGAGCAATGCCAAATCCTGCTTTTGGTTAGGGCCACGTTATAAGAGAGATCTTATTCACCTATTCTTGTGGGTAAAGAAGAACAGATTTAGGAGACCTAATCTTGTTTTGAGAAGAGAGAAGAAAAGCTTTATCATCAGTTTAACTACAAATAAAATACATGTATTAAACTACTATAAAATCTTCAGGGGAACTATGCCCAATTTATATTCATGTAACTAGAAAAGGATTTTCATTTAGGTTTTGCGACCTTTCCAGAACTCTGTAAACTCTTACTGTTTGTTTCTTTTTTAAAGAGTTTGCTTCAGTAAAAGAAGCACGCAATTCTACATAAATTAAGTTGGACACATGCTAATTTCTGTTAATTTCTTGCCTGCTTGAGAAACACTCATGACCTCTGGTGGTCAAGTTTCTGGGGCTTTTTGGTTATTGGCAAAATAAATTTTAAAAAAACCAAAACAAAAAAACAAACAAGTGTGGGGTGGAGGGAGGTAGGACACCAAAACTGAGTAGAAAAACAAGTGTCAAAACCTCACCAGCGACTTCACAGTGACAGTTTTGGGTGTGCCATAAACAAGTTGTGCTGCTCCACCACTTCACCATGACTCTTAACCCCGAGCTGCTGCACCCCACTTCTTGGGATGCACAGTCCTTGTTTCTTAAAGTGTTTCAGCTCACGTTGTGCCATGCAGCCAGCTGACAGCCTCACAGGTACAACCAGTTTCCAAACACTGCTTAACGAAAGGCACACAAAGACTTCTGTTCGCTCTCCCTACTTTTCAGACTGTTAGATCCACACCAGCCTAAGCCTGGAAGCTGAATTAACTGTGTTAAAACCAAGCCACTCTCACCAGTACGCAGGCTTGCCACATCCCACTGGGAGCTCACAAACTCCAAACCCGGGCACAACGCTCTACACCTGCCTTTCCAGACATGCCATAACGTATCCTGGTCTTCCCACAGCAGGAGCTACTCTAGACCAGTGTAAACCACCCTTAACATAAACAGTATCACATTTCACCTGTTTCCACATGAACACTCGTGGTGTAACCTCCACACCACCTAAGAAAGGATGATGCACAGTGGAAGCTTGTAGCCTTAACGCTGCCCACTGTAGGAGAAATTCAAAGGAGTTGCATACACACATACAAGAAAACTACAAACCAAGGCTCACACATACCGTAGCAGGCAGACTCTTCTGCCTCCAAGCTGGAGCAGGCCTCCAGGGATGCTGCTGGGTAAGAAGTGGAGCCCAAACCACACTCTGATCAGCCTTGGGAAGCATTAAACCTTCCAGCCACAGCACAGCTTATTCCCTCCTGCTCCAGAGGAGCTGGGAGAGGGAAGCAGCTCACTAGCGGCCCATTGAACTCACCTGTGCTGCCCTGGTTGCCCTTCCTGAAATGCTCTTGCCCAAACACACCTGCCCCGAGCCATTTGATATGACCCAACCCCAATTCAAGGGAGACAGGAGTTCACCCTTCTGCTCCTCTAATATAATCTGGTTTTGTAGTAACTTCTAGTGTTTCTTTGCACTGTTGCTGCATCTAGTTGAGCGGATCAATGTTCTGTTAGGCTATGCAAACAAACATTGCTTTAAAGTTGCTTTTTCTCTCCTTTTTTTTTTCACCCTCCCTCAAACAGCTAAAAGTACATAATGGTGCTTTGAACAAGATCCTAAAGAGCTATTTCCAGAAAGTGGTCCAATTCTTTTTAGAGATGCAAGTACAAGAAATTCTTCAAATGCGGGGGGACAAAGAGTGAAGATTAAAAAGAAAGTAAAAGATTAAAAGGAAAAGACCATAAGAAAAACTCAAAGTGGGGGGAAAGATCAAAAAGAGGATTAACCATGTTACTTGTTGTTTTTCAGAAATTAAAGAAGTATGGAGGATAAGGAATTTGTTTCCTTTTGGCCCTAGAAAAATGCCAATTATGGTAGCTAAATTGCCAGGATCACATATCAGTATGCTTTGGAAATGTGAGAAATGGATGGGAAATATAAACACAGGGCAATAGCTTACAGTTATGTTATGAATTAAGCCACAAAAATATCAAGATTTAGTCACTGAATAAGCTGCCAAAGTTAATCTTTCCTGATGAACTTGAGCAGAATCAGAATAGAAGCAACAGAACTGTAGTTTCACGGATCACAATTACCTTGTTCACTCGTCTTTGCTCTCTCTGGGTCTTCATACACCTAAAATTTCCCCTAAAAATCAAAGGGAAGTCCCTAGGTCCACATGGACATAAGATGGAGCTCCTTATCTACTGTGTGTTCTCACTTTATGTGCTTTTTCTAAAGCTTTAGGGATAAAAACATTAACTACTCCAAGTCCCTCTTCAGCAAGTGAGCTAGTTATACTGTCCACACTAACAGCGCTTTTGTTTTCCTTTATATTTTTAGGACACAGTAGCAAAATAACCTTTTGAGAGCTGGAGAAACAGCTTCTTTCCAGGTCTTTTAAATAGATAGCAGTTATATAGCCTTTTACATATAAGGATGACAAAAGGAGGTGGGTAGGGATTTCTGCCACAAGCTTGATATGTGTCTAATTCTCAGATAGGATTTACCAAGTTCTACTGAGTAATTTTACCCAAATCAGTTGGTTTTGCTGAGGCTTAGCAGATGGTTTTGCCATGCATGGTTCTCATCAAGGTGAGCAGGGCAGCCTTGCACCCTGCCACCACAGCTGGGAGAGCCCGGCCACCTGTGGGACCAGCACAGACCTCACACCTGAGACTCTATCGTGGTCTCAACACTGAATCAAGACTGGATCTGACAAAATGCTCTGAAACCAAAGCCAGCCTAAAGCAAAGGCTTGCTGGAGCAGGCTGGGCTGGATCCCAGGTACAGTTATTTAACAAATCCCCAGGAGCTACTCACCAGGGACCCTGATCCTGACCACACCATGTTGCTGCTCACACACAGAGCACCTGGGACCACCGCAGCACGAATGTAGCTCCACCACATCCCACGGTAGGACCTGCAAAGGGACCGTGGTTCAGTTTTACACAACGCTCCATGCGCCAGGAGCCAAGTACAGAAATGGCACAGCCTGTTCCCAGCCATTCCCAAAGGACAGATGGAGCTCTGCCCAGAGGCACCCACCCTGGCACCCATCTGCTGGGGTAGAATACCTCTATCCTGGCTGTCCCCGCAGCTGCCCCTCGCTGACCCCTCGTGCTCAAGGAAAACATTCTTTTAGGGATACTGAGGAGCCATAGCACCGTCTCCCCTCCCCACCCGCTGTGTGCCTTCCCTGGGACTGCAGCACCCCTGAGGAAAACTGTACTTGGGCTTCACCTTCAGGAGAGATCGTCCCTCAGGTTTCTCAGAAGATCCCCAGCACGGTTCCTGCAGCCTCCCCTACCCATCCACAGGGAAAGCTCTGCTACTGCCATTGCATGTGGCAGCCAGGCACCCTGGCACCAGAGGGACGGGATGGCTGACCCCCCTCACACGCCACAGAGCCCAGCCCCACCACCTCTGCTGGTGGGAGAGCCAGCCGAGCACTAGTCCTGCTCACACCCCCGAGCTTCCCCAGCCCCAGCATGTCACAAACTCCCCCCTCAGCAGCGGCTGTTTGCCTTCTCAGGGCTGCCAGCCCTCACTGCAAGTGGGTGCCATGTCACCTGCAGCTCCCCATGGTGGCTCCCAATGTCCCCCACCATCCCTGCCCCACACCCACCGTGGCCATGCCACACTGCTCCTAGGAACCCCTCTGAGCTCTAAAACAAAAAGCTGAACTCAGTTTGGGTGAAAAGTTTGGGCTGGCGCTGCTCTGCCCCAGGCCCTGGCAGCGGGAAGCCATGGCCGTGCAGCCCACCCTGCTTCCCTCAGCCTGTGGCTCCGGAGAGACAGCGGGGTGGTGGCAGCGTTTGGAAAGAGCAGGCAAGAGATAAAATCTTTAAGATGATGTAGGTGGCGGGGAAAAAGCTCTCTCTGGCAGGCACCAGCAGAGCAGAAGGGATCAAAGTTGCTGGAGAGCCGCCGGGGAAAGGGATGCCAGGGGGAGCAGCCCTGACACCAAGGGGAAAGGGGGCATCTTCTATTCTGTGGAGACTTTAGATGGAGACGAAGGAGAAGGGGTCAGGTCAGACCCTGAGTAATGGACCCGACAGAGGGATGAGACCCCGACAAGGCTCTGGCACTGCCCAGGACCTGGATGATCCCTGCCAACCCCACCGCCCCTCGCCAGGACAGACGTGTCTGGGCTAAAACAGCATTTCAAAAGCGTCTGGAGATGCCTACGTTGTGGAAATTATTCCAGCACAAGGGTGGGCTCCAAAGAGATTTTGTCCATCTCTGAATTGCTGAATTATAAAGTATTATGGGTTAAGGCTACAACGTATTTGTGACAATCATCCTTAAAAAGCTGAATTTTTGTGAGTATATCCACTTGAGATCATGAGGAATAAATGCATGTATATGGAGAGAAAAATATTTGTGTAAATGAAATGGAGTATGTGAGAAAAAAAACATGGATATTTGTACGGGGGCATAAGAAAAACTGAGAATGTAACTGTGTTCAGCAGCAGCAAAGATACCCGTGCAAGAGCCGAAAGGAGGAGAGTGCAGGAAGAAACAAGTAGCTTAATATTTGGTTATGGGCTAAGGGACAAACTTCGCTGAAGATGAAGACACTGAATAGTTAATAAAGCTTCTGAACTGTTTCCAATTCTCAGACAAGGAAGCAATAGAGTTCTGCTCTTATCAGCAACTGCTCTTTCATATTTGTGTATGGAGCTAGTTTTATTAAATTATTCAGCAAAGGTCAAATGTGATGCGTCTTCCTAGTTTTATTATGATTTTTCATGACATTGCCTGAGTAGTTGAATAATAAACAGTGCATGTCAAAACGCTGCCGTGCCCGAGCTAACCACGGGCTCTGGGCCCGCTCGGTAGAGGGGAGATTGAGATGAGATCTTAGGAAGAAGTTCTTTGGTGTGAGGGTGGTGAGGCACTGGAACAGGTTGCCCAGGGAAGTTGTTGATGCCCCATCCCTGGAAGTGTTCAAGGCCAGGCTGGATGGGGCTTGGAGCAACCTGCTGTAGGGAGAGGTGTCCCTGCCCATGGCAGGGGGGTTGGAACTTGATGATCTTTAAGGTCCCTTCCAACTCTGACCATTCTGTGATTCTATAATATAAACGCATTAAGAGAAGATTTCAACTAAGTGTTCAACACTTCAACTATGTGTTGAAGATTTCAACTATGCAACTATGCGCTCACACATAGTTGAAAGTGTTACTTATGGAACCACAACAGGAAAACCCAGCCTTGCTCCAGCACTGTGTTTGCATATTGATTTTGAAGCCTGCTTGTACAACAAACCCTTTGTAAATATCTGAACCTGAATAACCATTGAGCTCAAAGCGCTCTGCTCCCTGTGACTGTTGAGAACTTCCCAGCCTGGGATGAGCTGCCCAGAAGTGCTGGGAGAGAAGAGGTTGTGAAAATCTCATCAGACCAAGGGGCTTATTACCTACAAAGAAGCAGACTGCAATTTTGATTATTTTACAATAAACAAATATCTTTAACAAAGGCAGATCAACACATGGGATTCTTTATGATAACCCTATGACTCTGTATAAATACATGCACTAATTAATGATAAACACTAAAATAAACTGAAAGACACAAGACTTTTTCAGGCAGTGGCAAAAGAGCATTGCCATGTCATGCATATGATCTAAACAAAATACCTATATAATACCAATTGAACAGAAATTGAGCAATTTAATTTAATGTAGTTGTTTGTATTGTTCCATATTATGTTTCTCTGGCTCTAGGCAGTATCTAGATGTCCTTGGAAAAGCCAAAAGAAATTAAAAATGTGATCTTCTAATCAGGACGCAGATTTTCTTGCATTGACCAAGTGAGCAACAGAATACTGAAGTGAACAATAAAAAGAAGTTAATGAGTTCAAGCTGTTTCGTTGTTCTCATTGATATTGCCTTAAATTAATTTCTTGTTATTTTATGCAGTTACAGCTTTTGGTAATACCCTTTATAGACTTTAAGGTCAGAAGACTTTGTGGATAGAAAACATTGAGAACTTTTATGGTTACTGACACAGCAGTAACCAACAGCACACTGTTGAGAGGGAACAGATCTCTCACATACGTGAGAATATATCACAAAATTCAGACAGAACAAACAATTTCCCTGCTGCAGTCTGTCATACTTCTGAGAAAGTGCAAATACGTTCTTACTACAAAAATTATTGGTAGCATTTGATAATTTGGCATAGGTTTTGGATTTCTAAAATGAAGTTACTTTGTATTTTTTCGTTAAGTTTGTAGATCTGGGTTACGGATCTAATAGCCAGATTTAAAGTTTGAATTTGCACCGACCTTAACCTCGGGATTAAAAATCTAGCTCTAATACCCCTTATGAACAGCAATGGATTTCTGAGGACATGAATCCTGTTGAACAATCAGCTGTTCTCAGTGGAGGTTTGTAGGCTCAGACAGGCATCTTGTACCTTTCAGAATAGCTACAGAAAGTTGCATTTCAACAGCGCTTGTCAAATGGAAAGACATGAGACTTTTCAGCAAAATTCAGTAGAAACCCCTCTGTAATTGGTGGAGAGAAATGTTTATTTATGGGTGTTGTTTAAATGGGATACACTGAATTATCCAGGGAAAACAGAAGAATAATAGGTGCCATTAAAAGTAATTCTTTTCCCAGCTCATTTGTTAAATATGATGCACGCTCAAATGAAGGAATAGTAACATATACCAATGGAAAGATGTGCTGAAATGCATATATGGGGTATTTTGATGGGAGCAGAAGTTACTTGTAGATAAAGGAAGATTTAAAAACAAAGAATAAATTAAAAAATCATGGTTGTGCCATAAGGAATAACTGTTTTTTCATCAAAGTATGTCTCTCAAGAATATCCAATTCTTCTTACCTGTGAGACCACAGCCAGCTCTTTAAGCAGATGTTGTTATTTATTTCCATCTTGTAAAATATGCAAACCCCCCCCAGAAGAAAAGAGGAAGGACCCTGAGACCCACCCTTTCTGCACTCATCAGTGAGGCAGTTTTGGGCTCCATTGCTACGAGCACATTCCTCTCAGGTGTTCCATGGCATTTTGTCAAACACGATGACCATGGCAGGTTCAAGCCCCTCTGATTTTCCAAGTGTTCAGGACTCGTATTCCCAAAACACACGTGGCTCCCAAGTACCTCTTCAACCTTGACAACGATAACAAGAAGGGATCAGCAGTACCCCACATAATCCTTCTAGCTGTCAAAGATTCCTATGGCACATCATAAATCAGGGAGCTGCTTAGCCTCTCTGCCCCAGGCTCCTCACTTCCTTTGGCAGGAGCTCATCCCGGCTCCCTGCTCGCCCAGCTTGCCTGCAAGAGGGATGGATGAATGAGGTTTTCTCCTCATCTTTGTTCCCAGGCTCTGCGTTGTCCGCTCATGTAAGGAAGAGCTTGGGAGACACTTAAAAAGAGGATGGAGCAGCCAAAACACCCTGTGTCTAACTTCAGGTCAGGAGAGCACCTCGGCAGTAGCGCTGTGGGGAAAGGAGGGGAGAAGTCACAGCTCCGGCCCAGCCCCGCTCCACCACCATCAGCTGCCAGAACAGAAAAAGGCGGACAAAAAAGGTGGCATTTTTCACTCATCCTTTGGCAAAGGGACCCTTTTTGGGAAGGTGCATACACACAGACATCTTCCACTTGCAAACCATGCGAGTGAGGAAGCTTTTATCCTGTTCTTTGCAGCAAAGGGACTACAAGTGGGGAAAAGAGGCTTATTCAGCCTTTGCAACAAGCCTAGGGCACAAGACAAATGCCAAGGACCCAAGTCCTCCAGGAGGGGAAGGAACACTGAAAAAAACAGTGGTTTAGAGCTGAAAATTGGTATCAATATGAGACTTTTAAATTTCAATTGCCACAGAAATTAAAAGTGTATCAGAGAAACAAACTGGAAGGGAAGAAAGGAAATTTCATTTCCCCATTTTTTTCCACAATTTTTAATATCTCTTTTCAAAAAGTATATTCCTTCCTTTTCCAGCAGAAGAGGCCTAGAGTTAAAAGAACAAGATAAAAATAAAACAAAAAAGAAAATGTGCACAAGAGCTGAAAGAAATTCAAGGTGGTCACATCACCCACAAAACGGTGACAAAATAAAACGCCCACCAATCCTAGTGTGAAGTAAAATTTCCTCACATGCTGCTGTGCCACTAAAACTCACTCCATTCATTCTGAAGGGTTTTTCCCATGTTTCAATCAGCTTGTATGTAATCCCATTAAAAAATTTCTTGAGTCTTCCAAGGAAAAAACATAAAATTCAGGACAGATCCCGTCCGTGACTGATGACAGAAGTTCCTGCACGGCACGAAGCCACCCCAGTTGCCCTACTTCTGCTGGGTTTAAGCCTGTTTTATTTTATCTTTACAGAATCACAGAATCACCTAGGTTGGAAGGGACCTTTTAAGATNTTCCTCAGGCTGAACAACCCCAGCTCCCTCAGCCTCTCCTCATAAGACCTGTGCTCCAGACCCCTCACCAGCTTTGTTGCCCTTCTCTGGACCCGCTCCAGCACCTCAATGTCTTTCTTGTGGTAGGGGGCCCAAAACTGGACACAGTACTCGAGGTGGGGTCTCACCAGTGCCGAGTACAGGGGGACGATCACCTCTCGGGTCCTGCTCACCACACTGTTCTTGATCCAGGCCAGGATGCTGTTGGCCTTCTTGGCTGCCTGGGCCCACTGCTGGCTCATGTTCAGCCGACAGTCGACCAACACCCCCAGGCCCTTCTCTGCCAGGCAGCTCTCCAGCCACTCTTCCCCAAGCCTGGGGTTGTTGTGACCCAAGCGCAGGACCCGGCACTTGTCCTTATTGAACCTATTTAGCGCATGGCAAAGACACAACATCCTTCCCTTGTTGGGAAGTGGTACTTCTGGTACACACAGCACTTGAGAAATGCAAAGTTGATTAACACACACAGAACCAGCACACGAGCAGGACCTGGGCACAAGCTGCCTGAGGCTCCCGCAGCCCAGGGATGTGCACAGAGTACACCGACATCATCAACACAGTTTGCGTTGAAGATAACATGGTTTATTTCTTCATGATATTCAGATTAAAAGGTACCAACGTATTTAGCACAATACTACATTTCAGGACAAAATCATCAGTGCTTTGCAAGTCTTCATAATGTTTATTCATTATAAATAGTAAATATTTACTGAACTTTTTACATGAAAGACATTTGTTTTTTGTGTTTTTTTTTGTTGGTTTTTTTTTTTGTTGGTTTTGTTGTTGTTTTGTTCTTTTTTACAACACGTGTGTTGTTGTAGAGGCTGCAACACAAAGATAATGTTTCATTTTTCCATCACCCTTAAGACCAATGTGTGAACTAACCTCTGTACTGAACCTACTCTAACTCACTACTTCATAGTCCTTAACACTAAAAGGAATGTATTTGTGTTCTGCCTCCCTCTTCGTTCCGAGAATAGAGAGAAATAAATAACACCACCTTCCGTCTTCCTCTTCCTCTCAACATCACAAAACACAAATTTTATTGACATTCTAAAATGTCACAATGCAAACTTCTTGTAAACCTTGGTTCCTAGAATTATATTTTCTATGTTGGATATTGCTGTATAATTTAAACAAACGCGTCACATACAGGTCCATCTCTGTCTGTCCTGTACATCACTAAAAAAAAAACCAAAATAAAATGTAAACGTCATCATTTCTTTCTATTGTTTCCTGAAAATGACCTTTAAATCACGATTAGCAAGCTGGATTTCAGTTGTCCAGCAGACTGCAACATCTCTGTATTTTATCATCAGGAATTACCCACTGCAAAAATAAAAGTACCTGCAAAAATATAGTTCTGATTCTATCTCTAGAACTTTGGATGATCCCAAAGTCGGTGTGAGGTACACAGTATTGCACATTGCTAGGCAGTCAGTTTGCAGTCAGTTTGCTGTTGAGTTTTTTTCTCCCATATTTGTTCAAAAAAGGTACAAGGGACTAGGAAAACTCCACACAGGAAAAAGGTCAAATCCGTTTTTCATGTTATGCAAGGTCTCATCTCTTAGCAAAGGAAAACTTGCAAGTGACATTTATTGACAGCATGAATGAAAAAAGCACAGTAAGGTAACCGGGAAGTTGCTCTGGAAGTCTTTCGCAGTTGTCCTAGCTTCCCATGGACCGTGACATTTCCTCTGGATGACAATTTCCAGTGTGTAAAATTAAAGAGGTTCTCATGCCCTTACTTCAGAAACTGAGCAGTTTTACCATCAGACTAAAGCCAGCACTGGATGTCAGACGAGGCAGAGCACGCAGAGCTCAACTGCTCCAAGTTTCGAAATGTTCCATTTGTCCCCACCAATGCACACTAATTTCAACAACAAGAAAGGGAATGTTTTGCCAGGCAGAGATACTAAACACCGCTCTGTTTTGTATACCCACTCATAATGAACCGTGTCACGTTTATTTATTCATTATTGCTTTTGGCCTTTGTCTTCTGTGTCGCTTTGTCCAGCCTTCCAAAGTCTACTAAAAGCTATGACTGGAGAGAACATCACGAGCCTGCTCCTCTCGGTGGGACTGCCGCGGTTTAGACTGCATGGTGTTGAGAAGATCCCTCGTATCCAAGCCTTGGAGTGAGACGGGAAAACAAGACCAGCTTTAACTTGAAGTGGACAGTTCATTTACGCAATATCTGGCTTCAGATAATGAAAGGCACCTGCAAAAAAGCAAAAGAAGCTTTTCAAGTCATGCTGCAACAACCTCACAGCATGGGGCCATGCCAACTACAGGTTGACATTGTCATATTTAATACCGATATATCAAAGGAAAAGGACTAATATTTTTATTCCTAGGACAAGTTTGACAAAACTCTGTGTATCTGGGATTATATACTGTAATGATTCTTGAGCTGACCTCATTAAGAACATGTGTTTCTAATAGCGGAATGCCAGTGGTTATTTCATTTTGGACAACCCTTATGTTGTACCTAATGGCAATCAGGTTTCATGTCTCAACAATTAATAACATCAAGATGTTGTTGACATCACTTAAGAAAATAATTATGCATCAGAAACCTTGCTCCAACAATCAGCTATCTCACCAGCACGCCTTGCTCAGCTTTGGAGAGAAATGGTAGCCAGCAATCAGGATCTCTGCTCACAATTCTCTTTGTTGCAGAGAGAAAACAGAGAGTAACCCCCTCTACTCTGCGCTTGTGAGACCCCACCTGGAGTCCTGTGTCCAGCTCTGGAGTCCTCAACAGAGAAAGGACATGGAACTGTTGGAACAGGTCCAGCGCAGGGCCACCAAGATGCTCAGAGGGCTGGAGCACCTCTGCTGTGAGGACAGGCTGAGAGAGCTGGGGCTGTTCATCCTGGAGAAGAGAAGGCTCCGGGGAGACCTGAGAGCAGCCTTCCAGGATCTGAAGGGAGCTCCAGGAGAGCTGGGGAGGGACTGTTTGTCAGGAAGTCTAGTGACAGGACGAGGGGGAATGGTTTTAAACTGGAAGAGGGGAGATTTAGATGAGATCTTAGGAAGAAGTTCTTTGCTGTGAGGGTGGGGAGGCACTGGAACAGGTTGCCCAGGGAAGTTGTTGATGCCCCATCCCTGGAAGTGTTTAAGGCCAGGCTGGATGGGGCTTGGAGCAACCTGCTCTAGGGAGAGGTGTCCCTGCCCAGGGCAGGGGGGGTGGAACTTGATGATCTTGAAGGTCCCTTCCAACTCTGACCATTCTATGATTCTATGATCAAGGAGTACGACATTGCCCTTTCCAGTGCAAACATCCAATACTCACTTTGTCCGTACTGTCCATACTGGTAGCCTGTGACAGGGTCCATGCTGTACCCCGTGGTGCTGTAGGTCGGCGGGCAGTAGGACTGGGATGTGGGCAGGCTGTCCAAACTCTTCATGTGATCCAGCCGCTGGCTGCAGCTGGCTGAGACAGTGGTGGTGGGCTCCAGGCCCCCAGTCAACGGTGACAGGGCATAATCGGTTTGGGGCTGGTGAGGCACACCACCGTGGTTAGTCAGGAGTCCCATTACCTAAAGTGAAAGGTCAAAAAATAGGAGGTTAAAATAGGTGAAGAACTCTACTGCTCACACAGCCATGGGAGTTCCCAAGTCTACCATTGGATCTAAAGTTGATATTCAAACTTCGCTTTGAGTATCTAATCCAAAAAGGAAGTGGAATATTTTGACAAGACAAGGGGGAATGGTTTTAAATTGGAAGAGGGGAGATTTAGATGAGATCTTAGGAAGAAGTTCTTTGGTGTGAGGGTGGTGAGGCACTGGAACAGGTTGCCCAGGGAAGTTGTTGATGCCCCATCCCTGGAAGTGTTTAAGGCCAGGCTGGATGGGGCTTGGAGCAACCTGCTCTAGGGAGAGGTGTCCCTGCCCATGTCAGGGGGGTTGGAACTTGATGATCTTGAAGGTCCCTTCCAAACCTGACCACTCTGTGATTCTATGATAATATGGTTGTATCATCCACCCAAATATAAACCAGTGGCTGGCAACCAATAAAAAGTGATACCAAGGGCAAAGGAGGAAAAATCATTTTAAAAACTTTTATGATTTTAGAGTGCCTGATCCTCCTGTGCCCCAGCTGGGGCAGATGTTTACTCCTTGAGGACTCAGAAGATAACAAGAAGCAAGTAGCTGCTCTTTAGCCACACTGTTCTGCATCATCTACAATCACAGAAGAGCTGTGAAAAAGCTCACAATATTCCCCCTCCCAAGATCAGCAGTCGTTGAAACTAAATTAATTTGGAGCAGATCACAGCAACAATACTGATAGAAGTGAAACAGAATCCCATCACTCAGAACAACATGAATATGTGAGGAAGGGGCAGAGCAGCCACTAACACCCGTGCTGCCTGCCCTGTGTGCCAATCTGGGAAGAAATTCATGTCAAGGAATAAAGTTCTGGTCATACCACCAGCTCCCAACTTCATCTGCTGAGTTAAGAGAACCCAACTGAAATGGCCAGGGGTTCCACACCAGCTTCAAGTTGACTGTAACTCCCTGAGTGAGCTGCTTGTACATGAACAGTTACGAAATCAGCAGTGAAGATTAGTTGAAAAGAGATTATAGGAAAATACACTCTGTCCCTAGAAAAGCCCAGCCATCTAGGCCATCATTTTCAGTAGAAAAGCAAAAAAACTTTCAAAACCAGCTGTGCTTTCAAGCAGGAGTGAAGGAAACTACAGCGATAAGTTACGGTGGCACAGAAATCACTCACACGACAGGTTGCACATCTCTATCATGCATTTTGAAAAGAAGTATCACTGGGAGGACTGCTTGCTTTGGCTGGAATAAGTTGCACTTCACAACCTGGGAAAAAGTCTGCTGGTTAAAACAGATGGATGACGTACAGCTTCTGCTGAAACAGCATATTCTGATAATTTAACAGGTTGTTCTTCCTCCAAAAAGGTGTTACAAATACCTGACGTGTGTTATTTGATAATCATTTTGCCTTATTGCACCTCTTACCATAAACTTAAAAGAAATTTTTAAAATTGGAGTCTATTTTGGAAAGAATAAATCTATGCTCATATGAACACACGCAGCTCCTAAAGCTCTGATGCTCCCTCTCTTGAGTTGTATTTATTCTCCATAGCAGAACAACAGGAATTGTTACTGCAGGAAACTTGTCCCAGCACTGAGGGGGAGGTTGTTTTTCAATAAATAAATGAAACAAGCCCCAGGGACTATGATTTAAGTAGGAAGGAAGACCTATCCAGGTCTTAAACATCTGATAAGGAAAAGAGGCACAAGTACTTCAAAGAGAGAGACCCCAACACCCGCATCAACACCACAAAACCTTCTCTGCATCAGATGCACCCAAGACATCTCATCAGAAAAAGAAATGCTGAGGAAGAAATTGAATTACTATCTACAGCAGCAGAATGTTCACTCCTGTTTCACTAAGCAGAGCAACATGAGTTTAAGTGATGTATTTTCTGAAAGTTTCACAAACTGAAGTATTCACGCAGAAAGAAGTTTCAGAAGATATCCAAAAACTTTCTTTAGATACTTGAAATCTTCTAATTTTTAAGTTAATAACACAAAAGAAGAACCTGGATTCAGGCTGTGAGATATTTGGTTTCATTCAAATAATGTTTTCAACGCACAAAACCTATTAAAAGAATTAGGCAGTAACACAAAACAATTTTTAAAAATCTCTGGAATCACCACAGATTGAAAATAACATGTTATTTGCACAGTGACCTGCAGGGCATTTTGTCCTCAAAAGCCCTAAAAGATGAAATAATTGGGATCTTAACAATTTCTTCTAGAAATTGGTTCCTGGAAAGTATTAAAATTTCTAAAGATTATTTTAGTAAGTGTTTCTATTTTAGGAATTCCAAATATTTTTCTTGTACCTTTAGAAAATGTTTGGGTCCTGAAAATCTAACACACTTGATGTTGGGACACTGCATCAGCAGGATACAATACTAGAACCTGTGATCATTTAGGTTATATTAATCCTTGTCCTTTAAAATTCATGCTAATTGAGTTAAAAGTAGAGAAAGATCCACAAAAAAAAACCCCAAAACCCATAGCTTAACTTAAATATTTACATTGAAAATTAATACCTTGGAAAATACTTGTGTTAGCACAAGTATCATGGTTCAGAATCATAGAATCCTAGAATGGTCAGAGTTGGAAGGGACCTTCAAGATCATCAAGTTCCACCCCCCCTGCCATGGGCAGGGACACCTCTCCCTAGACCAGGTTGCTCCAAGCACCATCCAGCCTGGCCTTAAACACTTCCAGGGATGCGGCATCAACAACTTCCCTGGGCAACCTCTTCCAGTGCCTCACCACCCTCACACCAAAGAACTTCTTCCTAAGATCTCATCTCAATCTCCCCTCTTCCAATTTAAAACCATTCCCCCTCGTCCTGTCACTAGACTTCCTGACCAAGAGTCCCTCCCCAGCTCTCCTGGAGCTCCCTTCAGATCCTGGAAGGCTATGGTTTATCAGAACTCTGAAATAAGCACACAGCCCTTCCCATTCCCGTGTAGCACCTGTGTGATACCAACATTTATGGGTTTTCACCGTGTTCTGCTCCAAGTTCAAGAGCTGGGAGTAGGGACTGGGCCGGCACCACCTTCACAGCCCCAGTGGACCCTCCTCTACATGAGCGCTCTCACATCACACAGCCTCTGCCTGGACCTGAAGACCAACTGTGGGTTGGGCAAAGAGCTGTTTTATCAGCTACATACTTTAATAAATGTGTTTTTTTTTCTGGTTTAATGTTTTCAATAGAAGAGAGCCCACAACAACATCGCGTGGACTTATGCCAGCAAAAACACTGAGCTCGAAAACTTTGGGATCGGAAGTTATCTTAGAGATTAGCCTTGAAATTTAAACCTGGATCCCCACTATGTCTCAAAAGCCACTCAGATTTCAGTAGCATCTACATTTGGATGAAGATTTATCTTCTCTGACAAACTAAAATTAACATTTGATGAAATTTACTTTAAAAAAATATTAAATTAATGAGCTAATACAAGTCTTTAGGCATCTCTTTACTGAGCACACAGGTACCCAATAGACACTTTGGAGCAGAACTGACACAGCTCCCTATCTTGAAGGTGGAGAAAAGTGAAGTCTGAACAGTAATCACCTTCTCAGGAATATCTTCTTCAGAGGCCTTCAGAATCATCCTGCAGTTGATTAGTATCTAAATAATTAGATTTTTTGGTCACGTCTGTTTTGAAAGCTGTGAGGGAATTAGCCTCCGGGGAAAAGTCTTTCATAAGGGATGTGCCATGACCTTACTGCCCATACAAGGAGCTCCAGGAAGGGCATGGCTGACTTCCACCTAATCAATTAGAAAGCCATTAATGGGCCACGTCTGCAAGATGCTCAGCACCCTCAGCTTAGTGAGTGGTGTGCAAGATACACAGGAAAATCTGGATTTTGCAACTCATATCTTCTGCTGGTATAAAACAGGATAGCTCTAAACAGGTAAACAGATCTGATTGGTTTAGAATAATTAAGAAAAAAATAAGTTTCTTCATATATCATCCAAACTACTGGGAAATATGTACTTCCTTCTGAATTACTTTTGGAAAACCCAAGGAGTAATTGTCAGCCTCGCTGATCTGGATCCCAGAGAAGTTGAAAGAAAAATCAAGGGCTGATCCTAGAAACAAATACCACTGTAACTATTCAATTTATTTAGGTAAAGAACTCCTATAAGCAGGGGAGGGGGGAAAGAAAAAGAAAAAAAAACACACAGAAAAGAAAAATCACAAAAAAAAACCACCATAAACCAGGGTGTAAATGCAAGCAGAAACATTGATGCACAGCCTTTGAGCTTATCCAATAAAATACACTATATATAATTGATAAAATACTTCTATTGAAAATTAGGAATAAGCAAAAAGAAGACAGTGAACTACAACAACCAAACTCTACAGCAAAGTTTGCAGAGTATGTCCCAAACAAGCCAAAATATTCACTAGGACAAATCCCTTGCTGATGGGGTCAGCTCATCAGTAGCTGAGGGTTTGATCCAGAAAGAAAAACTGAATGATGAAAACCCTAAAGACCATGTACGCAGCATCTGGTCCATTATCAGCAATTAGAAAATACTTCTATTATCAACAAAATAAAGGCCATTAAACTGAAAAAAAAACGTTTATTCTATTTAAGAGAAACATGATGTCTGTTCATGTGGTTGGTGTTTTAGGATGTAGGACCCACCATAGGCGCAATAAAACCCTCATATGTTTTAATTCATTTACGCATGCCTGCATTTAATGTGCTTTGTGACCATGTCTGCAATTAATATGATTTATGAGAAAAGAACATGTGCAATATTTTGGGGGTACAGTGATACATTTTTTTCCCCCTCCTGTGAAGGAAAGATTTAACGAAACAGCTCAAGGAAAATTGTTGGCAGTTAACGTATTAAGTTGAACTGGCAGAATCATGAGTAAACTTTAGTGGAGTTAATGATATCCTCTTATCTGACCCTGACACATTTGCAGCATGTAATTTACAGAAGCTCTGTCCAGGGAATCTTGACAAATGCTCCTAACGATGTCAGGGCAATGTTCCATTCTAATGTAAAACAGATGTGGGTCAGATACCCTCATTTATCACCAACACTGAAAATTTCAAACTCCTTCCCAGATAAATGGCATTACCTGCTGTTAACTCTTTTCACTGTAGAAAAATCTCTGGAAAACAAAATGTCACACAAGAAATAACGCCAAAAGGAGGGTTCTAAAGCATTAGAATGAGATGCTTTAGACGATTAATTCATTTTAATTAGCTACATGGATCTATACCTACATGGTCCTAGAGCCACGTTTCCAATTCATTTTTTATATACGAATATTTTTGCTGAATATATGAAGAAACCCAACCCAATATATGAAGAAACCCAGCCCAATATATGAAGAAACCCAGCACTTTCATCCCAAATGGCAAGCACCAGAAACTACAGACTTGGTTAGTGAAAACAGGAGCAAATACACTGACTTTGAACACCTGATGATCTGACCTTCCGCATACTTCTATCAAATGAGACCTCATACTGATTTCACACCACTAGACATCAGTGGTAGCTACACTGAAATTAGAGAAGGTGCATTGGGGTACATTTAGGGTAATTAAGAGGATAACTTGATCCTTCATGAATTAGACTTATCTACAGAAGATTACTGATGTTCACAACATTATCAGTCTGTCACTGAACTCGTATCTTTTCTCAGGTACTAGATCATGGAGTCACAGGGCTAAATAACTTTATCAAAGTAATTAAAGCAGCAGCTAATTATCTAGCTCCTGGTTGTATAGAAAAGCTTAAAAAAAAAAAAAATCAAGACTAGCGAAAAAGTAAAACAGAAAGCCCAAAAAGGAACATATAATTTTTATATAGATGTATTTGAATATATGAGTGTACATATATACAACATTAAATATCTCAAAACTTTTGCAGGTTCTCAGAGACTGAAGACTCATGAATTTAAATGCTTAAATATGGCAACATTCCATTCAGCAGTTCACAACAAACCTAAATTTGAGATTACGTAGTGCTCTGCCTGTAAACTCTTCTCCTCCCACCTCCTGTTCAACCCAAAACACAAAAGTAGGCTTCCAGCCATGATGAAAACCAGCCCAGCTCTGTACAGCTGGGCTCTCACACACCTTCCCTCCGCAACTGGGATACACGAGTTTGTTCTCTCTGAAAACAAAACAAACAAAAATACATTCTTTTTCTTTTTTTTCATTTTTAATTCAAACAGTATTCAACTTTTTTTTTTTTTTGCTGGCAGGTGGACAGGGAATGAGATCCAGAAGTTCTCACAGGAAGACTCTCACCAAACTCAGTATTTGGCCCTACAAGAGCAACTATTGCACAATCTACACCTCCAGGCTAGATTGACCATCAGGGAATTGCTACAAAATCCTGGCCACGTGGGTGAAAACAGTAAGTTATCCATAAATGTGTAGGGGGAAAAAAAAAAAAAAAAAGATGATGGACAAGCCTAAGTGGAGGAGTCCAATGAGTAACGAAAGGTTCACTCATGAGGTTCCTGTTAGCCTACATGGCAGGGCCTCTCATCTAACCAGCACTGGGGAAAACCAAGAATTTTGCTATTTCAACTAGGGGAAACCTCTTTGTGTTCTGACTCAGCGCTCAGCCTTTCTTCTGTAAGAAAATTATTAGTATTACTGATGATCCAGCAAAAATCAAGATAAAAATAAAACAGCTATCTCTAGAGAGGTAGGAAGTTTTGAAGGAAATTAAGTCTCATAAATTTAAAGATGACTTTGCCAAGAATAAAATTCTATTCTTTGTGATCACACCGCAATATCTGCTTTTCACTGCCTCATGCCATGGCATTTTTAATACCTTTCTTTGGAAATCCAAAATATAGAGTGTAATTAAAGATTCCAGGGATCTGTCTCTGGTTACTCATGACAAAGCCCACGTTAACGTACCAGTCCTTAACTGAATAAATATGCAAGTATTCAGATTCCTGTTGATATTTCTATTTTGTAAATTCATTACAAGAATTACAAGTTCACCAATGCATGCCACTCATATCCTCTATGGAAAGCTGACTCATACTTCCACTTTACAAGTGATTCAAGTTGAACTTCTACAAGTAGCAAAAGCAAAGAATTATTTCAAGGGCTACAGTGATGCTGGATACTCAGCCTGCACATATTCTAAGTGGTACAAATTATTATGGAGGAAGATAAGTCAGTTCTGTGAGCAACATCATTTAAAAAGGGTTAAGAAAACCAAGAAACTGATAGGGGTTTTTATACATATTATATCATTTTATTTTTACTATTTTTATTTAAGATAACTATATTTTTTATTGCATTTCCAAGCTTTTATTGTCATGAAGTTACCACACAATTGGCTTAAATCTCCAGAAAATTCCAGGGCTTTTTATATCTCTGTCTAGGATTTCTGAGCTCTGTGAGGAGACCTGCATTTTGAAGGCTGAAGCCCCAGAGAGAGAAAAGTTCTGGTGGACACGCAAAATGTAAGGTCACCTGTTTATTGTTCTTATATTAATATATTTTATTATCTAGGTTGTGTATGAATATATTTATAGTATCTAAAATATTGTGATATTTACAAAACAAATGATAAATATTATTGTTGCACAGTAAGAATTACAAAACTATTGGATCTCATCTATTTGGCCTCACTCCAGACATAGAAATGATCAACCCCACTGGCTGAACCCTTTTTTTCTTTTTTTTTGTAATTAACAAAAAATATCAAAATGAAAACTCGCATTTTGAAAATGATATCATGTGAATTAACTTTCTTCCTCACAAAGAAATCCCTGACCTCTGTCTCATGTTCTTGGGTCATTAAGCGAAGAGCTCTCAAAGCCAAGATCATCGTGACAAAGATCATAAGCTTCTCATTGGTGTGGGACTTGGATGGAAATGAGCTGTTTCTGTGGGCAACCAGTTGGACAGTAATTCAACAGAAAGTATAGGAAAAAGGATAATAAATTCATAGCTGATTTCCCTCCCTCCCCCCTCTTGTCCCTCTTAATGAGCTGATGCAAGTTTTTAGCCACTGGTTCCTGTGTTTCCCTTAAAAATAGAGTTAACAAGACAATACAAACAGATCTAACTGATCCAACAGCTGCATCAGATCCATACTCCAGGTTAATGAAAACCAAGTGCTCTCAAAGACTTAAGAGAAGCCAGTTGCCTAAGATCTACCTCACCAAAAAGAGTTACAGGATAATTCTTAAACTCAGGCAGTGAAATGTTTTGACAGTAGAAGAAAGAAACCTTAAAACAGCTTGCATCTTTGCTACTGTTCACAGAAAAGTTTGGAATTTTCTTATCAAGACTTATCCTGAGTCCCAGGTAATGGCATGAGAACTGCAAACTTGGTTAAAGGCTGTTATGAACTTGTACGCAACCATTCAACATTCAATCCAATTCCCATTTTGAAACTTCAGTCTTTAAAACTACTGGTTTGACCCAATTATGGGGGGGGAACAGCAGAGAAGAGGTGAAAGTAGAGCTCAGAAACTGTCTAAAGAGTAGAGGGAGGGAAAAAAATATGTCCAGCAGGAGACAGGTTCTGCACACTTGTTCTTTTTCCAGTAAAAACTTAACACTGCGGGAGTACTTAAGCCTGGGTATCCTACAGAAGCTGTGCACTCCCAGCAGTGAACAGCAAATCATAGAATCATAGAATGGTCAGAGTTGGAAGGGACCTTAAAGATCATCAAGTTCCAACCCCCCTGCCCTGGGCAGGGACACCTCTCCCTAGAGCAGGTTGTTCCAAGCCCCATCCAGCCTGGCCTTAAACACTTCCAGGGATGGGGCATCAACAACTTCCCTGGGCAACCTGTTCCAGTGCCTCACCACCCTCACACCAAAGAACTTCTTCCTAAGATCTCATCTAAATCTCCCCTCTTCCAATTTAAAACCATTCCCCCTCGTCCTGTCAAAACGGGCTGGTGCAGGGCAAACTCTGCTGCTTTGAAGTTAACAAAAAGCATGTGACAACGTCAAGGGATGCCCATGTACGCCGGAAAAAGCCTTTTCCCTTATCTTAAATGAAGCAATTCAAAATATTGATATCCTGTCTTAAAAACAATCTGCTTTCTAGTAGGACCATACACCTGCAGTTTGCAAGACAAATATTTCTGCTCTTCTGCTTTCCCTGGAAGAGCCAGTGATGACTGCTAATGTCGGGATCACAAAGGGGCATTCCAGTTCAGTGGCGCACTTAAGTCCCGCACGCACATATTAACATGTAGATATGCTACTCCCTAATGAATTTGAGTTAACAAATGTTTGTTAAAAGAAAACGCACTTAGCAACTGAAACCTAATTTGAAAAGGAAATACAATATTCCTGTAAATGTATGCATGAAAGAGAAGCTGCATAATAGGCATAGGAAACATAAAAATAAGCAATTTACATATATTACACACTAATAATCTCCATTCTGACATTATATTTAAAGAGCTCTGGTTGAGATAGCACGCTTGCAGTTTGGCTGCTTCTTCATGAAATACAAACAAGGATACTCCTGGCTACCAGTTCCCCAAGGTATTAATCTTATCTCTACAAAAGTCAGTCCTTCACAGGTCTTCAAGGCAGAGGTTCTCTCACCATGGCC
Source organism: Thinocorus orbignyianus (assembly GCA_013400375.1). Classification (NCBI taxonomy): domain Eukaryota; kingdom Metazoa; phylum Chordata; class Aves; order Ciconiiformes; family Thinocoridae; genus Thinocorus; species Thinocorus orbignyianus. Next base: position 898,336 of record VXBW01005385.1, read on the forward strand.
AGGTAGTAATGAGTAAACCAGATGAACAGGGAGAATAATCAGTCATGTTGAGATCTGTAGATCTTGTCTTGATGTAAAAACACGTGGCATATTACCAAGGTGGGACTCTCTTTCTATTCCCTTATTCATTCTAACAAGAGCAACGACATTTCATTTCCCAGCCTAAAAGACAAGTATGTTATGGAGCATTCTGCTTCCTAAAACTGACTGAAATGGACAGTCTTCTCTAACTTTCAAGTTCAGTGCTAACATGATAAAAACAATCAAATTCAGCACCCTAACCATCTCTGCTTGTCCTCTGCCTTCATCCAGTGCTTGTCTTAACATACTTGTCCATCATGTTTAAGGCCAAAGTTAGAAAGGAAACATCCTGTGTGGAACATAAAGCTTCTCCAGGGGTCTGTGTGGCAGACCCTCATTTAGGATAAATTGAAGTCAAAGGGGAAAAGGAGGTTTAAGTTTACTAAGAATATGATACCAAGATTTTGTTCTTCACGTTCTGAGGGTTGGTTTTTTTAAAATCACAAAAGATTATTCAGGCTTCAGACAAAGCCCCCCACTCCTGCTAAATTCACTGTAAACTCAGCCTTACACCCAGTATGCCCAGAGCACTTGCCTGGGAGAGAGACAGTGATGGGTGGAAACATTATGTTAATTGCTCACACACCCAGATTTATTGTGGTCAAAAAAATCCATCAGCTTGTAAAAGGACCCTCTCTCCTTCTCATCTAAATTCCTTGCACACAGGCAGGGGACTGCAACATGCCCACTCAGCAGGAAAACTCCTGTTTTCTCTTTCTTCAGGAAACCCCCGAAAAAGGACTGGCTTTCAACTTGCCGGTTGCCTCTCTGCAGCACCTGGGTGCTTAGGGAAGAGCCCTGAGGATGCCTGACAAAGGGACACACTGTGACACACCCCACAAGTAAGGGGCATTTCACACACTGCAACATCACAACCTACATGACCAACATCTGAAGCTCTTCTTTCTGGCATAAAGCACAATTGCTGTTTCGCTGGAATCCCAGAGCACATAATTTACATATTTGGGGCTGTATCGCTTCCCTGTATCAGCGCAATCCCTAGGGATGGCATCTTACACATACATAAGTTTGATACATGTCTCCAAGTCATTGGGTAGGCCCCAAAACTGTTCCAAAGAAGCTGTTGGTAACACTGTGTGATTTTAAGACCAGGTTTTTCATTCGTTTGATGGAAAGATTTATCAGCCAGTGAAGTTAATAATAATTCAGTTGTCAAGAAGCTGTTCAAAATCTAAATGGATATAAGTAATCTCCTGTATGCATTCAGTGATGGACACAGCACCAGTGTCTGAGTGACAAGGCCTCTCCTAAACCTGTTGGTAGAGCTGCAGGACACGATTGGGAGCTCCAAGCCCTGGGGTAGGAAAAGGTTTCAAAAGCCTTAAGCAAAACCAATACAAAACAGAGGTTTCATAGTGTATGGACAGGGCTGGGTGTAAAGAAGCACAGTAACTGATTAAAGCCAGCTAATCTGCTCTGGGATCTCATTTTGATTATATCAAACCTCAAATCAGCAAGACTTCCAGGGGAGGAAATCTGGCCCCACTCTTTTGTCCCGCTTTGCCCAGACATCACAAGATTTCTTTACTGTTTTGCTCCACTTCTGTGTCCCAGGCAATAAAAGCTTTGTGAAAAGCAAAAAAAAAGATCACATTTTCCATAGCCAGAACCAACACACATTTAAACTGACACTAACAACTACTTTTGATGGATTAATGCTGAGTCCCGGAGATACCTTCATCGAAATTGTGAACGCCTTGCACACTACAAAACTGGCCATTTAAAAAAAAAATAAAAAGCAACTAATATAATGTCATGGCTTTTGTTGGAGATTGCATTTAGAAATTAGAATTCTTTAGAACAAAATCCATTCAAGTCTTGTTGGAAGAACACCCGTTTGTTTCTCTGTTGGTATTTTTTTCCCGAGGTTTTCAAGCCATAAAGTTTTGTACCCTACTCTATGCTATAGGAATCTGTGAAACTTAATTACATTTACTGTTACAAAAAAGGGTTTATGAACTTTTGCCTTTGGGCAAAAATGTTTATTTCATTGCCTTTGTTATTCATTCTTTTCAACTCCAGTGCCTTTGAACTTTTCAGCTGCACAGAGTTATCACCGTTGCACAGGAACCAGGAACTGCACTCCCGAGATGCAAACCACAACTTGAAGAAAACCAAGGAGGCAAAGATATACGAGTCGTTATTTTGGCCACCCTTTGTGCCATTAAAATCTCATTTTCTGCCTATTAGAATGCCCTCTCCGTGCTTAGGCAGTGGTGATAGTCAGTGATTAGTGTGTAATTGAGTATAATTGTCTTTTCACTTTTCATTTGTGTCATTCTGAGCTTCTCTCTGTTTTTCTAACCACCGAGAGGAAAAAAAGGGTAGAAAGAAGATAAAGCTGTTAAAACTCTCACTTTCAGCCCTGAAGAGATTCCTGATTGTAATTATAGATTGCATCCTCTTTGCCACTTCTCAGAATTTAGTGGACATCTCTTTCCAAGCACCTGGGCAAAGCTCTCTCTAATATAATAAACCACCATCTATTCAAGCTTTAACTAATAATGTCAGCTTCAGACAGATGCCGCGTGGAGAGAAATTTAACCAACCTTCTGACACTCAATTATCAAGGCAATTTATTAACATGATTTCCTAAAAAGAGCTCATGCAAATTAGAAAAACAATTATGGCATTCATGCGTTTATATATTGCCAAAGAGCAGTAATACTCCTAATTTATGTATTTATAACTCGATTATAGCTCCTCTCATCGCACACTGCTCAGCCCTTGGAACTCTCCTGGTACAACTTACCTATAATTTCCGTGTACCTTTTGGTAAAACCTTGGTGAGGTTTATCTTGAAGAGATATTTTAGTCACAGAATCAAAAATACACAATCTGCTTTCTGGACCTAGCCACTGATCTTCAGGAAAATAGCAGTACATTACAAACGCTTGACAACTGAATGTAAACATGAAGCTTGCATGATTACATTATAAATCACTTGAAATTAAATATAAGCTATGACTCTTGATTCAGCCAGCAGAAGGAAAAAAATAAAAAAAAAACCAAAAAAAAAAAAGAAGGAAACTAGCAAACTGAAATCATGTGGCTTGTATAAAGAATACATTATGGTTTAAATTTGGCAATTCATTATACTGTGGCCTGAGGGAATAGACTCTTTGGTTCTGGTATACAGCAAATCCTCTGTCTGAAAACACAGGACTGACCTGAGGTGAAAGGCCATTGCCAATGGCAGGGTTCATGGGATTTGAGGGCCCGGACGGAGGCACAAAGCTGTCTGTATAGCTGGAAAATCCATGCCTGGTGCTAGGGAGGCAATAGGCAGAGCTGCTCTCTGGATTCGAAGGGAGGCTGCTTTGGTGTACAGTGCTTGGAGGGAGAGGCTGAGGTCTATGGACGGTACTGCTCGGATCAGACACGGCTAGAAGCAAAAGAAACATGTTGGTATGTTTTCCTGCTTTTTTCTGGCATAATAAGTTCATGATGTGAAGCTCAGCTTTACAGAACTGCATCAGGACTTGCATCAAAGTACTGGTTAAATAGAAGGGTAAATCTTTAATATTGCTACAAATTTAAATGGTCCACCAGATTACACAAAAATTCTTATATAGACTCTAAAAATCCTAACAGCGGACGCATGTGGTTTTCAGACAATCCTTAGAGGCCACATATTGTTCAACTGATACAGCAATATTATATTTATACATATATATACATACATGCACACGGATATAAAAAATATAAAGGAAAAGCTGTATTTGCTTAGAAGACTGGTAACAGGCTTTCCCCTCCTGGTCACGGCACCAAAGTTCTGCCATGATTCATAGTGAACCTAGCAATGGGTGGGAGAAAGCCTACGCTTTGAAAAATTCCCTTAATTAGAACATCCATCAACAGTTAGGATCCAAATCTCAAGAAGGGAACGAAAATGGCACAGTAACTCATTTTATAAAATCCACCCATAAGGTTTTTCTTTAACAGTAAAATCTAGTGTAGCCTAGATTTGAAGCTGTGTTCCGCCCACAGCTCCCACACACACACACCCCCCAAATACCTCAATGTTCACAGAAATTCTGATAACATTAAGACAATTTTTTTACCACACGGAAACTTCTGATGTGAAACACGATGGTTTGAATAGCTGCTTTTTCCACAATCAGATAAATATTCAGAGTACTTGCCCCATCCCTGGAAGTGTTTAAGGCCAGGCTGGATGGGGCTTGGAGCAACCTGCTCTAGGGAGAGGTGTCCCTGCCCACGGCAGGGGGGTTGGAACTTGATGATCTTTAAGGTCCCTTCCAACTCTAACCATTCTATGATTCTATACTTACAGAAGTCTCCAGTGCACCATCATTGAAAGAAACAAAAAAGAATGCAAGTACTGTCTCCTTCCCTCAGCCAAAGAGACCAATGCAACAGAAGAGTAGGGAAGCACATGCATTGCTTTACCAACACTGCACTTCTGCCATGCAGGACATCATTATTTCTCTAGCTAACACCCTTCACATGTAACCAGCTCTTTCTTGCAGCACAACAAATCTGAGTTCTTAATAAGCAGACTTGCAAGGCACTCACTGACTTACACCCAACACCCCTTTTCTACCTTCGAGAAGAAAATAATTCTACAAAGTAGATCAACAGAGAAAAGCCCCCGAGAACACTATGTTATAACCAAGTACCTGTTGGCTACTGTACCTTGGGGTATGGAGGTGGGTTGATAGGAGGGCTCAGAGAGCTGGTACGTCGGCAAGGTTGGCATGGCACTGGGTGGAAAGCCTCCGGGGATCAGGTGGTTGAAAGCCATCAGTTGATTGGCTCCTGCCTGTTTCCTCCATCTAGCACGGCGATTACTAAACCAGACCTACAAATGTTTTAATTAGGCACATTTGATTTTTGTACATTGAATATGGGTGCATCAGAAATATTTCAAATGCATTCAGTGTTGGGGAAGAGAGATACAGAAGATGCACACTGGGCTTAGAGCTCCGAGACAAGAAAGGAGCTCTTTGCACACACTTCCTGGGTTCAACAGACAAAACACAGGAATCCCAAACCCTCGCTGCCTCTCAAATACAGAGAAGAAACAAGCTGACTAATGCTTTCAAGCTTTAGTGCTTTTAATAACTATCAATCGCTATCCTCTAGGTTTAATTGGAAAGGGAAAATGTTTCTCCATTTGATCCAAGTGCCAGCCAAAGCTATTCGGCCTGGATTGGATTGTCTTCGTATTTAACTTGCTGACAAGTTAGCGGCATCGCTTAACGCGCTGTTGGAAGGTGCTTGTACTTATATATTGGGATACTACATTGCCCTAATGATCAACAGAACCTTAAGCTTTTAATTTGAAAAATGCAAGCCCCGTGTACAAAACACACAAATCCCTCCCAGCAAGTTTTCATGTATTCACATATGTACAAAACATCTCTTAATAAACTTGACATGAAAAGTAGATCAGCATTTCAGAACCACTTTGAAATCTGTTCCCGGAACAGGGTACCAAACAGATGGTATTTAGATTAGTGGGACATTCTAGCAATAAATCTGCTTTCCTTCACGTCATTCTCAGTTCACATTTTATGTTTTCCAAGTCCTGGATAGCTCTTCTTGCCTCCAACAAAAGAAGAGGCAAATGCAGATACAACAAGAGTTGCAAAACACATAGGTTAATATTGATATTACAGTGATCACACGTGCTGCAATTCAGAAGGGCAACCAGCCACAGCAGGGGTGCCTGGACATTGAATTTAGTGCAACTGTGCTTCCCTGCCCCAGGTTTAGAGCAACTTCTAGATTACAGTGCTCAGGTCCAGGAGGTCGACCACTGCAGCAAAGAAGGGTTGTTTGAGATAAGCAAACAAGTAATTACTCATAATCGTACACCCTGAAGCAGCTGCAATGATCATCTATGGATATTATCAGTTAGACAAGACCTGAACTGAGTGACAGCATCTTATATCTGCACAGCCTGGGAGGCAGACTGGCCTGAAAACCACTGAGGCACGTTATGCTGATGAGCCACGAGTAGATGCATTTGTAAAAGTAAGCTGGGTCTCAGATCTGCCACCCTTCCTGCAAGCAGCCCGTGCTGGCTTATGGGTCAGCCACCACAGGCTGGATTTCTCAGTGTAACATCATTCACAAACTGTGAGTGGCCCTTACATAAAAGTGTAACATCATTTTGGACTACAGTGTGAGCTTCTCCTCTGGTTACTATTTCATAGCAGGAGTGGCTGGACTCACTGGGCCATCTGGTTCCTGATGTGGGCCATCTGTCACCATGTAGTTTGATCTGGGCTTCATCCTCTCTTCAGAATGAGATGCTCAGTTCACACAGCTGCCTCCTCCTGTGGCCACATCTACTCCTCAATTACACACTCCCACTCTAACTTAAGATTTAGGACAGAGGGATATAGATGGAGCCTCTCTTCTACATCAGAAATCCCTTTCTTGCTTTTCTGCTTACAAACTAACCCTTCTCCTGCCTCCAGATGAACCATTTCTGAAAGCAGCTGGCAGGCACAAGGCACCAGGGCAGAGTTGCAAGACCTGCAATGAGCAACAGTTGAGAATGGGTCTAGATTCAGTGATGTTTTACTTTCTCATCCTACAGACATCTATATCCTTTTTCATCTCTCTCCTTACCTTTTGCTTCCCTCACTGACATTTAAGTCTAAATTTCTTATTTACTCCTCACTGACTCTTTCCACCTGCTTACACCTCCCAAAGCTCACCAGTCTCCACTCCTGCAGCAGCAGCTTCTGAAGATGACCAAAGGGAAGGAAAAAGAGGCAAGACACACTAAAAAGGGAGGAAGCAGCTTTGCTAAAGAGCACTTAGAAAGGATAATGGAGGTCAGAGAGAGAGCAGGGAACAGCAAATGCATGTTTTAATTAGCCCACCCGGGTCATTAACTATGGCTTTCTCCATGACACTCTCCCTTCTTCAGGTCAAGAGGGTTATCTGATGATCTTCAAATGCTCTGGCAGCAGGAACTGAACTACACTATGTGAGTGGATTTCACCGAGGAAAATGAGGTAACAAGATTTTGTTTCCTCTACAGATAAACATTTGCCTTCGAGCTCCAGATCTTTATTAAAATGAGTCAGATCCCAAACTTTAATTCTGTAGTGAGTGATTTACATTAATGCCCAGTTTTATGCTTTTATTTGCAGATAGATTTTGGCTCATTTTATAGATTTGCATTTTCCCAAAGGTAAATATTAAAAGTCTGTGTTATGTATGTTAACATGTGTTAGTACATACATTATTGTATGTTCATACTTATCATGTATATATGTTAATACATATGTTATCATATGTTAAACACAAGCATTAAACAACTCTGAAAGGGACACACTCAAGGGTATCAAAAACCGCCCAGCAGCCCCATGATGAAGATACTTGCTCAGAGCTCTGTTGCCACCTGGAGTCCCATTAAGTTAAGTGGGATTCTGTAGGGATGCAGGAACCTGCCTGGGCAGTGCAGAAAAGGGCTGTAAATGACCACCTCAGTCCCATGTGATTGGGGCATGCTGAACAGGTGCTACAGGCTAGCAGCCTTCCAGGATCTGAAGGGAGCTCCAGGAGAGCTGGGGAGGGACTCTTGGTCAGGAAGTCTAGTGACAGGACGAGGGGGAATGGTTTTAAATTGGAAGAGGGGAGATTTAGATGAGATCTTAGGAAGAAGTTCTTTGCTGTGAGGGTGGTGAGGCACTGGAACAGGTTGCCCAGGGAAGTTGTTGATGCCCCATCCCTGGAAGTGTTTAAGGCCAGGCTGGATGGGGCTTGGAGCAACCTGCTCTAGGGAGAGGTGTCCCTGCCCATGGCAGGGGGGTTGGAACTTGATGATCTTTAAGGTCCCTTCCAACTCTGACCACTCTGTGATTCTATGATTCTACTTGACTGGCACCCATGTCACCTTCTGCTGGCCCAGTCATGGCTCTAGGCTCCTCAGCTGTGGCCACTCCATTGCCCGGCTGCCCCATCAGCCACAGCACACACCACCGACCACTTGCCCTGGGCAAGCAGGAAGGCAGGTGGCACCTGGCTAGCACCACAGTTACCCCAAAATTAACTCATCAAAAGCCCTTGAACAAATTCAAAACAGCAGAACAAGTCTTACTGCACCCCTTTTCTCACCCTTTTCACATGGCTTGAGGCTGGGTTTGCAGCTGTGCTTAACACCCATTTCATGCCAGGTGACTGCAGGTTTCAGATATTTTGTGTGACAGAACACAAAGAATAAATAATGGAACAGTAAGACAGTAGAAAAAAAACTACAAATAAAATTAAATGGAAGACTTAAGTAGAAAAACTATTTGGAAAGTCAAGAAAAAATTACTTCAGCTAAATAACTCAAACCCAAATAATTTGTTTACCTTTTATGCAATGTTTATTAAAGTTAGTCAGATCCCAAACGTTATTCAGTAGCAGTGATATGCTATCTATATAACCTAAATTATTTGTTTTATCTATTTTTTTTTAAATCATAGCATTTCACTTAGACTACACCTGTCTGCCTTGACTTATTCTCAAGAGTCCAGGATTTATTTATTTTTTAAATCAGCCCATATCATGAGGAATCTAGGTGCACTATTACCATTAATTAAAGAAATCTTGAAAAATTTTGCCAAGACATAAAAATAAATCTAGTCACCACAAACCAATGTGCCTGCTTTGAAACAGATTGTAAACACCTGGGGAAATATTTTCGTTTTCTCTGTACATTTCCAACGTGATTTAAACACAACACCCTCTTATATTCAGCAAATTTCAACTTCCACCAGCATGACAAAATTCCCCATCTTATGAGTCGCCTTTTCAAATCTAATGGGTCCCTGGAGGGTGCTCCTGCTCTCCCACACCCTCCCTTCTGAGAGGGCAGTGATTGTCCCCTGGATGCAGAGGTGCTCAGGCTGTAATGCAGCCCCTGGTGAAGATCCTAAGAGAAAACAAAGCTATCTATGTCTACTTAATCTGACAAACTATTGTATCTATTGTATTGTGTCCAGCTCTGGAGTCCTCAACATGGAAAGAACATCGAACTGTTGGAACAGGTCCAGCGCAGGGCCACCAAGATGATCAGAGNGTTGCCTTCACCGGCAGCAGCATGGATCTCAGTGGAAGGCAGACCCACCCTAGATGGTCCCTCAAATCCCTGCTACCACACTGATTTCCTCCATGGAAACAAAAAATAGTGGTTAAGCAAGCTACTGCGTTTTGGAGACTCAAAAATACAGCATTCTTACACAAATAGTACTGTGTCTGAAGGAATATGATCTACTCCTGTTGGTGTAACACCAGCATTGTGCCTGGTGCTGTGCAAACGCAGACACAGACAGAGGAAACACGGCTTGTCTGAGGGACCCAAGTATCCAAGAGAAATGTCTGCACCAGAAGCCAAGTCACACTCATTTTAGTGAGGCTCTGGCTCCCCAGTTTCTATGTTGCTGTCAAAGATAGAGTATAAATTACCCAGATGATTTGGAAATAAAATTGAACCCCAGCATCTGTCCAAAATTTACATCTCAAAGAAAACATGACTGAAGAAGATGAAATTTAGAGCAAAAGGAAAAAAAAAAAAAAAAAAAAGTAGTCCTTTAAAGGAACTAAGTATTGGAGACTCCAATTTTTCAGGCATCTGGAACTGGACTGACCAAAAAAGAAATCACACCTCAATAAGAATATGAAAAATAAAAAAAAAAGTATTTTGCACCAATGTAGAATGGATGAGGTATACTAATAGGTTTCTCCTATCTCTTTTTCTGACATTTAGATCCTGCCTTTTACTCTTTTTTCCTTTAAGTAGTTTGCAAGTGATCAGGCCAACATCTTATTTCGTTGAACTCAACAGGATATTCTTTAAAAGATGCATTTATTCACATGGGAACACACTAGTGTAATTAGCCTTGACATTTCAACAGTCTGATCATAAACACAGAGTGCTCTATGTGCTTTTAAGGCAAAAAGATCTCTGATCCAACAGGGCAAAACATCTGAGATGTGAATTTTGCAGGAAACCCGTGGATATTTTGTTATACGCAGTCCTGACCATTGCAAGCATGAGTGCCAAAAACACACAAAGTCAAAAGACTGATGTATTGTTAATGGCACTTCTAATTTTAGACAGAGAGCTTTTGGTTGGTTGAGGTTTTTCCCCCCTTTTGCCTTGTGATATTTTTCATGGTAACTGCCTTCTCCACCCCTCCCTTCTCCAAAACTCACATGTCCAAAACCGAGTCTGATTGTCTGGAAGCAGGGAAGGAATTTGGGGCGTGCCAAAAGCAGTGGGACTGCTCTTTTCGAAGAGGGGAGGCTGAGAAAGGACATTGGACTAATAAAGTTGGGCTACACCAGTCAGCTCCATTACCTGTGCAAAAACACGGCAGCGAGAGTTCTAAAGACACCCACACAGTGTCCAATCCTGCAATCCCTGTTGATGCCAGACCTACACTGACTTCAGCAGCCTTCACAGCAGTCTCTGCAGACACTTGCACTCTATCACTGCTCCAACCGCTAACACAAGCCCTTGTGCCAGCCTGACCCAATTGGGAATTCATTCAAAGAACACAAAACAGCAGGAGGAAGAGAAATACAGTTTTCTTTACTTCCCTTTTTTTTATTTTTTGCAGTAGGGTAGGGTCAATTTCCATCCTAGCTCACCAGATGAGCTCCAGGGAGAGCACTGCCAGGGACCAGCCATAGCAAGAAGAGTAGAAGGACTTGGGAGTGCTCATGGATGAGAAGCTCACCATGAGCCGGCAGTGCGCGCTGGCAGCCCAGAAAGCCAACTGTATCCTGGGTTGGAGCAAAAGAAGTGTGAGCAGCAGGGCCAGGGAGGGGATTCTCCCCCTCTGCTCTG
>VXBW01005385.1:909294-919749 GCA_013400375.1 Thinocorus orbignyianus
GGGGGTTGGAACTTGATGATCTTTAAGGTCCCTTCCAACTCTGACCATTCTATGATTCTATGAAATGGAATTGTTTTTTAGCAACAACTAGTTGGTAAATTAGCTTCACTGCAACATCTGGGCACCCCCAGCCTTACGGGAATGAGGCCTACTGCATACGCACACCATGTGTAGGCCTGTTTCCTCACAGAATCCCACAGCAGTGCTGCTGGCCCACAGAGAATGACCTGCTCTGAGCACCAGTGGGAACACCACAAGGCTGCAGGTTCTCCGCCTGGATTCTGCCGGGAGTGGGTGTTTATGTTGATGGGAAGCCACGCTGGTTGGGATGCAAGGAGTTATCAATGTGATGGAAACCAGAGTTCTTTGAAAACAAACAGGGATTAAATAAAAACCAACACAGCCACAGGGAAAAGAGAAAAGAAAAAGAAAAAAAAAAAAAAATAGGAAAAAAAACCACCACAAAACACACAAGAAATAAAAATAATTAAAAAAAAAAAAAAAACCACTAGGCTGTGCCAAAGGGAAAAAGGACTTCCAACCATCTCCCAGAGTGATCCCACATACCCAACTCTCATAGGTTTCTTTGAAAAGACTTTGATTCAGTCCTACACAAATACTTCCAAGACACTGCAGCTGAATAGTTCTGCAAAATATTGAGTAATAAGCAAATTGAACTGTGTATTTATGAATTAAAGCGCCACTAATTTGAGCCCTTAGGCAGCCGGGGCCAGAAAAAGAATCAAAATCACATCCCCTCTTTTCCTTTATATTTAAAAATGTCTTCTTAGGCCTGCATATGTTTGTAGTTGGCTAATTTACCCATAAGAATTTATCCTTTACCCTGGGGAAAGGGGGGAAAATCTGCAATTACAGGGTTATCTGCTACAAAAATGCACACAGCATTTTCTTTCTTCATCCTATATATGATGCAAGAGGGACAGCCTCAAGGAAAGACACTGTAAATTCTCCACAAACCACATCAGGAATAACTGCAAAGATCTGCTGAAAGGCCTTAAATGTTGCTGAGTCTGTCCCACATTCCTTTACCCCATCTCCCAGTCAGACTGCACAGTTCAGCGTACCAGCTCAAACCATTTCAGAGGAGCTGAGGGCAAATCAAGTTCCTCCCTCCCCCATGATTTCCCAGTGAATGCTTTTCACTGTTTGCTACTGAGAAGAGACCATTAAAGCTGAGAGATCAGACTTCAGAGCTTTCAAACCTTACTACTAGCTTAAGGGTCATCATTTCTTCTCTCACCTTCCTCCCAACTACCTCCTTCTCCAAATCATCTCTTCCCCTGCCTGTACCACAGTGAAACAAAGAAAACAATATGCAAGTACAGCACTTAAATATATACACATATATAAATATATATCATTTTCCTTCTAGCTACTCAAGAATTCTGAACACTTGGGACTTCTTCTATTTGATGAGGTTGTAATAAGCTTCTTACAAAAGCTTACAAGCTGATTACAAGCTTGACATGGGAACATTCAGCCCTGTCCTAGTAGTGTGGAGAGATCTGCCTGAATTTTCAGACATGCTCTTTTGTAATACAATATTTTCACTTTTGGAGGCTTTCAATAAAGATAATTTAAACCTGGGATTTGGCTGAGAAGAACCTTTTCAGGATGGGATGTATTCATGTTTCAGAATTCTTCCCAGCTTCCCCTGCTTTTTCACCATTATTCATGGACTAAAAGAGTTCAAATTTTTCTTCTTGCCTTTTGGGCTAAGCAGGAGGGCTACGTGCCAGCCACATCTCATGGCAGGACCTCCTGCCCTGTGTGATCCCCTACAGCTGGGGGCATATCCTCAACATGGTCCAACGCACAAGTCTCATGCATCACATTTCTGATAATTTGGGAGGCTGCCCTCAGAGTACAGCCCAAAAAGACTGTCTGACTGGCCAGCCCTCACTGGTCAAGGCAGGTTCCTGGTCCTCTGCCTGCCATGGGACAAAGCTGAACCTTATTTAAAAATCCTTTATCAAAAGACCGGAGTAAACACCTCCCACCGTCAATCTGAAACAGGCTCCAAGCTCCTGCCAAAGTTCACTCGGTTCATCCAGGTCTAAAAATAAACCTGATGTGGAAATCAAAAGGTGGCCAGAAAAGATGTTACCCACTTCACTCCTTATGCGCTGTTACAGAAACCGTAACCGCACTGTTCTGGAGCTCAGAGAGAGGCTTTGATCTTTATCTACACTGGGGGAAATTTCACTTTTAGAATTCGCCTTCAGATTGAGTCTGTAAAAATAGGCCACAAACCTTAAGGGCCTACACTGCAACTTAATGTTAGTTTAAATGATTTTGTTAAACTGGACCAGTAAATCACTGTACATCTGCAATTTTTACCCACAATACATGAAGTTTCAACTTCACATTTCCAGGATATTGCTACTTTCTTTTCTCTTTAATAAAGGGCAGTCTTGGACCTTTGGGACTCTACTTCTGCTTCTGAATTGTATGTGAGGAATGCACAAGATCGAAGACTTTTCCCCTTCCTGCTGCATCTAATGAACAGAGAAGACCCAGATACCTTTGGAAGAGGCAGCAAAAGAGGTTGTTCTGGCTCCACATGACATCTAGGCTCAAACACTGGGGAGAAAGATTCAGCAGTCCTTGAGTGGAAAAGTGGGGCAGGAGAAATTGCAGGGAGCTTTTAAGTCCTTTTTACACCAAGTGCTGAAGTGTTTGTAGTGATTACACTTAAATGTCTCACAACTCTTATATAGGGCTTGTTGCAATACTTCTTTCCCCAAAAGCCCTTCCTGTCCCCACGATTAAGCACACAAACAACATTCACAGTGTAAAGTCTGTTTTCAGTTGTTTGTAGCTTTAAAAAAATTTCCCTCAGGGGCTGAAATGTTCTAAGTTTGATCTCAACCCAGAGGCGATTTCCCTCCCCCCACCACCTTCCAACCAACCGGCTTAGAAACATGCATTTGGTTGCCCTTCAACAGTGAGAAAGTGAGAAAATAGATAGTTCAGCAGTTTAAGACTCTTCCTTTCACGAGTGTTCTGAGGCTGCCTTGGGGAATAGAAGGAAAAGGGAAGCACGGGGGCGGCAGGGTAGAAGAAAACAAAACATGAGATGTGAGCACAACACGGAGGGGCAGAGGGAATAGCAAGGTTGGCCCAGTTGTAATCAATTAACTAACTTCCTAGACAATCTAAAACAACTCTACAAAATCCAACCTTACAGCTCCAGAGGAAAAAAAAAAAAAAATTAAAAAAAAAATAATTTCTGGACTCAGCTGGACTCGGGCTGCAAAAAGCCAGCTCTTTTAGATGATGGTTGATCAGGCAGCAGTCAAAGAGATCTTTGTGTATATATCCATATAAAATTTGGTATCTCTGATCTCTGTCACACTGTTACTGAAAAAGAAGTGTGACTAAGAAAGCTTGACTGCTACATCAGTATGACTATCCAGCCCTCTCAGCCTCAAGTCTCTCAGGGTTATTTTCTTCTTTTCACAGGTCGTCTTTTATTTCATGCCCATCATAGGTGGCTATTTTAAGGGGCTACAGAGAGGTGCTGAATGCTGATAAGGCAAATCCTGTATCCCTTAATCCACTGCTAAATCACTCTGCCAGGCTTCAAGGGTACCAGGCAGATGGAGTGCACTAGGAAACTGCCCACAGGCTGGCTACTTCTACCCCAGCTCATCTTTAATCCAGAAAGGTTTTGTTCTGGTATTTTAATCATTGATTGACTGGGAACTTTCTTCCGTGCTGGGTTAGGTAAAATATCCATATGTCAGAGGTACCAGGGAATTCGTGAGGCTGTAGATCATAGGAGTGGTGTGAGACAGGATGCGTCTCAAGGGAACCAAGGAAGCCATAAGGAATGTAAAAAGTCACAGGGTTAAAGCCACATTAAGACAGCTGTTATGTTAATGAGAGCTCTGCTTTTCTTCTAGCTCTGGGTCATTGATTTAGAAAAACACGAACGAGGTCTTTTTCATTTTACCATATTTTTCCACTGAAGCTAACGTAGCCCAAAATTTCATATCCTAGATCCCATTTGTCTTGCTAACAGAACCTGTGTAGGAAGTTATCTTTATTATGTGAATGATTCCCAAGGCTTGATTTGATCTTACCTGGCCAAGTCTATAAATGAAGCTGTTTTGCAAGAATTTCACTTAGTAAACACGTTAAGGGAAGTCATGCACCACTGAGTTTGCCTTCCAGACAAATTCATCCACACATCTGATTTTCTCTCCCAGTCACAACAAACACTTACAAGAAATGTGGTGTGAAGTCTTCTGCAAAAACATTTAGCAGGTAAAACTGAAAAAGTCTGGACCTTTTAAGACAGATACTCAGTAGTACAGCCATGCTGCAATAGACAGGCTTTTCTTAAATAGTCAAAGGGATATTTTGTATTGTCCATTTCAGTTTGCAGAGTCTGAATGCCTCAGGCTGAGCTTCAAAGGTCAAAACATAAAAACAGAGTTTCACCAAAACAACCAAATTCACCTGTATCTTTGCCTAGTTACCACTAATTTCCCCATCCTTGGCTCAATCACGAGATACATTTCGCTTGTCACCCAACCGAACATCTGCTTATGAACACTTGCAACTCAGACTGATTTAAACTGGGCATCCTTTTTCAAATGACTCTTAGATGTCCAGTAGAGAAAGGGCAGCAGAGGATTCTGCCAGGGATGTTAAATATTTCCCAGGATGTGCTTCTGACCCGTGAAGTAGATTAAGTCTTAGTCTGAACCAGAACTCCAGAGAGCAGTTTATTCCAGAATTATTTGGCTGCAACTGTGATTATTTGGCTGGTCTTAGACATCAGAAAACCCAGGTTTGTGCTTTTTTTTTATTATTATTATTATTACTTAAATCAACTCCATGCTTTACTTCTTCACCACATTAACTTGCTTTAGACAATCCAGATCTACATGAAGTTGTGAAGACCTAACAGTTATTTGAGGGTTATTTTCTTTTGAATTAAACTGACAGTGGGAATAAAGGAGATATTACAAGGTTTAAATCAAGTCAGCTTCAAAAGCTAAACTAAAAGTAAACCGTAGATACTGCACCAGTAACCCTGCTCACTTGCCTGGCTCTATAAACACATTGCCCTTTTTAAAATGTTTTTCTCTCCCCTGTTAATGTCTGAAAAGACCCAAACAACAACAGATGAAATCAGTTAAATAACTATAAACTGGCACAACAGCTGGCCTGATCCTATGCAGAGTTCTGTCAAATGCATAAAACAAACAAACTGGGATAATAAATCTTCTTCTCCAAAGGCTCAGTATTATATTCCTGGTAGGTACGGAACAATTACTGGGGAAAACACAAAACTTTTTTCAAAACAGTCGTTGCCTTAAACGGTTGGAAAAACAGTGTCCGTGTACAGATGCAAAACCTTCTAAGGCTTTAAAAACTGTAGCTTCACATTTTCCTTCTACTCCAGGGTAGAATCATGTGTGTATGAAAGGAACCAACATGCTAACAGAAAATGAAATTGCCTTTGTTAGGCAGTTTTTAAATACATACCTGGACACGAGCCTCCGTGAGTTTGGCTCTTTGCGCAAGTTCTTCCCGGGTATAAATATCAGGGTAGTGTGTCCTCTCAAAAGCTCTTTCCAGCTCTTCCAGTTGCTCTGCTGTGAAGGTTGTCCTGCTGCGACGTTGCTTTCTTTTTAGAGGCAAATCTGGTTCAGAATCGATGTCAGAGCCTTCATCGGACTGGGGTGCTGATGCTCAAAAAAGAAAACAAAAGACAAAAATTAGCTTTAGTTGAGGGGAGGGGGGAGCAAAACATTGGATGGATGGATGATACTGTCTTGTGTGTGAAAGCTGCTTTTTACCCATCACTCAGACCTGAGTTGGCAAGCTTCAAAAAAGTGAGAAACAAATCAGAGTTAGATGGTACATTGTACAAATGTGTTCAAACCAATAAAGAGCTGTCAGAAGTTCAGCTGCCAGTTTAATTCCTGTTCCTGGCCTAAGAATAGCTAAGGACCCCTTAGCAATTTTTTTGAGTAAATGAATTATTTGATGTTTTAACACTTCCAGCAGTTTGCAAATGTTTCAGAGTTAAGCAGTACTACTTAATCCCAAGCAAGCCGACTAGCAATACAGTCTCATTCTTTTACCTAAACTAGTGAAAGGATACAAATATTCATCACACCAATGTGCATGTTGTTAACTTAAACATTCTGACTATATAGACATATGTTCGTGAGACCTTCCCTATAGATTCACCACTAAAATCTTATTGGTGAAATGGTTGTAGAACTGATTACGGAGGTATGGGGGATGCTGTTGAAGAAACTAATTCTCATACACAGATATTTACAAACATTTATTTGTCTTATACTCTGAACAGCGTTTTACACATTTGTGTTAGTATAACCCAGCACATTTAAACATTCCTGCTCATTTGCAAATTACTTTGCTTAGGATCACCTAATATAACCTTAGGACAGACCAGACAAGTCTTAACATTAAAAAGAAAAATCAAAAATATAAAATAATTGAGATGCACATTACAGAGAGAATTCCTGTAAAAGCAACAGTTTGACTTGACTCTTTCAGTTATTAAAGCAAGGACATTCCAGCAAATATGATGACCAGAGCTGAAATACATGTACTGCATGCTTCCTGCACTAAGGTTTCATCATTATTCCTCCTAACCTTGGAGGTTTTCCAGCACAAAGCACGGCTACATGCAGATGCCTTGATGCTCAGCCTCCAGGCAATAGGCCAGGACGTGACTGCAGAACAGCCAGGACCAAAAGGTACTTCATACCACATCCCAAGTCAGTACTTCAGGAAAGTGGGCAAGGAACAGGCCACGTACAGCATGTCCACGTCCAAGGGAGGGGCTACGAAGTCTTGCAAGCAGCAGTTTAAAAGAGAACTCAGAACTGAAACTCTTACTGGGTTCCAGGGACGTGGAGAGGGTGAGATCACACACACCTAGACAGCTCCTGGCACTGCTTGTTTCCCCTGAGCTCCCTGGCAATCAAGTGGACTCCAGCTACAGCCCAGCCACAACCAAACCCATAACTGTAGCTGTAAAGGCAGCAAAGGCTCTTTCGGTACCCAACCACACCCTCTTTCTCCAACAAACAGAAAGAGTAGACTTCCAAATCCAGTCTTCACACATCAGCTGCTGACCCAGGCAACAAGCATTCCTTCTTGCCCGAGTCTTCAAGGGAAACCACCTAAAGAGGGCAGACACTCCCCAGTGATGCTGAAACTGCTTGCTCAGTCGAAATACAAGCACTGCTTCTACTGCTTCAATAACTCCAAACAAATTATTGATACAGTCACTGATTTAAAATAATCTTCTTAACATGATTTATTTGGAAGTACAAAGAGAACACAAAAGCCAGAAAGAAATCAGTATCTCAAGCTCCTGCTAACCCCCCTCCATCACGTTCATTTCTAGCTATCTTACATTTCCAATTTCACTCAAGCTGTTTGAACTAATAAATACACCTAATCTGTTTACTTGGTCTTAAAGCATGAGAAAGACAAAGCGCTTTTCCTGAAAACTCAGGTGAAGAGTTTATGAATTTCTGCATAGCAAAAAAGAGAACAATTACTGCTAGACCAGAGGCTCTTACACAAAAGCTATCTTCATTGCACAGACACCACCAATATTTCGGATCCAACATACGCAGGACATCAGGAGAATCCCAAGCCATTCAAGTTAATTTCTTATTAAACATACAATCTAGGGTATCCCAAAATGAGCACAACGCACTGTTTGAACTAATGATAAATCCGGAATCTTCTCACTTGGGGTCCCAGGCAAACCAGTGACACCTGCCTTCCTCAGCAACTGCCAAGTTACCACCCTCCGGGATGGTTTCATGCTGCTGTTCAAGAATAAAAAGAAACAAAGGACATTTAAAATACACTTTCCCTACGTTAGCCTCGTATGTAATCACTCACCTTAAGCAAACAGCTATTGCTGACAAGGTAGATGGGTGAAAGAGAGCACACCACTGCACTCTGTACCTAACGTACTAAGGTCTGAAACAGCTCAGGAAGGTCCCTTGTGAAGACAGCACCTCTGGCAGAACTTGCCTTTGACTGTATACAATGAGTTGGGGTTTTTCGTCTGGTTGGGTTTTTGTTCTCTTTCAAAAAAGTCTCAGAAACTCTTTCAATACAATCAGACTCTACATGTATGTATGGAACTTCTTCAAAAATCTACATATATGCCTACAAAAAGCCAGCTTAAACGGTGCAATTTAAAGTAGATTTTTTTTTTCTAAATTTCTGAAGTGATTTCCCTCACGAACTCAGCAGAAAGCATCAGGAGACCTATAATGATCTTTCTAAAAATAATTTATAAAGACTTTGTAAAATACTCTAATGTTTCTCTGTATCTTGCATTCATGAAGCCCTAAGAATGCAGAACTGAAAGACTGAGTTAATTTCATTTAATTTTATCTTTGCATTTCATTAAGCAGTACATTTTAGCAGGGGCTGTTGCAATAGGACAAGGGCTAATAGTTTTAAACTAAAAGAGGGAAGATTTAGACTAGATATAAGGAAGAAATTTTTTACAGTAAGGGTAGTGAAACACTGGGAACAGGTTTCCCAGAGAGGTGGCAGATGCCCCATCCCTGGAAACATTCAAGGTCAGGTTGGACTCAGAGCTCTGAGTAACCTGATCTTGTTGAAGATGTCCCTGCTTATTGCAGGGGGTTAAACTAGTTGACCTTTACAGGTCCTCTCCAACCCAAACTATTCTATGATTCTGTATAAAAGGCAAAAGGTAAACCAGACAGAAAAAAATGAACAAAGCACCTAAAAGTCCAGGACAATATGTTTAATCAAGTGCAAACATTTAGAGAGAAAGGAGAAAATATATATCAAATGAAACCGCTTTCACAACCATCTGATTTCATTGGTGTTACTAGCTCCTATGTGCAGCTTTATTGAAACCACTGAGTTCCTTTTCTCTCCTCTGATCTACAATTTTAATATCACACAAACCTAATGTCGAATGATAGCTACAGGTCTGTACTACAAACTGCACTATTTTCATTTCTTACGAAGTCTTCTCAATTATTATTAGTTTTAAGAAAGTTTTTGTTCTTACTGTTTCCTATTAAAATGCCATTATTAGACTTTTATATAGGTAAGAAGCCAACCAGAGTATTGGCTAAGCACATAAATTGGACATGCTTTGGCCTTTAAAAAAACAGTATTTACTCTATACGTGCTCAATAGCCATAGCGTATTGCCCTTTTACTAAGCATTACCTCACTAACAGGTCCACTGACTTCCACGATATAAAAAGATACTATTCAGCACACATACAGGTGGTCAGATTTTAGCTGGATTGTTTCTATATCCATCACCTCCACAGACACACACATCACTAACCTTTACAGTAGCCCTAATGATCTTAATACTCCAACCTCTCAAGCTATAAACAGGAGAAAGAAGGAGACTCACCAGTGTCCTGGGCAGACCCCATGGGTTCACCAGCACACCCCTTAGTGCGCAACTCAAAACGGGAGAGGCAGCCAAAAGCACCACCAGTATCTGAGCCGTGGAGCTTCATTAAAGATGGAATTACAGAACTAAAGTGCCAATTATTTGTCCCTTAGACCCTGGTGACCTGTCTGGTGGCCTGAGGAAATGCTGCATGCCATTTATCGCTGTGATATGCAAAAAACCTCTGCCCGGCATCGTAGGCATTTGATCAGCTGGGGCTCTGCAACCATCCCTTTTCGGAACACTGTAAATAGACACATTGGGGTAGAAACCGAACAACAAAATAACACACAAGAGGTCATTCTGCGGGTTGTTGTTCCTCTCTGCAAGATATTTCATTTGAGTAATGAAATAACAAAAATGTGACAACCGCTTAAAACCCATGCAGTGTGACTGCAGCACAGCACACCTGACAGAGGCAGGCAGAGAGGTGATCCTTCTGCAACGGCACAACTTCTCTGGCAACCCTTCAGTCACTGTGAAATTATTTAAATAAAATATTAAACAGCTTCTTCCTCTAAGTATAATAGCTAGGGGTCTGCCCTAGATAAATTCTGTGGAGTCATAGATGTTGCTAAAATAAGACCCCCAAAAAACCCCAGTATACCAAAGGCCAGGGATGGTTCTGGTGGTGGTTTATTTACCAGCTACCCTCCCTCCATCTTCTCGCGTCTTTCTTTACACCAGGTTAATTTCCCAGTTTTTCACCCTCGTGCCATGTCTGTCACCCAGGGCTGAGGAGGGGGCTGTGGGGGNGAGGGCTGCCGGGGCCAAGGGGATGCACAGCAGGGGTTAATCCAATCTCCCCCCTCCCCAGCCCCAAACTCCAGCACCTGGAGGCGTCCCTCCACCACCACCGTCTCTCCCTGCCGGAGGTAAGGGGGCTCAGACAGCGACCCTCCATCATATCGCCCGTGGATTGATGAGGAAGGGGGGAGAGGGGCAGGAAAATCCTCCCAG
>VXBW01005385.1:920079-968971 GCA_013400375.1 Thinocorus orbignyianus
AGGGCTGAGGAGGGGGCTGTGGGGGGCTGCTGGCCCAACGTGATGGCCGGCCGGTCCCCGCAGCCCCTCATGGCCGAGGGGAGGCGAGTGACCTCCCTCATGTTTACTCGGGTGCCAGCGAGGGGGAGCGCGGCAGGGCCGCTACCCCCACCCTAAATGACAAATGACACTTTCTCTTTGTGATCTTCGGGATTTTTGTTGACTTATTTGGAGGCTTTTGTTGGGCCCGAAGAAATGGCCTGTGGCTGAGGCCTATTCGGCCGATTTCCACGCTCCATCTGTGGTATCCATCAGCAGGGCCTTCGCCCGCATTCAGGGCTCTGACACCTGCCTGGCAGGATGCGGGAGGCACAAAGGAGGCTGCGGCGGGGGCCGGGGNGTCAGAGTCACCCCAGGCCATCGCTAAACAAACTCCCAGCACTGGCCCTAGGTGGCCAGCAGCGCATTCCTCCCGGCACCCTTGTTTGCGTTGGGCTAGGCTTTCAGCAGCTGGCTAGAAACACGTCAGGCATCCTTTCCTTCCTCAAAATAAAGCCCACAGGAAAATAAACTGGCATATTTATTTCCTACTAACAGCTCCCTCCCCTCTACGCAATCTCATTTAGGGGCAGGCTCACATTTGCACACAAAATATAATGAAGACTCTAGAGCCGACTGACCTCCTCCTTCCCTGAGCATTAGCCCTTCGTTTTGCTGTATTTGCCTGGGGAAACATGATGCTGGGCTGCTCTCTCCTCCTCCTCCAGAAACCTCACTGTCACAGCAAGGAGCCATTAAAAAGAAAATACGCCCTGCCAGGTCTGTGCTAATCAAAACAGGACAAATAAACTCTGACACTCAACAACTCCCCGAGTGCCGGCAGCCCTGGGCGGAGAGTACAGATTAGTTATGAATTTGGCAGGCAGCGGGGGACAAGCTTGGGGGTCTGCAGTCACCCCTCGGCCACCTGCGAGCTGTTTAAGACACCACAGCCAGATGCCGTGTTTATCTAAGGTAATGCATGCTCCCAAGATTAGAAGAGAACCCCTAAGTTTTGGGTTGTGGTGCTCACACCAAAGCACTTCTGGCAAGTTTGCCAGGACTTGGAGCTGCGTTTTTACCCAATTCGCTGTTCACTTTCTGTGCTTTACCATCAACAGGAGCACAGGACAAAGGGAAGATTCGAATACTGCAAGTTTCACCCCATTGGGTCATAGCCCAAAATTTGTTAGCAGTTGGACTCTTCTTCTTCAAGAAAAAAAAAAAAAAAAAAGAAAAAAAAAAATTCAAGAAACATAAAGAACAAAACAAGAAGTCATGAAAGATATTTCAGTGGGATGAAGATAAAACATGTTAATGCTGCTACATACTCTTATTTCCCTGTTAAATGTGAAAATTTGGGAGCAGCAAATATGTAAGAAAATTATCAATCTTCCTAGAAAGTAACAGAACATGGAGTACAATGTGAAATATGCACAAGTAGTAAAATTGCTTTTAACCCTTTCTAACAGTATTTTGACTATGGTACATTAAAAAACAAGAAACAAAACAAAAAAGCAAGCCTAAAATCCAGACGTGAGTATCGCTCATCTAACAAGGATTAAGTCACACTTCAATTACTCCTTTGAAAACTGCTGCTATTTGCAAAGGGCATACTTACAAAAAAATTGTAAATGGCTTTTTCTAAACTCCACAGGCACTTTACAAAAAGTTTGCAGTAAGAAAAGGAGACAAATGGGGATAAAATACATTGCTGTTTAAGTAAACTGATTAATAAGAGTAATTAATCGGTTACTGGAATTGGAAAAGAGCAACTCCATTTTCTGCGAGCTGTAAGCTGGAAAGTCAGCACAGAAAGGGAACAAGCACCGCAACAGTGATAAAAGTGATCTTCTTGAGAGAAGTGGATGGTATTTTTATTTTGTTTGGACTGATTCACACAGAGAAATGTGCTTTGTACAGCGAAGTGAAAAGGAAAACAGTAGCTGCAGTAAAAGGAAATGGCCAACAGTGACTTTTATTTACAATTACCAAGAGACAGGCTATTATTGACCATATGTGCCACAATCGCCCTCCTTATCATGGGTTGGCCATCATGTCCATTGGGAGCTGTTAATGAACTGGGTAATTGAGCTGCTGACATGTGTTACCAAAACAAAACAATAGGAAGAAGAGACAAATGAACATTTTATTTGCCAATCAGAGTAGGTTCCGCTTTTCAGAGCGCTGTGCCTAAGTAAGTGGCTGAATACATAAAACAGTGCATTGAAGGCAAGCAGATGCATGCACAATAATGGTTAACTGACAGCCTATGGCCCATCTGTGCTTAACATTTTGTTAAAGAAATTACTTGACTTGCTAAAGAGACAAATCATACAGCTGCCCCAAGTGCTGCATTATAAGAGATAAATCATTAGCTAAACTGTTTCATGCTTAAAATGACAATGCATATTAACAGTTATGCAGGGACATTTTGTCAGCACAGCTTGATGCAGTTATAACTTACAAAAAATGTGACAGCTCATAGCTATTCAACGATTTCAACTACGAAGAGAATGACAACACTGTGAAAACAATTTCACCGCACCAACAATAGACAATTCACAGGCTCTTCTTTTTTTAAAAAAAAAAAAAATATTTAATTTTTTTTGAATGATGAAATAATATGGAAAAGGGGGGAAAAATGGCCAGTGTCTAACTGTTCTGCACCATTAATCTGCTAGCATGTACTTCATTCAGAACCACAGAGCATCAAAAAGGAACACATTCCATTTTAAATATCAAAGACTGCATCGCCAGCACTGAGAATAAATGGCTAATTCTCAACTGTGCATGAAAGGATAAAGAATTTCTAGAGTGAAAGGAAGGGAAGAGGAAACTGCAAATACAACTACAAAAATCTCTTCTTACTCCCCCACCTCCTTTTCCAAAAAGAGATTTGTTTTGTTGATACAAGTAACATTAAAGTACTTAACAGCTTTGCATGTGGGCCTGATCCCACTCTCAAGCCTCACTGCTCGCTGTAAATTTGCAGTGGGAATTACTACCGTTATTATTTTATGGTGTAAACCAAATACAAAAGTAACTGCAGTTGGATACTATTGAACAGGTAGTGCAGACACACAGGTGTGTGTCTGGGAGGGCAGAAAAACTGACTGCTCTCCTCCTGACTCAGTTGCATGGACCATGACAAGCCAGATACTCAGCCAGATTTACTTGAGCAACCACACTACCCGAAACAAAAACAACAACAAAATGGCATTTGGTAAGAATCATAGAATGGTCAGAGTTGGAAGGGACCTTAAAGATCATCCAGTTCCAACCCCACTGCCATGGGCAGGGACACCTCTCCCTAGAGCAGGTTGCTCCAAGCCCCATCCAGCCTGGCCTTAAACACTTCCAGGGATGGGGCATCAACAACTTCCCTGGGCAACCTGTTCCAGTGCCTCACCACCCTCACACCAAAGAACTTCTTCCCAAGATCTCATCTAAATCTCCCCTCTTCCAATTTAAAACCATTCCCCCTCATCCTGTCACTAGACTTCCTGACCAAGAGTCCCTCTCCAGCTCTCCTGGAGCTCCCTTCAGATACTGGAAGGCTGCTCTCAGGTCTCCCCGGAGCCTTCTTTTCTCCAGGCTGAACAGTCCCAGCTCCCTCAGCCTATCCTCATAGGAGAGGTGCTCCATCCCTCTCCTATGAGGATAAGATGAGTAAGATTTGCGTGGCCTGCAGGATCTTTTCCTGTGGTTTCAGAGGCAGGTGCCCACATAACGGTTAGCTCAGGATTAAAGACTAAATAGAAGTTAAACTGCTACAACTTTCCTCACAAAGACAAGACTGGCTGGCTGCCTCTACAGGTTCTATTCACCAGCCTCAAAGGACTATTCTGCTGTTTGCACCAGTACAAGAGCAAAGCTGGATCCAGGCAAGCTTTGGCCCACGCTCAAGCTTCCCCATCATTCCGAGCAGATCCGGGGAAGGAGTTCAGAGGGAGGGAGCCAGCACCATGATAACCCTGAGCAGAACAAAGCACTCCAAACTTGTAGCACCACACTGTCACTGGATTCTGAGTCACCCCGGACCATCTCTCTGAATACAGGCTATTGACTCAGAGAGGAGGGATTTTTGAAGAGCATGAAGGGGAGTCACAAGAGCACCCCGTTGGCTTTCACCAGGAGCTCACGAGTGCCCACATCTGGGGTCTTTTCCGACCTTTCCCACAGTGACACTGCAAACACAGCTCTTCATATTTGAGCATTGCACCTCATCTTCTCGCTTAAAAAAAAAAAATACAAGGAGATTTCAAGGGAAAACTTCCAGAGAACACCCCCATCAAAAAAAAAAAAAAAAAAAAAAAAAAAAAAAAAAAAAAAAAAAAAAAAGCAGCAAAGAAGCAGCTTTCCTCCCAAATTTAGAAAAAGGTGATGGAAATTAAATACTTCAATTTAAAAATCCAAACGAGTTTACCCTCAGTAACCTTTAGGAAGTTGATATTTTAGATGGTATTTTAGTATAAAAGTAAGGGAGACTCAAGAGAAAAGCTATACCTCCCTTTCCAAGTCCCAGAACATACTAAGAAAGGGTTGGCGTCATGTCTTCAAGCCAGTATCAGCTGATGGAAGAGCCAACCGGTAACCAATGAAGACTGAAAACATTGAGTATCCTGGGAGATGGAATTTATCAGCTAAGAAATTAAATAAAGCAAATGAAGGAGTCTCCGGGTAAATAATGAGACTGTATTAGCGAGTTAAAGTGCTGCAAGTAATTGAGCTGTCAGCAACCTCTCACTCTCACTGTGCAGGCAGCATGGATTCTCCAAAAGGAAAAAAAAAAAAAAAAAAGAATCTGTAAATTATACTTGAGTCAATCCTTTGCAACAACAGCGCACAAACAAAACTTCTAAAGTTATACATGCTGATCAAACTTACTGGGCACACCAAGATGGAAAAAGCTTACAAGCATTCTTCAAAAACAGCTCTGCGTTCAGTCCCCGGTTTTCAACCAACTTGTAGCATTGCTAAAACATTTTTGAAGAAAAAAGAAACTCTACAAATGCCTAAGGTAAAAACATTTGAGAATGCTTCAATACATTCCCTATCTCCCTCAACTAGTTCTAGCACCTGAATTAACACCATCCTTGAGTCAAAACAGACAAACATTGGCCAAGCATGCTGTTGTAGATCACTTCATCTGAATGTCAACATTACAGTCCTCGGAGTCTCTATGGGAAATCAAGGTTATCATCTCTTCTTAAACCCACAGCTGCAACCAGACCACCCCTCAAGTCACTTTTACCTACTATTGAGCTAAACTGAGTCATAACTCTATCACTCTCAGGACTTAAAAAGGCCAAAGTATTTCCAGACTTCTTTTAAAGAGATTATTGGATTTGTCATTGAATACTCCGTTTCCTCTAAAAAAAAAATCACTTAACTTTGCAGAATATTGCTGAGAGTTTTTTGTGGAAAAACTAGAAGAGCTGATGTTTTATATTTTCTTTTCATCCTCTAGGCTTCCATCAACAAAAACAGGCTACGTTTTTCACCAGATATTTTTCCTGCGGTTGATGTTCCAAGGTACTACCTACTCCTGCCAAGTGCCTCTTTTCCAGTCAAATCTGTCAGTAACTCAAGGTCACTCCCATCACAACTACATAAGAATTGGGGTGCTGACCTCAAAATCCATCATCTTATGTCATCAGACCTGGTCCTACTGGGCACCGAGACCTCCAGTCCCACTGGTGAAAGACAGTCTCTGCCTTTATGGTTGTTTCAGTATTTGGGATTGAAAGGACCCCACAATGGGATAGCTGTGGGGTGCTCAGCATCTCTTTGTGTTACTTCCCACTGGGTTTTTCATTCCCAGCTCCTGCCTTGGGTGCCAGCACGGGGGTGCAGGGCTCTGCGCACGAGACTCCCTGAAGCACACAATGCTGTTTAATTCATCATAGTGCCTGTGATGCCGTCACAGCAATTAACTTGAGTCCATCCAAGAGCCAGTCACCTGCAGATCCTCCTTGTCTTTTGCCCTGTGAGTTTCTGTGTCAATGAGCTCCTGGCATCGTCCTTTAATTACGCTTCCCACTGACTGTCACCTGAGAGCTCACGGTGCAACACCAACGCATGACCCACACCGCTTTAGTCGGGGGAAATGTGAGCAAACAAACTTCACAAAAGCTATTGCAGCTTGTAGATGCCACCTCACCAGACAGTTTCCTTATTACAGATACTCAACAGACACGAGAAATTAAAGCATTTCTACAGGCTGAGAGAGCTGGGGCTGTTCAGCCTGGAGAAGAGAAGGCTCCGGGGAGACCTGAGAGCAGCCTTCCAGGNTTTTAAGGAGACATCCAAACAACTGAAATTTGGGTGATTAAATAAAATTTTAAGAGCTGCGCACACAGAGCGACAGTGCTGCCAAGAGATTAACACCGAAGCAAGGTAGGAAGGTTACTATCTGTTCAAAAGTAACACAGGGTGCTTAATTTCCAAAGAAAACTCACAGTTCTTCAGTCCAGTAAGAAAACCAGAACAAAGCCCAGCATCAGCCAACCTCTGAGCAGCCAACAGAAGGGACCGATGTGCCAGGCTGGACTGCAGCCAGCCCCGCTGCACCTTTACAGCACGGCAAGTGTGCCCAGCTGGGAGTCTCCATCCATTCTCTCCACCACAGACGTATGTAATTCCCATACATTTGCTCTCGTTTACTACTTGTTGACAGATGCTGATAAATGCTTTGGAAAACCTAAAGGAACGGTGGCTGCTGCTGAATGCTAAACGGTAGAGATGTCAACAATTATTTGACTAAACATACACACATTTACATCAGCTGCTTTGGAACCTCTACAGATATTAACAATAAATCTATAAGTGTCTCTCTGAATTATTAGCAGGCCCAAAAACTGAAAATGTAACTCTGCACCAAATTTTATGAGACTGAACACACTGATTTTTTTCAACTTTTCCTCCATACAAATAAGACAGAAGCAGCAGGATACCTGGGGGTACATCCTGTAGGCTTTGTTTGGATGCTAGTATTCCAAACCGTATTTTGACCCAACATTATATTTGTACAGGAATGAAAATGAAATAAAGTTTTAATTGATAACAAGCCCCTTTATACAACCCTGACATCAACAGAGATTGAAAGCAATGAGAAATGAAACGTGTGTGCTGATGAGCACGCAGTCCACGGTGTGCCTGGAGCACAACTTACATAATACTCACATTATTACATCAATATTAGCTTAACAATATCAATTTTAGCAGGCTTCACCATGGGATTTTGCATTTTGTAGCTGTTTTTTAGAGGAACTGTGATTTTAGACACTTCCCCCTAAAAAAATTGACCGCAAAGCATTTCCCAGAAAGTTGCAAATTAAACAAATCAGGTCAGATAAATTAAACCATAAATAAGGCTGCTTCCACTTTGGGTGGATAGGGAAGTACCTTCACTCTATTTTAAAATGTAATTTTAAAGAATTTAAAGAACTGTCCACACCCACACCAGTCCCCTTTATCTAGCCCAGGGACCACATCAGTCCCCTGTGAAATGCCTGCTGGCTCCCAACTGCTCCCAGCACCGCCTGGGCTGTGAGGCCAGTGTCAGCCCCAGATACTGCCCAGCTTTTGGCAAAGGGTTCTG
This sequence comes from Thinocorus orbignyianus, assembly GCA_013400375.1. NCBI lineage: Eukaryota > Metazoa > Chordata > Aves > Ciconiiformes > Thinocoridae > Thinocorus > Thinocorus orbignyianus. The sequence goes on from VXBW01005385.1 coordinate 927,704, forward strand.
ATGAGGGTTTTCAAGGTCTGGGGAGGCTCAGTGGTTGGTTTTGGTTTTGGTTTTTTTAAGTTATCAGTAATTCAAACTATGGAATTTTATAGTTGCTACTAAGTAAGTTGTCCATTTCCCCGCTTTCACTGCTGCAGTGCAGAACAGTGGAAAACAAGATCCAGGGATTTTCCTAAAAAGTTTTAGGTAAGCCTTTAAATAAGCAGAAACATCGAAGAGCCTGAGCAAAGGTATAAAATTTTAGACTGGTGCTTAGATATTTGTTCAGTTTCTAATAGCCTCACAGATTTGGGGCTGTCTTGAGCCATTTCGCTAATCTACCCTATATTTATTAACAACTGTGAAGCAGTATAGATGCAATACTACACTTCTGCCATGTGTCCAGCATGTGGGATAACTTCTGAATCCCACCTGCCAGGTCAGTGTTATGAATTGAGAAAATCCATAACAATTCATTGTCATTCAGACAATGATTCTATCACCCAGTGACCCCTCCCCACCCAGGAAAGGGGAATCAGGGGATGCAAAGAAACACCAGGGCTGAAATGTAAATTAAATTTAATAGAATAAGACTGTGTAATTAACAATACTACTAAAGAACCAGTACTCATGCTGACACAGATATAAGATGTACAAGACTCATACTCAGCCAATTCTCTCAGCAGAAGCTGTGCACTCCCAGCAGTGAACAGCAAATCATAGAATCATAGAATGGTCAGAGTTGGAAGGGACCTTAAAGATCATCAAGTTCCAACCCCCCTGCCNGTCCTCTAAAAGCGCAATTTTCCCCAGAATAAGACGAAAAGTTAGTCCTGAACTAACTAACTCAACCCAGGACAGTCCCAGCTCTCACTAACTTCTCCTGGTTATTTTCCATTCTCACACCATCTCACCCTGCCTCGCTGTTCCCAAGTTAGCTTACGGTTCTTCACTCTTGCACAATGCAAAGTGTTACAGGACGCCAAAATGTCCCAGAACTCCGCAGTACTGCTCTTGCTGATGCACCTGACCAAAAAAATTATTGACAAATTATAAAGCACTCTGAAACTGAATGCTTCCTACCACACGTCATGAAAATACAGCACATCTTCTCTTAAGATGGACAGTAACAATCATCTGTTATGAAGACAAGGAGAGGAAAGAAGGCAGCTTTAATTTTTACAAAGGTACAGGTGTGCTGTAGGATCTTTCATACTGTGAGCACACAGCTTAAGGCAGTGCTGCGATACACAAATGTCACATGTAGTGTCCCTACAAGGTAAGCATCTAGAGTTTTAATGATTTAGTGACATGATTGTCTAAACAGAGAGTGTTTAAGTCATATATCAGATACAAAACCACACATTACTATCACTTAATACACTCCTTAACATTCCTTTTGGAAGAGGCACTGAAAAATCTAGTTCTTCATCCCAAGTACTAAATGCTAATCTCATCATTTCAGTTGGGTTTGGATCCAGCCTCTAGACTTGGATGAAGCCCTCAATCACTCACAGGTGTCAGGAATTTCCACACACAGAAGACACAAGGTAGACAGCCATTAATTCAGTTCCTTTTACCCAGATGGGAACCCAATGAGACAGCCTGTGCTTTTTTTGGAACATGAAGGGGAGTTTATTGTTAGACGATCTCCCACATGCTGAAAATCAATGGTTTCATTAAAGTTGATGGTTTTACCCTCCAGAAATAGGGCAAATTCTCTAAGATAACAGTGCAAGTGGTCCCAAACAGATTTCCAGTGTTTAAAACTATAAAAAAAAAAATCGCCAAAGTGCAAACATATGAATTCAGAAAAGTTGTTAAAATGCCTAGTTTCTTAGCTACAATCTTTCATCTCTGTGAAATCAGCTATCTTAAATTGTTAGGCTGTAGGGTTAATTGATAGCATCTATTTAAAGGTTCTCTTTGTTTCCCAGAGGTTCTCAGCATTACAGGGGGAAGAGGGGAAGATCTGGGAAAAGCTTTATGCCGACTATAAATCTAGGAAAAATTTGGCTCCTGCTTCATCTTGCCTTACAGTGTTGTCACACCACTGAACTGAGTCCCTGTTTGTTCCACTTGCACAGGACTAAGAGCACCCCAGCCTGTGAAGACTCACTGTGTGATACTGGGTGCCCAGTAACACCACAAGTGAGAGTCTTGATAACTCCTCTGTAGAACATGCAATGGGAGCACTTCCTTAGGTGGAAATAAAAGTAGTTCTCCTCATTTCTAATTTCTCCTGGAAACACTGAAATCCTCCTAATACTGTACCACATTCAAAAGCAGGATGGTTTCTTAAAATCAGACTCCTCACAGCTCTCGGGTGCTTGGCATGTGCCTGTCACCGTATAAAACTGTAGCAGATCCTAAAATGGGAGCTTGAGTTTGGCTGCATGTGAACTGTATCTTGCTGCCTAAGTCCAGTCTGAAACAGAAATAGCCCCACGATGCAGGTCACGGGAGGTGATTCTCCCCCTCTACTCTGCGCTTGTGAGACCCCACCTGGAGTCCTGTGTCCAGCTCTGGAGTCCTCAACATAGAAAGGACATGGAACTGTTGGAACAGGTCCAGCGCAGGGCCACCAAGATGCTCAGAGGGCTGGAGCAGCTCTGCTGTGAGGACAGGCTGAGAGAGCTGGGACTGTTCAGCCTGGAGAAGAGAAGGCTCCGGGTAGACCTTGGAGCAGCCTTCCAGGATCTGAAGGGAGCTCCAGGAGAGCTGGGGAGGGACTCTTGGTCAGGAAGTCTAGTGACAGGACGAGGGGGAATGGTTTTAAATTGGAAGAGGGGAGATTTAGATGAGATCTTAGGAAGAAGTTCTTTGGTGTGAGGGTGGTGAGGCACTGGAACAGGTTGCCCAGGGAAGATGTTGATGCCCCATCCCTGGAAGTGTTTAAGGCCAGGCTGGATGGGGCTTGGAGCAACCTGCTCTAGGGAGAGGTGTCCCTGCCCAGGGCAGGGGGGTTGGAACTTGATGATCTTTAAGGTCCCTTCCAACTCTGACCATTCTATGATTCTATGAGTAGTGGAAGAAATGCAACCATTCACACACAGCTCATTTTCCTCTACCTACGTGTACTAGTGGTGCATTTTTTGGTGGACTTTTCTAGGAAACTTCGAAAATACAAGTATTCAACACCCGCTGAATTTCAGGGGGAAAACAAATGCATTTAGAGACGCAATCCTCTGAATGCTTTGGGTCAAAACCGGCTGAGAGCCACAAAGTGTAAAACCGAGATTAGGAAGTCAAAACTTGGCCTGCAACCCAGCCGGAGAGAGCCTGACACCAGGGCCTGACAGATGCCCCAGATGCGTGCGGGGGAGCCTGCCACAGAGCAAACTCCACACAATAGCAGAGAGATGGGAAAGAATAAAAGCCACATGCTCCCAGCCAGCCTCCTCTGTCTGCAAAGGAAAACGGAGATCAACTGAGGAACGAGTTCTTGCAGCTTTTCTGAGCAGCTTCCTTTTCATTGTTAAAAAAGCAGGGAAGGAGATCCAGGCTCCCAGATTTAATACTACCCAAGGGGATCACAAACCACAGAGACAAGGTGCAAGAGAGCAGCCTGTGAGGGACAGACTTGTGAGTGTTTTTTCTTCAGCTACTGTTGGCCACTGTTTTTCTACCCCCAGTAGCATGTAATGTTTGGGCTCACAGTAGAAGCCTAGAACATTCCTTGTTACAACAGACATCAGACAGGAATAAACAGAGGTGCTTCATTGCTGGGACAATTTGCCAGCACCTCTGCTGCAGGTTGGTTATCACGGGGCTGAGACAACTGCTCATCCTAGAGCTCAAGAGCCTCCTTCTTTGTTTTGAAGTCAAAACATGCCTGTGCACCCTCACATGCTCACATCATTAGATCCTTTTCAGAGGGACACCAAGATCTGTGTTGGTTCAGCTCCCAGTACAGCAGCAGTCTGTGAGCAGGGCTCCTGTTTACCATAGCAATACAAATAACAAGTGGCTGAGCAACAGATGGCCTGGAAACATTTCTGATGTTTTCAGTGACAATTACCTTATTCAGGCACTCCAGTTCGACTTTCCAAATCATGGTCTAAGGGCTGTTACCAAATAATACCTTACAAACAAACTTTGACCCAGGCTGTGCTCTGGTCAACATTCACTTAATTCTGACATATATCATTGTGTATAAATGGATTAACCAATATGTGCAGGGGATGACTTCACAGTGAATGCTCAGATTGCGAGCTTCAGAGAAGGGATTGCATCTGTCTTTAAAATTAGTAACAGTCATGGCTCTTCTGCTAAGGTACCAGAGCTTATGTTGCTAAACTCCTTGCACTGTTTTGAAAGTCTCCTTCAAACATAAGAACTGTTTTGCAGAATTCAAACGTCCAGATTTTTTTCTTCCCCACCCTGCCTCAAGTTGACTGCTCAGGAAAAAAGTTTGCAAAAGTGATTCAATCAAAACAATCTCCTTCAAATTTTCATGGTCATCTTTGTCTTGCTTTTTCAATCCCACATAGCTCAGAATATTTCCTATATTGCTCTCTATAAGATACAAAACCAGTGTAAGTGCCACTGAGATCTTTTGATCAGGATCTAACCCAATAATTAAGATCAGGGTCTGTGTGAGGAAGAGTCTAGAACATCTTCTGACCAACTTACAGCGAGAGGGACATTGTTGTCTATCTCCAAACAGCCACACATTTAACTAGAATGACAAAAAAAAACAAGTATCATTCCCTCCAGGAACATTATTGCACTGGAGACTTGAATTTTCAGTACAACCTGGGACCATGAAAGTTCAGTAGAAGGTTTGCGATCCTTCTAAGCAAGCCTGGACTTGGTTTTGAATAAAAAATGGGCCTATTTATGGTTTTGCATCAAAGTCATGTGAAATGTGTGGTTTTGTACGGATTCAATTAGAGACAAGCCTGAGGCACAGAAAGTTCAGATCCTGATCTGGATGCAGACCCACCCAAAGCAGAGGGACATTTAGACTAAGGCACTTGGTTCTTGTCCATCTCCAATTCCAGCAGGAAAACCAGGTGGGACTCACTTCCAGCAAACCTCCCACTCCTCCCCACTTTTTTTGCAGCTTTTTCAACTTGACATGTCAGTGGCAGCAGAAGGGTTCTTACGACTTCTGATGGGATCTGAAACCCATAAGACACTGTCTGAGTCCCTGCAAACCCAAACCATGGCATCTTCCCAGCTCTCACAATTAAGCTTTAAGCCATAAGGAAAAAAAGAAAAACCAAATTAACAGCCATATTGACAGTTTTATAGACCCCTGAGGGCTCTGCCTACATCCAAAGACGACAGTGGGGCTTTTTTAAATTAAAGCGAATTAGCAATCAAGTTTCTAAGAAGGATTCATTTAATAAATTAAAGGCCAGAATCCAAAACAATTTCCAAAGTAATCCTTTGGCCATAAACCATTTTCTGTTCAGTGGAAAAAATGGAACATTGTCATTCTGATGCTTGTCTTAATTGGCATTCAGTTGTTTTTGTCTTTTAAAGTAATTGTTTATTACATTAGTGGACATGGCCTTGCAGTAAACTCATGTTGCTATCAGCTCCGTTAGTAGCAAGATCAGCTCCCAATTATTTTCTGATAAATCCAAGGTCTGTCTTGGTTAATTTTTGCAAGAAGAATTAGGGAGAAAGAATTAGAAGCACATTTGATCTTGCTGAGCTGCTGAAGAAACCAAGCTTCCCACTCAAGTCCACCAACACACTGAACAAACTTTTGGCTTTCTGAGTTTTGCACCCCACATCCAGCCTGGTTTCAGGAGTCTGTTCCCATGACGCAGGGCGAGCCCTCAGCTCGCATTAATTAGCAGAACTGCGTCAGGATCAGGCTCTAGCCCAAAGTATTTTAAAGGGCTTAAACTCACAGTCTAGCAGTACAGATATTCTCACAAAGTTAAAGTCGATCCTTCAAACTCTTTCGAGTGTTTATATCAAACTCAATGCAGCTACCATTAAAGTGATGGCTTACAGACTCCAAAAATGCCATTCCCTTTAATATGATTTCCTATGGTAACACACGATTCATTGGAAGGCCTTTGCACCGATTTAGGAACAGACAGACTTTCAAATTAGCTTCAGTGGAGCCATGACAGATTATACCAGCAAAGGTTCGGCTGCTCTGTCATTTGGGTATGTTTCTAATTGATGTCATTTCATGCTTTCAGACCATGGTTGCAACTCGGTGAGGAAGGGAATATTTGCCCTTCTCGTTTCACATTTCTCTTTCCAAGCTTTCTCCCCCACCTCCTCCATTCTGTGCTAGCGGAAAAACAAAATCTTGTTAAAAGTCTTTCATGAAAAAATGGAAAGAGAGAGGGAACCATCTCTCTCTAGAGGGAGAGGCGTGGTTGTGGTACTCGTTCAGGATGCTTTAGTGTGGAGATCAACTGTTGCACTGGACAACCTCTGAGGTCAGTAGCTCCTTCTCCATTTCCACTCTTACAAAGGTCAATGACTACTTAAAAACAAACAGATCAAAACCCAACCAAGCAAAAACCCAACAGGCCTCCACACCAACCGACAAATAAACCCTAAGCATTTGAACTCGGATCTCCTACACTCCAAGCAAGCACCCTAATACCCAATAGACAGTAGCTACACAGATGAGGTGGAGGAACTCTGAGAGGACCCAGAGAGGTCTGGTTCCCTTAGCACCAGGGAAACATATCCCTTCCTCGAGGCAGGGAGCTGCCTGGCTCCCAGCAGATGGGACAGGCACTTTCTTCCCCTATTTCCAACCAGGAATTCCAGCTGGAGTCAGGAAAACGTGCTCCAAAGAAGTCTGTTTTGTCCAACTGCCAGGGCCCGACAGGAAATCTATTTTCTGTCTAAAAGACATTGAAGCTTGTCTGTTATGGCTTAAGCTTTCTTCGTATTACTTTCCTCATATATTTTACCAACACAAAATTCAGAAAGATTTACCAAAAGATTTAATTAAGAGGCTGGAACTATTCTGGCATAACTGCACTAAAAAAGAAAACAGTAATGTGTTTGCTGAATGAGCACACCAAGGTTTTCCATTGTGCTCACTGATGTCTCTGGAGTTTAGGACTTTCCATTTGCACAATGTTAAGTACTAAATACACAATTCAAGGCTTCAATGTTCACACTGCACAAGCACAAATCTAACAAATAATCTCGTTTCTGTCACTTCTTGTCACGTTGATTCTCAGAAGCACCAAGTTATCATCACACATTATATTTTAATCGCCATTCAATACAAACATAATCAGCTTTAGTGAACAATCATACTTATTATTCCTACAACTATGCTCTACTCTTCTCTTCCCCTCCAAAGCCTAACCAAAGTTGCATCGTTCAAACCAATCTCTCTACAAAGTCAGGCAAAGTGCCTCCTAAAGGCATCAGGATAAGAGTATTTCAAAGAACCATAGCCCACTTTTTCTTCTGCTTATTTCAATGGGGAGCATCTTAGAGTGGAACTAAAATAAGTCAACACCACGAAGCACAAAAGATTGCAAGGATTTTCTGCAGCATGGGCTTGTCAAAGCAAGTAGGCAGCTTTTGTGTGCTCCGGCACAGCAGGAGCATTCCTCCAGGCCTGAGCGGCGGAGCGCCCCCGGCTGCCGCTGCCCTGGGCACCGGGGTTCCCACACCCAAGGCGGTGGGAAGAGGAGAAAGCAGAGCTGCAGAAGTAGCGTTGTAAATGGGATGAACTGGTCAACACGCTTCTTAGGAAATGCATGGCTTCCAGGAAGAGTCACATGGAAAGATTTACAATACCTCCACATCAAAGGGTTTGACATTGGCTGTACTGGTTCTTTCAAAAGAAAGACACGTCTGTCCCCTATAGCATCAGCTCCACTGACTCAGGAAAGAGCGCAAAGACCTTGCGGAGAATCCTGTGTGTCCACACAAATGCACTTTTTAGCTTTTTGCTTAAAAAGAAAGAATAATCAACAGCAAATAAAAAAAAAATTACTTAAATACAACCCCATTTTCCTTTGCTCTGTTAAGGATGCCTCAGTTTAAGTCTCAGTCTTGCAAAATGTTCTGACAAATTGTCAAGTTTTCCCAGTTAAAACTTGGTATTTCTGTTTTCCTTTAACACCTTGCACTGAAGCAGCTTTGAGGGTAACGCCTGCGTTCGGAGTGTGAATGGGTGACCCTGCAGTACACACTGACCCAAAGATAAACTTTGACCTGATGTTTGCTAATAACACTTCTTAAGATGCCTTGTTTCCTTTATGAACTACGGCTTGACTCTAGGATCGTGAAGCTGACATGCATTAATATACATCTCTGGGTGCCCTTTGACTTGGCCATCAAGACCCTTTGACCCTAGACTTGATTCCTAAACCCTGCCAATTGTTTGCAAGTGGAAAAAACTTATTTTCTAGTAATAATTAATTTTGGTCATGTTTTATTAAGCATTTCTCCCCTCTTTTTAACTTATTTGGATTTGGGTACAATGGATGCTTATTTTATTTAGTCGTTTTCCAGATTACAAAAAAAAAAAAAACAACAACAACAACCAAACCCCAAAAAACTAATGATACTCCTTTAGAGTTTAATCCTTTGTTTCCAAGCTTTGTAAGACTCCCAGTAACACTCAAGTGCCTTGACATTTCAAAAAAAAGCTCCCCACGAACAATAATATATTCTAAAAAGCCTCCTTTTGTGCACCGCTTTTCAGATTCATCTGTGTATTTCTGGAGCTTCCCAACTTTTTTCAGATAACTTTACAGCACGCTTTGCCCGGGATCCTGCAGCCATCAAAGCCAATGGCAAAACTTCCATCAACTCGCCCATCAGCAGGATCCGGCCCCTTAGCTGAGGCACTTGCTGTTGGTGTCTAGCCAGCACTTGGTGGTTTTAGACTTACTTCTTGAAAGAAGTTTCTGTGTCTACACACAAACACACAAAAAAAAAGTAGATATTTTTATACACACACACATATATTCCTACACTCCGTACCCTCTGTTTTAGCAGCCATATACACCCACTGAGTACTAAAGGAGAGGGCGAGGAGCCTGCCGCCAGCCCATCCGCAGCACGCTCCCACTTCCTGGTACGTTCCAAGATGGAAATTTCTAATTCCTGGAATCATGTTACACTATGGCAGGAATTACTGCACTTCTGCCTGTTTTACATCAGGGCTGAGAGATCGCACAAAGAGAGCGAACGCTTTCCAGGGCTTAGATGATGTATCAAGTGTACGTCGCACACAGCATTATAGCAATCAGCATCTGGTAAGGAGCACCATCAAATAAAAGGCCTCCAGTCTCAAGAAGGAGCACTGGGACATGGCAAATGAGGGGTTTTAGCAAAATGAAGCAACTAGCCTTTATTTTTGTTCATAAAATGCAGTACAGCCTCAGCAATTATGATGTTATATTCTTAGAGCTGCTCTGTTTTCTCGCTAGGCAAAAATATTTCCCAAAAGCTCCAAGAAAATGCAGTTAAAAAACTTAAGTTTTGTGTTTAGAAAAACAAGTCCATGCACCACCAACCAACACCCACCGAAGAAATCAAATTCCTCAACTACACCATGAAGGACAGGCAGGAGCCAGTTCAGTGGAAGACATGTCCAGGTTCCACTTCTTGCTGCCATGGGTGAACAAGACTCTGATTTCGGGCAGTGGAATAGCCAGATGATGAGAAATTTTGTGCTTCCAAGAACTCCACGGCCCCAAGGGGTGCATGCCAACTGCTCACCTGATCTCAGGTCACCTGGCTGGCATGTAGGAGCAGTCCAGGGCAGCCTCCAGCCAGGACAACACTAGACATGGGGGCCTCTGTCACACTCAAGGCATCTAGGATATCTTACCAGGCAAACAGCAATGATCAAGGGTTGGTCTGTTGGATTTTTTTAAATCCCTGTGCATGTCTGAAAGGACCTAAAATGTTCTTTTTTCTCCCACAGCAGAACATAGCCTGAACACTGTGGGGTTTGGACTAGTATTTTCAGGGCTCTGGGCCTGGTGCCTCCCTTGGATCAGGCAATCAGGCAGATTTCTGCAGGACTAAACCATGAGCAGAGACAGCTGCAGCAAAGAAAGAAGATCTGCTCCAAGCAAGGCTCTGGTGGGCAGCATCAGTCCTTCTCTCACACTCTGCAGCCAGGGCTCTCTTGGTTTGAAACACAAATTCCCAGAGTTTATGGGACTGAGCCTGGGGCAGGCATCCCAACTCTCCAGGTTTCCCCAAAACTGGGTGTTCAAACCCCAAGTTGTTTATTGAATAATGAGAATACTCATCATGAGATTTGAATGCTTTCTGGTTTCTTTTGTTGGCTCGGCTGACTCCATCCAGTCATCCTTTCTTGGCTCCACTTGTAACATGAAGACTTCCTTTTTCAGTCCTACCCTCCAATGTTTAAATCAGCAGAGTCTATCAAACAGGTATGCTAACCATCAACAGAGCCAACAACCCCTTGGAGATGTGTGCTAACCTTTCCTTGCCCCAGGCAAATACAGCTACTCCCAGGACGTTAGGAAAGAGCACTTCCCATTTCCAGCAGAAGAATGAAGTTTAGGTAATATCTGGAAAATACAGCTTAAAATCAAAGGAGAGTGACAAAGAAACCAGACCACCTGGTGAACTACACCAAACAGGACTTTCAATGCCATGCATCCTGGTCCAAGTCCAGCTGGAGATACAGGCAAGGAAGCTTGCACAAGCTAAGCCTTCTATGCTCCTTCTGGAAATCCTCTCTATTTTCAGCTGATGCAATGATACTTTATCAGTCTTGATATATTCAGAGCAATCCTTATAAAGCTGTATCCTCATAAGGCTCTCCTATAAGGGGAGAACCTTTTCAAACCAAACAAAATCAATTTATGGATTTTAACTCCAACAGACTATAGATAAAACCCTATGGACACCAGGAGGGACCATGAAGAAGAAAGAGGTCATTGGTTCTGTACAGTTACTCCAGCTGGAATTCTTAGACAGTCAAGCATTTATATAGTGCCCTTTTTTCCTATTAACATGTAACTTTGAAACTATGCTACGTCTGACATATATGGGAATTCCTCCTCTTCTCCTTTAAAAAAATCCAATGGGCACTATAAAAGAAAAGATGGTATTTCTCCTGGTACGAAGGCAGAACCCTTCATACAAGCACAACCACACTGAATACTCTTTTAGATTATTTGTTAGACTGAAGTTCAAAGGAGGGTGCAGTGTAGCCAGGAAAAAAAAGAAATGTCCCTCTGGTTAAAATTTAGCATGGAAGATCCCAACAAAAGTGATTTTTGCCTGTGCCAACGCTTTTGTTTTCCCAACAACAGCGACAAAAAAAATGATTTCTTCCTTCTCCCCCACAGCAAACCATTACCAGCTGCCGATGGAGTATTTCTTTAACATGCATTAAGTCATATTGTATGTTGTCCATTTCATGTGTGCAGAGCATTTTTTGCTACGAATTCTTTAGCATGTTATACCAAGAAGTCCAAGAGTACCAAATCTTGTTATACGGCTGAGGGTTTATTAACTCAAGTGGGGTTTCCCCAAACAGGATCACGCTGGAGACTGAAGTTGCTTTTCCGCAAAGGTGATCATGCTCAAAACAACCCACAGCCTTGTGGCAGATTTTGCCCCTACAAAGCAACAGCCACTCTTTCCAACGACAATCCATCATGCATTTAAAAAAAATAATAATAAAAAGAAAAGATACAAGTACTTAAGTAATGTTGTAAATGTATTTCGAGATGGTTCTCGCCACACACTTCTGTCCATGTGTCTGCACAGCTGGATCAAGACTAGAGCACTTCCCTCCACATTGCAAATTCATTACTATCTCCTTGTTTCAATAACAGCCACAATTTAGCGCAACTACGAAGATAAACTCAGGAATCTTCTCCTATGCCAGGACCTTAAACTATGCCTGTTTATGGGCACATCCATTTCTGCAAATAAAATAGCGTATTTGGGTTTTTATATGTAAATTCAGGCCAGTGGAAAATTAAGCCCCATGGGGATAATTTAACCAACAATACAAAGAAAATTGTGAGGAAAATCTGAAACTTTGTCCTTAATTTACCCTGTTATGGCAAAATAAGGCAGGAGTCTCATACCATGTGTGCTACGACGCTTAGGTATAACGGCGCATGTTAAGAAAGGAGAGTTGCAGTCTCAGCTCTTAATCTCATTGTTTACTGTGGTTTAAAGTCTGACCCTTAACATTAAATGTGGTTTAAAACTATATTCGGAGGAAAGAGAGCGGGAACGACACTCCTAGGTTGGTAAATGTGTTTGTCTTTAAGGTTTGTTCCAGAGGAAACCATGCGTGCCTTAGCTTGCTCCATATGCAAACCCTTACACAATTTTTAAACATGCTAATGCTCACATTCTGCACCTCAGGTTAATCACGAAGGGCATTTTGTTGGTTTTCTACTAGCAGCTTGCCTACAATCCACCAACCCACCACTCTTTATGTATATACGTTGAATAATTATGAAGCAGTGAGTATTTATCACCTTTTCTGAGCAGTAAGCAGAAAGAAATACAATACTATTACTTCCAGCTACTGGCTTTCCCAAGATAATTAGATAACACAGTGGACTGAAGCCTTGGTTAGCCCAATGCTGTTCAAGTTAAGTGATTGACATGCCTCTGTCTGGCTGCTCTATTAACTGTTTCATTTTGTTGCTATTTGCAGTTTGCTTGGCTAATACTTCGAACAAATACAGACTGTTTCTTTAGCCCCTTTTTTCTCTTTGACCTTCTCCTGCCCATTTTCTTTGAGTCACTTCAAACTGCCTTGAAAAGGCCCGTTGAATACGCACAGTCCATCAGAGTCCCAGGTTCATCCCATTCCTTGCCCTGAATGCTTTACTTCAAAGATGGGCCGCATTCTTTAATTGCCCTTTGAATTAATATCAAAGGGTCACAATGCGAGTGCCAAAAGAGAAAGAGGCTTTAATGAAGCAAAGAGCTGCCATTCATTTGCAGATAAGCACGTTTTTATGCCTGACTGGTCAGCAGGGCTAAATGCTGCTTGAAGGGGAGGCAGGGCAAGGCGAGGGGACTTCTGCTTAAGTGGTGATTAGTTCAAACAAACAAGAGTAAACAAATAAAAACAATAATAATAAAAAAACAAACAAAAAAAATCAAAACATCACTGATGCAAACATCCCGGCCACAGAAAATAAGTTCATATGCCTGGATGTGTCAAAAAAACCCCAACAAGCCCGTTAACCCTTTGCAAAGTGCTTTGCCCCGCTGCTCCAGCCCCCTCCTTTCCCTCACCTTCCACAGAAAACATTTGGGGTGTGTGTGTGTGTGTTAAACTTTCATCCTTAGTCTCAGCCCAAAGACAAAAATTGTTTTAATACAGTTTTTTCCAATTTTTTTTAATCTATCTTTGCAATAAGGAATAAAGAAAAAGTATCAGCAAGCTAACGTCACTTAGTGTTTTGAGTCAGGGCTTCAACGGCTTATGTTTTAGTGCAATAACAAGCTCTATAATTAAATTATTTCTTGATTTACATTTTGCTAGCACGTTCAGTCATAAAGTGCGAGCGTTCAGCTTTCTTAATTACCCAAAGTTCTCTGATATTTCGCTTCAAATTTCAATACCCGGGGATTTTGTTTGGTTGACTGGTTGGTTTTGCTTATTTGAAACCTGTGAAGCTGCACTAAGAAAACTTACTCAGCTTCTTAATCCTACCTATGGAGTCTGTTATTTTCTCTTTAAAATACCAAGAATATAAAATTAAAATGAGAAGCTTTGACGTATATTGTAATGCAATTACAGCCACAATGCAAGTATACAGGAACAAGAAGCTCACAGGTGTCCTCTTTATAAATTCTGACTTATTATTTATAGACTCGGGCTCCTCTTTGCACAGAAATAATAACTTACTTAACAAATACAAGGTTGTTTTATCGCAGCAGAGTTATCCCCCCATGAAAGAGGATTAGCTATACTCATAACAGTGTAAAAGTGCCTTCTAAGTGCATTCACATCAGGAATTGTGCTCGTATCTCCCATAACTAAGAAGGTTGTAGGGGTACCAACAACCCAGAGAAACGCAGACCACGTTTCTAGCCCCACTTCTTCCAAAGGATTTCTCATTAATATTGCATACATTTAAGCCTGTGTGCAACCTGTCACAGGACTTGCCTTTCACTGATGCTTCCTGTGAGTTTTTTATTTCTTTATTTATTTATTTTTACCCCTCTGCCACTACCCTAACTCCTGCCTTGCTCAGCAGGAGCGCTCATCACCCCGATCCCAGCTCGGAATCTTTATTATTCACCGGAACGTGAAGAACTTTGACCCTCAACATCCCACTAGAAACTCGGTACTGACAAACACTGGAAAAGCATCTTGCATTTGTGAAGGGGGGAAGGAGAAGCTTAATAACAAAACACGGGGAACAGATGATGGGAAAGGTGTCAGCTGCAGAAGAGGGACAGAAACCACTCAAGTTTTGGTGCCAACACCAGCTAAATTGCATCTTTTCCAGAATATAATGCCATGTGTTGGGCAGCCTGCTAGGAAACTGCTCCATTGTACTGCCTTAAGCTAATGGTACTGCTGAAACTTTAATTTTGGTGGGGTTTTTTGAGCTAAACTGATTTACAGTCCTCCTTTAACACTAGTCAAGACCCTAGAAACTCTGAAATAACTCTGAGATTTATTTCATTAACTGTCAAACATCACCAAGGTTTTAGCATCCTTCTAATACCTGGTGCTCTTCTGTTTCTGAAGTGTTCCATTTTCCAGCACATTTTTCCAAAAACACTAGCTAATTTATTTTCCTGATGTTTTCTGTATTTCAGATCATCACTGTCCTTCAAACGTTCGCAGACAGTTTGGTACATTGGGCTAGATGATATTAATAACTGGTAATTAAAGACATTTGAATTCCCCATCTAAAAACCAAAGTGCAGCTGACTTCTCAGCAGCACCAGCCTCAGCAGAGCATCAGGAGTGAAACAACATCACACTACACTTAGGAATAGTTACCTACACCTCTCCTCCACTTGTGTAACGAGAGCACTTTCCCACACAGCTTTTCCCAAACTCAGGGCGTGTTCCCAAAGTCTTGTTCCAAGGTGGAGGGACCGGCTGCTTGGCCAGCTCACAGCACCAAAGCAGCCTCCTCCGTCCCACCAGCTCACAGGAGAACAGGGGCCAGGTCAAGTCAGACACCACCAGGTTTGAGGCTCAGGTACAGACATCAGGGCCCCAAATCTGGCACAGCCCCATCTTCACCACCAGGAGGGATCTCATGACCGTCCACAACCATAAGACACACTACAATATCATTCCAGGAGTTGAGACCCTACATTTTGACCCACGTCAGGTCAAAACTTAGGCAAGTTAAACACCTATCCCCACACTCATTGCCACAATCATTACATTACTGGAATAATCACCAAACTCATGGATTCTCCTCCCATGGCTCTCAGTACCAATGGTTCACAGCTTGAATAGATCTTCTTGGATACAAATTGCTCTTACTCATTAATACACAGTCTAGAAATACAGCAAAGCATCACAGTTTTAACCTCTGAGTGCATCATCTAAGTGGCATATGCAAAGCTAGATGTGGAGCTCCAGCACAGATCTCCAACAAGGATAGCTACATTTTCCATTTGGAACGTGGTAAGAATCAACCTAATACAATAATAATAGAAAAGCTTAGTTTATTTCTGTCTTAGGTAACACTGCTTTACCCTTACACATTAAAATCATGTAAAACATAAAAACAGAAAAATGAATCTATTTCTCTGTTAATTTAACTCTTTGTTTTACCTATTCTGTCACTCCAGCTTCCACCAGTACACGAAATGTATTTAGTGTTACAGTAGTAACTGTTTTAGAACAGCCTAATTGATGGGCAAACCAGAAGAATATTAGCCAAGCCATCCTGCATATTAAGTACCATAAAGACAGTTAAATCACTGTATTTCATGAACCACGAGAACTCTTTATTGTTACCATTATCATTACTGAATTATCAAGAACCACCATAAAATTTAAAACATAAGCACATGGATTTCTTAACGTTTTGTGGTACATCAGTTCTTTACTGATATAAAGCAAAACAGCACCAGTCATAGATGTGAGTCACTTCACACCTGACAGGGGCATGAACGTTACCAGCACTACTCCCCTGTAATTAGTTAGTTGTCCATCCAGTTCTGCCTGGGGTGCGTGTAATTGAAGACATTTCCTTGGAAGTTTTGTGACAAATGACACGAGACCATTTTTGATAACTGGATTCAACTGCTCTCCACTTTTTGTCATCTTTTAAGTGTTATTTCTGGGCTTGGTTGTCACCCAAATAGCCCAACCGTCAGGCTTCGAACTCTGATTATCCAGCTTTTTCTATTATCTGCAACTTCACTAGTAAATGATAAATAAAGTCATTCAATACTGACAGTGGGTTTATGTAATTGTGATTGTACTAAAAAAATAAGGAGAAATAAATTTATATAATAATAATAATAAAAAAAAAAAAGATAATCAAAATACCTTCATGCTTAATAGCCACCATCTAATCTTACCTTCAGGAAATTGAGTGCAAGTACCCAACTAAAACTTGGAATAACAGTATTCCCCTACTGCCTAGGTAGAAATAGAGTCCCAAACCTGATACAATCTGCTCTTTGCTACCAAAAGTGATCTCCTGGCCACGTCAGTCACTATTTGAAACCCTGATATTAAACTGTACCAACACATTCCCCATTCCGTACTCCACTTCATGCAGAGTTCCCAACACAAATATTACCCTTATTCAGTCAACTTACAGTTCATGAGGGCATCACGTTCACCGGAGCACCATCCATGCCACGGGGTTTACACAGAGCCTAATGCAGGTGGGAAGGTCCTCACCCACCTCCTGCCCATCCCCTACCTTTGGCTGGGACATTTTATCAAAATCTTTAGGTCTTCTTTAGGAGTTTAGGGAGTTTCTGGGACAGAAGCTCAATAAAACTGGAGTTAAGTTGAACAGATGAATCAGCATCTGACTTTTAAGGCTTTTTAAAAAGAACATTTAAGCTGAAAAGCAACTCAGATCTTAGAAAACACAAAAATTCAAAGTCAAGGCTGAATTTCTAACAAGGCTGAAATCTACACATAAACTTAACTGTGCTGCCAGCGCTCAAGCTCCTCCACAGCAGGACAGCCACTCTCCCAAGGCATCCAGCTCTAACCAGAACAGAGTCCCTGGAATCCCAAATATTTTAGATTTATTTTCCAAAATTTTCTTTATTTAATTTTATAAAGTTCAGGTTTCCAATGTAATTTCCAGCCATTCCAAAGTTGTCAAGAAGAGAACTTACGTGTGTTTATTAAAAAAAAAAAAAAATTAAAAAAAATCCCCCTTTTTTTTTCCCCCTACAAGTTTCACGGTACATCTGCTTAACCTTAAGTCCAAATTAACAAAAGGGTTTGAGGGTTTTTGGTCTGGAAACGTTCAATGACAAACTTATCAAAAAACAAACACTTCAGACAGTTAGAGAATAGGGCTTCTAGTTTTCACACATACAATACAACCATCTTCAAGGAAAATTAGGAGCCATACGAGAGAACGAAAATGTGACCATATGTTAATTCTTTAATCTTAGGAGACCATTGCTGTGATCCCAAAGCACATGCTATGATGTAATCTACCCTAAGAGCTCAGCCCAGAGGGCCCAATTCTACTCCCATTAAGCCAGCAAGAAGCTCACGTGTACTTCAATAGAAGCAGGCTGCTCCACCAGCAGCTCCCAGCCCAGGACAACAACGTTCATTTGGTCTTGTTCAAACCACCAGTTCTGAGCTGCAGAAAATATTCCATTTGCCTTTGTGATCAAATGAAACACCACTGTCATTTCAAGGGTTAGAGGAGAGGCAGGAGGGATTCACCCAAATCGCTGTCCTGCACTTGCCACCACAGAGCCCCCCAAAGCACAGGCATTTTACATGATCCCCTCTTTCCTCCCGGTCTGAGTCCCCAGTAGATCCCAAAAACCTTGAGGCCACTTTTTCCGACCCCCTGTGGAGAACAAGCAGCAACTGTTGTGCAAGCTAACGGGATTTAAAGAGGAAAATAAACAGGATTCGAAGAAACTTTCCCAACAGCTATCCTGCTGAAGGTCTCAATAGAAAACATTTGTTATGAAGTAATAAGAATTTGCATAATTTTGGGGAATACTTTGTTTTCAAAGTAATTCTCTTTTTCACCTGCTTAGGACTTGACCATGTATGGCTTTAGTTAAGTTTTGTTGATGGCGGCTCATGTTTAACCAACTGTTTTTAATTTACAAATTAAACTTGTCAGAAGTAGAAATCCTTCCCTTGGAACCCTTCCAATATGTCAAGAATTAATTCTAATGAAAACGGCATTGCCTAAATGCAGGATGGCCAGTTACTTACTTTATTTACACAAAGTCCTTCTCAGTTTCTTTGATAAAAGCAGCTAAATCTTTTTCCTCTTTCATGTTTTGTCAGCACTTGATTCCTTTTGTCCCCTGGCTATTTGCCTAGCTGTGGACAATAAGGCAGGAAGAATAGAAGCAGATTGTTGGAATGGCCCTCAATAAACCTAATTATGACATGTTGACTGCACTCACCATGACATATTCAGGAGATCCAGGCTTATTCAATTACCCTTGCCAGGTTTCTCTTTCAGACCTAAAGTTATCCTTTGACTGTTTGTATTTCTGAACAGTATTCATGTTCATTGTGAAAGAAAATCCCCTGGACTTTGAGGGGTTTCTAAGTTGATGCTGTTATTGTAGCTAATTTTTATTAACTGAATGATAACATGATAAAGAAATAGACTTTTGTTATGTAATAAGAACAAATCAGTGTGTGCTTAAAGTTACACCTTTCTTTCCTTTTTTTTCCCCCCCCCTGCAGAAGACTGACAGCACCCATAACTTAAGTTAATAAACAAAACCCTTTCCTCAAACTGTATTTAAGTTTCAATGACACTGAAAATTTTCGGGAGCCCCAGAAATCTTTCGAAAGCAAAAAACATCATTCTTCTCCCCACAAACCTCTTGATCCCAACCAAACACCCAACAGCAGCAGAGGCGCTCAGCCCTTTCAGCACCGAAGACCATCTTTCCACCCATACATTTATGTCAAAAGCTATTTCTTCATCCGTTTGAAACAGCATGGACAAAATTTTGTAATCAAAAAGTTGGGCTATATTTCGGGGAAGCAGTTTACTCCGTGGAAAGACTGTTCAGGGACCGTGCCAACAGTTTCCGCGAAGCTACTTTAGAGACGCTGCACGTCAAGGGGACAAAAGAATGAAAAAATGAAGGAATGCTAAAAGGAGAGAGAGAAAGCAGCAGCCCCTGATCAAACTCAGCTTATGCGTCAAGCAGCTCTTAAAAGAATTAATATTCATGTCTGGATTTCAAACTATTGCTCAGTTATAACTAACTGCTCTGCTGCTGTGCCGTCTGCCATCTCGCTGAGCGGCCTCTGTGACTTTAGATTAACAGAAAGTCTGCAAAACAAAAGGAAAAAGCTTTAAAGATATTGAATAAATCACTTGCCTTTTTAAGCTAAGCAACAGGCTAAATTCCCTCATTGCTAACACTTCACCGGGAGGGAAAAAACGTTGCTCTAATAAAAACGAGCACTTTTGTAACAGCTTTTCCTTGCAGGGACCGATGGGGTCAGTGAAGTCAGATCCAATACTGCAAGTTCTCCCTATCTGCTCCGGTGCCTGCTGGGCACACAAACACGCCAGGAAACAACCACCAAAACTGCTTCTTCATCCTGCAAGAAGCTGCCAACTTCTCCACATCCCACGGACTAACTGTTTGTGTAAACCAGAGACGGGGAGGGGGTGGGGGGGGGGGAGTGAAAATATTGTTTCTGACATTTCCTTCACAGTCAGGCCTCTAAAGGACACTCTTTGGAGTGAGAAATTCTATTCCCCGGAGAAGCTGGATATCCCAGCATTTGTTTTCCTTCTGGTTAAGACAGAAATCTGAATATGCCTCAATAGCAGCAAACTGTAGCGGAAAATTCTGTTTGAGTACATTGGCTTTGTCTTGACAGTAACGACAACAAAAAAAATTATCAGTCCTTTAATCTTCTTTTTCTAAGGGTAAGAGTTTAAAAATCAGAAACCACATTTAAAAATAAACAAATAAAAATATTTAGTTCTGTAAAACGTTGAAATGAATGATTTTATGTAGCCTGAATTCTGCCTCCTTTTTGTTTTCTTCAGAACAAAATGCTGCTGTAATTGCCACGACTTGATGGGGTTTCGTGCTCAAAGGCCTTGTCTCTTCCCAGCAAAGAACAGTTCTGAGATCTCCTGGTCAGCACAATCTCAAAACAGTATTTAGAAAGACAAGAGCACAAAGCATTTCAAAGGGTGTTAACAGTGCTCACGTGGAGTCGAACCAAAAAACTGCCTTAGAGGATATATCCTGGTTTACAAAATTATTGAAACTTGGGGTTCGGGATGGGTTGTTTGTGTTCTTTTGTTTTTAATTTGGAGGCTTTAAGGGGTGCTGCTGCAAGCCCCCTAAGCAGCAAAATGAATAAACTCTTCCTAAAATATGCACAAAATCTTCATTTTACTAGAAAAAGCAGGTACAGCTTTAGCTAAATACTTACAAATGCATCTGTTGTAGTGAGTACATGATTTTCTACCGTGCCTGCTCAGGCTCAGCTCTGCCCCAACACCTCCACGGCTTACTCACATCTGCTCTGCACATCTGTACACTTGTGCAGGTGAAATACAGTACACACCCAACAAGCAGAAGTTACAGAGCATTGTTCCTTAAGATCAGTAATTTTTAACAGCACATTCGGGGGACTGATACCAGTCAAACATATACATCAGACTAAAGTGTGTGTTACCACCTTATTACAGAAGTTTTGAATTAAAAGTGATCAGAAATCTTTCAGATTTACCTAAAAACACGGCGTTATTCATTCCATAACTTGCTTTATATAATTAAATAGAATAAAGATTACCGAGGGGGAATGGTTTTAAATTGGAAGAGGGGAGATTTAGATGAGATTTTAGGAAGAAGTTCTTTGCTGTGAGGGTGGTGAGGCACTGGAACAGGTTGCCCAGGGAAGTTGTTGATGCCCCATCCCTGGAAGTGTTCAAGGCCAGGCTGGATGGGGCTTGGAGCAACCTGCTCTAGGGAGAGGTGTCCCTGCCCATGGCAGGGGGGTTGGAACTTGATGATCTTTGAGGTCCCTTCCAACTCTGACCATTCTGTGATTCTAAGATCCTCTATAAACATCAGCTAATATCCCCAAAGGAAAATTAAAAAAATAACTAGACCTCACACCACCAATAATCCTACACCTGGCAGTACATGCTACATGTCTTTGCTCAGGAAGACATTGTCCTCAGTTGGTCAAACTGTCCAGACTTATCCATAAAGCCAGCTTAGGCAGATTCAGCTCTCTGTTACACTGCTGCAAATCAAGGGGCTTCGACAAAGGAACTGCTCTGATTTCATGCCAGCAGGCATCAGGAACCAGAATCTGTGTCTTAAAACATACTCTGCATCATGGCACTAATTCCTGCCAGTTTACTGGAACATCTACATGGAAGTACAAATTTGTAATGCCCCAGCCCATTATTCTCGTTTCACAAGATTAATTAGATTAAGTCAGTATCTCGAATTATGCTGGTTTCCTCTTTGTAACCTATCAAAACATATAAAAGGAGATTAAAAATTTTTCTCTCACTAAAATTCAAACGGGTGATTCACCGTAACCACAGAAACACACAGGAAAAAGGAGGTGATGGTGACTAAATCTAAGTGTCCTGAACCTGGTGCTGAGCTCTTTACATAGTTTCTTCCCCATACAATCGAGGACAGAAACAGATAAATGCCCAAATACATCCTGAATAATTGTGTAACAGAAACTTGTCAGACAAATTTTCAGGCTTTTATCCAGTTTTGATACCTGTAAAGACTCATTCTGTAAGTGCCCGTGGCACTCAGGCTGCGAGTGATTAACGGCTGATGGAAAATGGCAGCAGAATAAGAATCCCTCCTGGTCCTCAACTGTCCCCCATCTCAACCTCAGGCAAAATGCCAGAGGTTTAAATTAGGAGAAGGAATAGGGTAAAAACAATACCCTGAATTTACCTAGTACTTTTCCACCAGAGAAGTCAACTGACATCTTACTTATTATCTCATAAAAATAGGTAAGTACTTAGGAGATGAGTGCATGATCATACAGAGACATGGTCATGGCCAAAACCATTATACTCAAATTGCAGGAGCCTAAAATTGTTCCATGAAGGCGGGAACCAAATTCTGTTATTTGCCAAATATGTTTCAAGCTCTTTACAGCTGATGCAAAACCAGGGCTATTATCCAAATCTCACTAATGGTCTAAGGTTGTCAGCCCACAACAGAACCAGAAGCCAAAATCCTCTAACCTTCCTTTACTTTTGGAAAACCAAAATCCCACTGACGATGCTCTACCAAAGCCAAACCTGCTGTCCCATTTTTATGTCCAATTCCTATTTATTCTTTCATCGTTTTCTCAAAGTGGAAGATAAAATTAATTGTAACTAACTGTTCACAGGCTTGATTATCAAAGTTAGATGGCATTGCGCTACACAGGAAAAGAAAAGCAGAAAAAAGAATACGTTGCAGCATCACACGTGAAATTTATTATAAAATAGCATCTGTTCAGATGACTCTTCTGCACAATTGCAAGCATCTCTGTTCTGTGCTCTCTGATGAATGCAAAGACCACCTTGCTTTGCTACCTGAGCCTCTCTTGGCAATGAAGCTGAGCTCACCTGAAATCATCAACGTGGTGGTCACCCATCTTTTTGCCACTTACAGAAATTTTCCTTAGAAGTTTTCTACAGTAGTTGTGCAAATCTAAGACAACCATCACCAAAACAGCTTTTCTCGTTGACCTTCCACTGGTGCCTTCAGAGCAGACCATAGACTCTGCCTGCATAATTCATGTGATGTGCTTCCAGCAAGTGTCCCTGTAAATGCTACTGCTGTGGGCAAACAATTCATTGTCAACCTAAACCTCACAGAAACCCCATCTCCTTCAAGTGGCCTGACCAAAGCCAAGGATGCCTGAGCACGTACAACAGGCTCAAGCCAAGATCCTGCAAAAAGATCTTCCAAAGTCTTGTTTTCTGTTCTTGAAGCCACCAACTCCAATGGAACATAGAAGAGAGTTACTGGAACATATTATCACCAGTTTGTTCCTAATTACATAATTACTAGTTGCTCTTCCCCACTGAATGAGGGTTGTCACAGAAAGGGACTCAAACCTTAAATTGGGCCCAGTTAGACAAGTAGGATGGGAACACAGGGCAGGCACACACAATAGCCACCACTGGTCTCCTCTCTCAGTGTTAAAGTCCAAACACACTTTAAAGTTTAAACAGCCTTCTCTGATGCTCAGATGAATTGCTACATGCTTCATGAGGAAGGTCCACCTGGGGCTCTCCTCCCACGGTTTTGCTTGATGACCAGCTCTGTGGTGGCACAAGCCACACTCATTGATGCTCAGATACTACCCCGCGGATGCGGGCTGGCAGGAGGGTTGCTCTCTCGCCTGCATAAGAATTTCTTGGGTATTAGGGCAGAGATGCTCCCACATTTCTTTCGTACCAAAAGGTGATTGTGTTTCCCTACCCAATGCCCCGGAAAGCAGATAGCCTTGCACAGGCCAGCAGGAGAGTTAATGTAGTTCAACTGACTTTTATGCTGGTGGTATGGACAACTGCTTTGTGGTTTTGGGAACTTGGGAGAACTGCCATTGGAGATCTTCTGGTTTCTCTGTTGCACCTCTGCCTTTAGCAAAGATTGATGTGATGCCCAGTTCACTGAAGTGGCAGCTATTTTTTTTTTTTGACTCCTCCAGAACACAGCCTTGCAGGTGACACTAAACTATATTTTAACCCAGGTAAATGACTGCTGCATTTAACATCATGTAAATACATTCCCACGTAAGAAAAGCTTTCAAAATTCACCAAATGAAGTGATGATATAAGGTCAGGTTGAAGACCTTTCTCTGGATGTTATTTACATGACAGACATGAAGTTCAGTGGCTGATTTAATGCACAGCAGTTACATCCTTGGACTACTTGTATTAAAACACGTTGGGGCTGTTTTCCCCATCTTAAAGTCAGTTTCCAGTGCATGAATAATGAGTATTTTCTGGAGGCAGAGAAACAGATCCTCTGCCTTAGGAACACGTTTAGAAAACAGCATCCCCTTCAATCTGGTGTGGTGCCTTCCCAGCAAGGCAGAAGTGGAATTTCTGAGACCTTTTCATGAATAAGCAATAAAAAGCCCATGAGGTGGGATGGTTTAGCTTCCAAGAAGGCACATCAACTGGAGACAGGGATAGTTCAGGGTTAGGAACCTGAGTTTCCCCACGATCTGTTGTCTCCTCTACCGTAGGAGGAGGAGGGTGCCTGTTCCCAGCATAAGCAGCTCTCCCCGCCTTACCTCAAGAAAAACCTGTCAGGAAAGAAAAGAGCCCAGCAAGTTTTCACTTTATCCTTTGAAGTTCTTCCTTGGCTGACTGATGCTCGCCCATACATAACTAGAAGAAAAGACTTCCATTGTGCCGCTCTTTACACCAAGCGTATTATTCTCCAGACAAAAGCTTTCGAGTCTAACTTTTAAACACACCTCTCTTTAGGGTGTACTGTTTCTAAGCCATAAAATCTTTTTTGTTCATTAAAAAAAAAAAAAGAGACAGCTTTTCCCCCTCAGGCTCTACTCTGCTTGTTAGGTTTTTGTATTAGTGTTTTGCAAACGGATAGCACAGCGGTTAGCAACGTAACAGCCAGTTCTTGCCCTCAGAAATACAGTATTTTTCCCCCCCAGTGGCTTATCCAGCTTTAAACATGAAATACAACCATTGTAGGAACATTTCAGACGAGAGAGACCTGGTGAATGATCGCTGTCCCTGAAAACATCTCCAACATCTGGCAACTCGCTGCTATTTGCGGGGTCTGTGCGCTGGGTCAGGGCAGGGATGCAGGAGCAGGGCAGGGGGTTAAGCAATGAACATGCTCAGCACCTGCTTGCTCTCTGCCTGATTCTAATCAGTATTCTCCTCTCATGCCCAGGAATGCTCAAATTCCCCTGTTTCCTCAGAAAAAACTCAGGAAAAAAAAAAAAAACAACTTTTCCCCCTCAAGGAAAGGAGAGGGGGGAAAAAGAAAAGAAAAAAATCTGTTAGTTGAGGATCTGAACAAATTTCATTAAAGACAATGCAAGTCTTGCCATTGCATTGAATAGGCTTTTTTGAGGTTTATGAGAAATCTCACATGCTTGACACTATTAATTAGAGGAATTAGTAGTGTTAAACAAAAAAAAAAAAGAAAGAAAAAAAAAGAAAAAACACACCACAAAACAAATGCCACAATTTTACTGTTTAAAAAAACTGACTGTAACAATGCCATTTTCCTTGAAGGTCTAGAAATCAGTAAAAACTATTTGCATCAGCAAGTCTGGAAACCAAATCTTGCCTTACTGCAAGTTGTACAGCAGTTGCACATCTAAAATCTTCTCTTTTCTTTTCTAAGACCTGTTGACAAGTCCAAGCCAGTCTGTCGACTGGAACTGTCTCCCCAGTTTTTTGGTTCATAGCTTTATGTCCAAGTTACTAGACTATTTCTGTCAGGAAAAAAAAATGTTTATAAAAGAAAGTACAGATTTAATTTTTAAAAAAGTTTAAAAAAATCCTGAAACAGTTCATCTCTACTCAGTCCATGTAACACAAAATCCCACCCCTGAAAAGCACATTCTGTTGCATAAAGACTTTGAAAGCTGCAGTTTTAAACTCTAAATACTAGCAATATGCAACAAAAGAATGTTTGAAGCACGATTTGACTCATTTTTCTGCTCAGTTCATATTTCTATTTTAACAAGCACATTAGTACCAAAAAAAAAAAAAAATCCAATTTAAAAAGAAACAAATGTTTAATGTTCCAGAAGTTACGCTACATTCTTAGCGAATACACCACCACCACCCAGCTCCAGAAGAGAAAACAGTGTGAGACCTGCGTGCCCAGCCACAACCACATAAATTTCAAGCATTGACTACTTGCTTAGAACCAAAGATTATTTACATGTAGTATTGAATAGATTTTCCACACCCCATATTTGAGAAAATTGCAGGGTATTCATTGGAAACCCAGCAAAAGCAGCAAAAAGTATGTATCATTAATTGCTGCGCTGTCTTAAACACGTTGTGGCTCAGAGCCTCCATGTAAATTGAGGCAACACCTCTGAACTCATGAAATTAATCCCAGATCATATTAGTTATTGACCTGATTTTGCTGTAAATAGTAGAAATAAAAGCTTTAGAAAGAAAAATGATGAGTCTCGGTCTACTTCAAAATGCATTCACCTGCTGCTCTGAGCCAACCTTCCTCTGGTCAGTCAGAAGAGCTCCACACCAAGGGATGCTGGACCAAAAGACACTTGCTAGCCCCTCTACAACCGACCTGGTGTTCCCCAGGTCTGCAACCCCAACTGCTCTTCCATGACCAGGTTACACTCCTTGTTAGACACAAAGCAGTCATTCCAAATCAGTATATATTTTGTCCGGATTTGCAGCTTCAACAGATGAGCTATGGCAGCTGATCCTGTATAGCACTTTGGATTTTTGGATCCGAGACACTGAGAAACACTGTTGATTCCATTTCTAAGAAAAAAAAATAAACTACACAAAGATACAAGGAGTAGATTTAGCCGAACAGGAGCAGCTGGCACAGCCAGATCTCTTACACCACTCCAGCCCCTTCCCACTGCACGCACTGCCAGGATGCACAGCAACAGCAGAGTAGAAGAAAATTAAAGAGAGCGTAGAAAGCAAGAAAAAACAGCTTCTTCCTGCTCTGGGAGATCATGACCAAGTGGAGGCAGAGACCAGTAACTGGGGAGGAGGAGTGAGCAGTCCCACCTCAGCTGGCCCCAGGTATAGGCAACACAGAAAGTGACTCTGAGAAACACAGGGCAGATTGTACCAACTCAAACCAGTTCTCTTCCAAACCAAACCCAACTCTTCTAACACTAATTTTGCTATGACTGCTTTTTTTCTCTTGTTTGCTTGTATTTAGGGGTATCACTTACTTATAAACACGTTAGTCACCAAGATTACTCTTTCCTATTCAAAAAGGGTACTAAAAAAGCTCCCTTATCCCACCCCAAGGATGCAGAACCACACTCACCACAGCCCCCTCAGAAGACCCTATGGAAAGATGCCTTTGGCAGCCCCTCTCCCACAGCTGTGGGAACTTCAGCAGCAAACCAGCACCAGCTGTGCAAGTGGGGGGAAGCCATTCAGCCCAAATCACTGGGACCTCAGGCATCTCCTCCCCGAGCTGAATGTCACCAAGTGCAAAATACACCAAGTACAAAACACAACTGCAGCCACAACATCTCCACCTACAGAACGCATCAGTCCTGTGGAAACTCTAATACTTCACATTAAAAAAAAATGACCAACACAAAATTATGTGAAAAGCACTTACAAGTTTCCCAGAAGAGAAGGGCAGAGGCAGAGCAAGGAGCTCCCCAGGCTGGAAACAGGGTAGCACCAGCTCCCCTGTGGGCTGGAAGCCACCCCGGGACTTAGAGGTGGTGCATCCAACCCTGCATCCCTGCGGGGCTCTCCTTGCTGTGGTGAAGGCAGGCTCAGGGAAGCACAATGGGGCTTTTAACCAAAGGATCCCACCCAACAAAACTGGTCCCAGGCACCCTAAGGGCAGGCCACTCCTCAAAACCCCTGAGGCTAAAATGGGGAGAGCTACATAGCAGGAAAACAAAGCTCATCCAACAGAGTGCCCCGTCATCCTTCATGCCCTCCCAGTGCCAGCCAGTGGCCAAAAAATAAGTGCCAGGTGGCCTATTTCTTTAACAGAGTGACTTGTGAGTGATTTGTGGGTGTTTTATTTTTTATTTATAGCTGCTATCATCTGGATTCCGATACTAGATGTCTTTAGGATTCTTTTAATACTCACTCTAAATTTTTGTCTCTTCCAAGGCTGACAAGTCTGTTCCTGATGTCAGATTAAGAAAAATATTTATGTCATCAATCACCACCCCATCTTTTCGACTGCCAACGCAGGAGAAGTACAGTAACTTTGAATCCTGGCTTGCTTTACGTTCTTCCTTGTCCAAGTTACCTCTAAGGTTTGGAGAAAAATCCTTTTCGTGCCTGTCATTATGCGGGGTTTGATAACCATTCGAATTAAGTGCTCCTGGTTTCTTACCCAAAATTTAATCCGCAGTGTTGCTTAGGATGGGAGGTTGAGGGCAGGAATGCCGTCGGGGAGGATGCAGCACACCTCCCCTGGAGAAACCCTTCAGGCAGGGAGGAGCCAGAAATCCAAGGGAGAAAGCAGGGCTCTGCTCCCGGTCCTGCCGGGGCTTTGCGGGGGGGGTGGATTGGTTACAGATCCAGGGATACAGAGCCTCTCACAGCAGGGGGACAGCAGTTTTGTTTGCCCTTTTTTCCTTTTTCCTTCCTTTTTTTTTTTATTTGCTAAATCACGCGTTAGAAAAAATTTTAAGTGCGGTTCCCTAAAACATATCTTTTAATTTGCACTGCTTGTAATGTTTTACTTGAACTACACTTAACTTGCTATGTCAGATCTCCACTTCTCCACAAAAATAGCTGGTTAGTATTATCAAGTCTTGCTAAGCCTGAGAAAGTGAATGAGTTCCCTCAAATCTGAAACATGATTAGACTTTCCTATCAACCCCGAGCAACCTGCACAGCCCTTGATGAGAGCGGGGGATTGCTCAGTTGTGAACGACAGGACGATTCAGGCTCAAGAAACTTTTTAAACAGAGAAAGAGCTGGAAATAATAAAAAGATAAACAAAATGTCTGCTGGATGCAGCCATTTTGCATTTTTGCCAGGAAAAGTGAGCATCCCAAGAGTCTGAAACAATTCTCAGTGCTGGAGTCACCAGCTCAGCACAGTCTGTCCCCCGTCACCTACCCCAGCACACACAACACGCAGTTTGTCAGAGAATTATAGAACGGTTTGGGTGGGAAGGGACCATAAAAATCATGGAGTTCCACCCCCCCTGCCATGGGCAAGGACATCTCCCACTGGATCAGGTTGCTCAGTTTATACCAGTCTCACCGCTGTCCTGAAAAGGTAAACAAGCGGTTCGTTTTAAGGGCTTTTAAAAAAGTTCCGACTTTATTTGTTGGACAACAAGTTGTGGGTGCTAAAGCAACAGGCGTTTGTGTGATTTTTCTGTACAGCTGCCAAATATTTGAGCATTTTTGCTTGATCCTGTTGATTTGAAAGGGAGCAGGTCCAACCGACTGGGCTAAACCAGGGATGAACCCACAGGGCTTTTTCCTAACTGCAGCATCTATTGTACGATCTTCTAAATAGACTCCTAAATGTTTTCTTCTACTAATTTTCCGTTCTGCAGATGGCAGAAAAACACAGAGCTGAGAGCAAGAGAGACTAGAGCATTCAGTGTCTTTCTCTGCATGGCATATACTAAAAAATTAAAGAAAAATGTACAGGGAAAATTGTAGACTTCCTTCCTCCCTCCCTGCAGAATACTGCACCATAAAGGTTTGAAACGTCACTCCTTGTGTAAACAGTCCTTAGATAACTTTTCTGGATTTGGTGAAACTATTAGAAGTGAGTGAGATTAATTTGCAGGATAGGAGTTATTTGAAACTCTCCCTTCTTGCGTGTAAATACTGATGACCTAATTCAGCTTTTGCTCACACACCAGTGTCAGTCCACCAGCTGCAGTGGAGTTACTCTTGATTTATCCCTCAGTAAATGGATCTCCTGAGTTTTTCCTTGGAGTGTTTTTGGTAAAATCCATGCTTTGCAGGATCCAATTGTGAAAAAATAGTATATTTCACCTTTCATTTTCCCATTTCTTTGGCTAAACATTTGCCACTTCCCCTTTCTCTGTCAAAATGCCTCCTTTCTGAAAACAATTTATTTTGCTGATCATGAAACCAGTGCAAAGCTGACTTCCAGCTAGCTCTGAGCAGGTTTTTTTCTCACCACTGAGCCTGAACTGGAGGGGCTAGGTAGGTGTCAGAGTTTTCACTGGGCTGCTGTTTCCTCCAGTAAATGCCCCAAACAACTCCTCAGCACTTCACATCAGATCAAACACCCAGCCTTTAGTTTAAAAATGAGAAGGAAGTCCTGCCACACCATCTTCAGTGAAAATGGCTTTTCTGGGGAAGCATTCCCTGCTACCCCTGGTTTTATAAAACCTGTGTGTTCATTTCCACCTTTGCCTGAGCCGGTCAAAGATCTAGAGATGGAAAGCAGTTTTAGGTCCAGTTTGGTAAGGCTGGTCCAGTGCGTTGGTGCTACTGCCTCGCTGGGGGTGTATGGATTATGCACTGGTTACGTTTTTAACGAAGAAGAGAGCAAATTAGTCAGAAGAAATGTAATTGTTACAGCTTTTCTGGGTTGGTATATGGAACGGATCCTGATGATACTGGCATGAAGAGTCCTACTTATTTAAATAAGGTGAACAAGGTTTGACAGGGGCTGAATAAGCTGTCTGCCTGCAGAAATGTGGGCTGCAGACAGTTTATTCCTCATATGATTCAAAACCACAGCGATCTGTGTGACATATCTGATAAAGAAATTACTACATAGTCAGTTTTGGATCAGACATACAACATGAGGCATATCTTAAATACAAAACCCCTTAAAACAGGTCCTTATATGGACTTGTGCAGGATATAAACATCGGTCATGTTTGGCAGAAAGTCTCCATCCAGGCAAATATCCATTAAAAAAGAATAAAATCAAAAGGTAGGCTGTATACCAGTGTCCACGCTGCAGCTCTTAGAGGAAATGAACAGGCTGAGTTCATGGACTTTAAGGAAATTTGTACCTAAAATGCTTTCAAAGAATTTCAGCTGTTACTCTGGGGCAAAATGTCTCCTAAGGTAGCTGAGTGCTTGTAAAGTATGCACGGGCTGATATTTTATTCAGAGATAGCCAGACAAAACGAAAACAATGTGTATTTCAGAAAAGGAATGAGAATATGCTGATTAAAAATAATCTAGTTTAGCCCTTTGCTGCCTGTCACTACAGCAGAGGAGGTTTTTGCACATTAAAATCAACGTGACACCAGGAGAGGCTCCCCAGTTTTACCAGGCTTCCTACTGCTGTTTGTGAAGCTGAATTTCTGTGTCCTGATCCGCCAGTGGCAGCAGCAGGACCTGGATCTAGCACTCACATACCCTACAATTCAGATGAAACTTCATATCATAATTACAAGCCAACGTAACACATCCAGACTGTGCAGACTCCTCTGCTGAGGATGTGGTGGAATGTGTTCTCTTACCTCTGAAATAAGCACAGCTTTCTGCAATGCAAGAAGGAACTCAAGGACTCTTGCTTGCTTTCCAGCACAGCCTGGCCCATCCTCCTCTCCCCTCTTTGCTGAGGGGCAGTACAGCTACAGTACAGTACAGAGGTCTATGAAATCAAAACTGAAGCAAATGCACAAAGAAATGCTGCAATCTCGTTTGTGTCCCCTTTCTACCAAGAGCCCAGGCTGACTTCTCAAACTGCCTCTTTTTTTTAGCAGCAGCCCTGGACCATCTATGTCCTGCGTGATTTGGTACCAAAATAACCCACCAAACTTTCTCTTTTTCTTTAGGCTGCGTTCATCAAAAACATGACATGCAATAAAATTCGTTTCATTCAAGCTCAGTGAAACACCACATATTTTGCCTGTTGCAATAGTAAAATTTCAGTGCATTCTATACTAAAAAACAAGCAATCCAAACAAAACCAAATCCAATAATGCAAAACAAAAATCCCTGACAAAACCGTGAGGAGCATACAGTGCATAAATCCAACAGACCATGCAAAATAAGGATTCCATTCAAATTTCACATCTCATTAAAGACAATTTGGCCATTAATCCATAGGGGTTTAGGAGCAAAGAAGGATTTTCCAAGACAGATAAACTGAAATGATCCTCCTTTGATCTCCGAGGTTAAGAATCAGCGACAATGGAAGATGAACAACAAGGGGCAGAACTACTGGCCTTTTTATGTGCCACAATGGCATCAGCAAACAACTACTTAATCAATATTTGGCCAGGGACACTGAAAACTTCCTTTTCAAATTTTAATTCCTAGTTGTAAAACAACTGTAGGGCAACCAGCAAGATAAGGCATTAAACTGACTGCTTAATTGCCTTTTACTGTCTTACTAGTTATATATGCACGTTCCTAATAGTTTGTGAATCTTTATTTACTAGGATGAATAAACGACCTGTCGACAATTACATCAAACCCCACTAACTAAATAATCTCGGTGCATGACACACTTTAACTCTAATGTGTCCTCAGTGAGTTTTAATTTCATTACACTTCACTTTTTTTTTCCAGGCAGGGTGATTTAAACTGAATTAGCTTAGCAGCATGGGGCAGGAGTACTCCAGGGCAAGAGGAGTAAAATGTGGCTCTCACGCTACGCTAAACAAGGTCTTGTGGTGAATTATGTTCCTGTACATCATTTTTATTAGCCAGAGAGCTCAGCGTTTGGGGAACACTTGGAAATATCCTGCATTTTTATTTTTATATTTTTTCCCTCTTTAGCCACATGTGTTTGCTACATAGGATTTAAAGTGACGTTTACATGGAGAAATTCCCACTGACTGGCTTGCTCTGATTTACTGCTGTGCGTTTCACTCAATTTCTTCTTAAATTAACCAGAGAGCACTTTGTAGTTCTGCTTCATTTCCCAGTGCAGTTTTATTACACAGCCCTGGGGACTCGTGATAATTTATCACTATCAACTTTATTGGCTTCCCTCTTCTAAACCCTGTTCCAACCCTTATCAATAAGTAAACCTAATACCAAGCTAAACCTTCCCTGAGCAAGCGTTAGATAAAAGGCCCAGCTTAGACTGATACAACAGAGAGCTACGATTCAAAATCAGACCTGGGAAATAATCTGTTTTAAGGATTCATCCTCCGTCAGCATCTACTTTTACTTTCAGCATTAATTTCTAATTGTTTTTTTTAATCTAATCTAATTAAAATCTCTGTCTGATTGCTGATAACGTCGCTATCTTTGTGTAAACACAGACAGAGAGGTCCTTGCCCTCGCTGAGAATTTGGCCAGAGACTCTCACTTGGGATTAGAGCCACGCTCTTGTTTAGTGGGCACTTTCCATGAACAGAATAGAACAAATTTGGGGCCCATTCCTGCCCACCCCACCCCACGTGAGTAACTTTGCACACATGAATAGGCCCTTTGAGTGGGGGCTCCTCGCCGTTACCCGCCCGTGATAGCGTTTGCAGAACTGGAGGTCTGACACCCGATCCAGTAAACCTAAACCTGAGGATTTCCCCCAGAGCTGCAGTTGCTCAGCACGTTACAGAGCTGGTTTCAAGAAGAGCCTGATCTCGACCGTGGTAAATTCCTGCTGACGTCAAGGATTTTGCAGTCATAGGAGAATCGAGAAAGCCAAAGATAAGAATCACATTTTCAGAGTAAGTCCTAGCCACTCCGAAATCGACCGAGCGTGTTTCTGTGCCTCAGCCTTTCCAGAATGACACTGTAAATCTAATAGATCATGAAGATTTTAAGAGCAATGAAACAAGATGCAAACTTGGCTACAAATTCAAGTTATCCAGCTGCTGAGGGCAAAGCAATCCGAATGTTTGCTAAAATATCAGTTGCCTTTGTTCTAAATATATGCAATTAGAAGAACTAGAAAGGACGCCCACGGCCGTTCTGTTTGAATAGGCAGGGACCCTTTTTAAGTTGAGGAAAGTTTTCATGAGATGGCAAAACATACAAACCCGTTAATGAAATCATTATTTCAAGAAAAGGATAGGATGCATCTATGTATTACTTCAGAGAGATGCTGCTAGACTAACACCCACAACTGGAAATATTACTAGTGCTTCGGGAAGGTGATTAGTGTGCAATTAATCTGCCAATTAGCACTCTCCTCAAAGCCCCCTACCTCAGCCTTAAAGACAGGAGAGCAGGGGCTGCTCCTGGCATCTCTGGAGCAGAAAACACTGCTCTGAAGCCACTCAAAACACAGAGAACCTTCCTGAAAATGCTCAGCATGCTGGGGCATCGTGCTCTCGCTTGTTGGTGAGTTATCGATCACTGAGGTCACCAGTTATTATTTTTAACTCAGAATAATGATTTGGAAGCAGGAGCCTGGCCCAGAGCCCCACAGCAGCAACAGGGCAGGCAGAAGAAACAGAGGTGAGAGCTACAGTCTTCATCACCTGTTTCCATCTGCACTTGTGCAGCACCTGGCTTTTCTATCCAGGTCTGGACTCTCACATACTATTGGGATACAAGGGAAGAAAGGGAAGAAGACAGACAGAAAACACTGTTAGCACTATCTGCCTTGAGCCAAATCCTGGAGTCACTAGGGACTTTTTCTTAATTAAGCACTATTTTCTTGTCAGCTCTGAGAGTCTCAGAAATGAAATTCTGTTCATGTTACACGAGCTGATTTCTTAGACCTGCTAGTGAGCAAATGTATAAAGTAGTGTATGAAATTCCAGACTCAGGATGATAACTGCCTGCAGCCACAGTCATCACGTTTCATTCAGTAAGTGAATCTTTACCAGGAACACCGAGCGAGGGAACAAGTTGTGCTTCTCAGCCCTAAGACACAACAGCATTTCACACTCCTCCTGCCCTGGGAGAGGACACTGGAGTAAAACCATGACAAGCTCCCAATCAGAAAATCATAATCAAAAATCTAACTGGGCATTGACTTTGTCCTGCTCTCCATCTGCTAAACCCAGCAGCCTACGATGCAGAAATGAATGGGATATCAAACTGGTGCCTGCATGTTAATCCTGTCCCTTAATAAAACGCCCTGATTAGTTTAGCGACCTAAAAATAACTGGCTGCATGATACTGACCAACCCTAATCAAAACATCTGCAAGCCCATCTAGCCCAAGCTACCCTTTAGATCATGTGCCACCACTTCAAAGCCCGTGCATCAAGTCAGTAATTGTAACACTGCATCTAAATATTTAAGCTAAGGGGCTGGTAGTCGCGTGTCCCGTTTACAGTCAGCATCTGTCCTCTAATTCCATTACAGTACAAAGCAAAAATGTTTCCCAAAACTCGCAAACAGGAAAAGCATCACACACAGGCTGGAGAAGCAGCAGCAGCTTGAACTTTCTAGCTGCTGAGCAGGGCTTTTGTGTTAAGGTCCCTTCTACCCCCCCCAACCCTCTCCCTTCCAGCTCCCCACATACACACACAAAAATAGGGGTGGTGCCGAAATTGTATTAATGTGAGCCTCAGGCACATAAAAAAAAAAAAAGAAAAGAGGAAGGGGAGGGAGAGAGGGGGGAAGGGTTTGGTCCAAGATGAAAGTAAGAAGGAAATAAAGGAGGCAATTTAGTCTGCTGTAGCCTGAATTGCTCTCAGTCCAGCCAAGGGTACAGGCCTGGGATGAGTAGGGCTCTTTTTGGACGGGTGCGCATGACTGGGGGAGGATCCGCCAGGACAGGGCCCGGGGGCCAATTCCACTGCCCGGGAACAGAGGCCCCTTTTGAGGGCAGAGAAGGAGGGGTCCCGGCCCCGGCCCCAGCCCCAGCCCCAGCCAGCATCACCCGCTCGCAGCAGCCCCAGGACCAGCCCTACGCCCCATCGTTTGAGCGCTGAAAGCCACCGGTTTCTGCCAGAAAACAACAGCTATCTTATGGAGCAGGAGCTACCAGATTAGTCAGCAAACCCAGCCACGCACAGCCCCAGCTAAAGGTACAAGTGACTCCCTCTTCTGTAGCGGTTATGCTAAAAATATGCCCTGATGTGCCATATAAAGGCACAAAAAGCTTCCCTTTTATGTTCGTTATTTACGGCTTGTGCCTTTAAGAGAAACACATCACGCACGCAGAAACACAGATATGCACTTATAGAATTACAAGCCTCCCGACACACGTTGTGACAACCAAGGTTTATCTTTAAGTGTCTATCCAAGATCAGGGCAGAGGGTGACACTGAGAGAAATGCCAAAATACAGCAAAGCAGGCTGCACGTGGGGCATCTGGAAACACCATCAAGGGAATCAGACCGCGGTCAGAGGCTGACACAGAATCACAGCAGGGCATACAGAAGCTTACCTATGCTTATGGATGTGATGGGAGAAATCCCAAGCCACGTCACATACTGTTCCTATCACCCATTTTTCAAAAAAATACCAAGTTTCTCTTCTCCCTATCTCCACTCTGCTGTCAGTACTCCCCAAATCTTGAATTAGCTGCCGTTAAAATTACGGCAATTATTATCCCTGCCCTGGGAAAAAATGCCTCCCAAATGCCCACAGTGAGGAAGGGATTTCAGGCAACATCAGCAAGTACCCAGCACTAGGTACATACTCCAGAGCAGGAAAGTGATTCTCCACCCCATTCTCAGCCCCAGGACTTGCTTCCTGACCTAACCAAATGCCTTCCCTTGCGTCTCCCTGCACCCACACTCCTGCTCCTGGGATACCTTGAGGCCAAGAGACCAGAGCTATAAAAAAATTACTCAAACTATAAAAGGCTCCAAAATACTGTACTTTTTTCACTCTGTAATGCAGAACACTCCCACAGAGAGCCCTTGGCAGTGAGCTGCCATGCCAGGGCTTTGCTGCTTTAACCTTCAGACACATTGCAAGCAACCCAAGTGCCGGGGAGGGCACCCGAGATGCCCTGCCAGCGGGCACCCTCTGCCACACCAGGGCTGGTGGGCGCTGGCAAATACGATCCCGCGGCATCAGAATCCTCAGGAGCGCTGCCAGTTGTGTCAGTGAGAGAGCAGGATCTGACCTGGTGATTTTTATAGACAGGCTGAAATGGAAGCTCCTCTGCTGGCAACGGGGGTTGAAGCAGAACCCTTTCTGTCGGCCAGATACAGAAAGTAGCAGTGGACTTACTTTATGCTTGTTTTTTCCTTATGTTATCCCTGTAGTATCACACTCTACTATACGTAAAGCATGTGTATAGCAACAAATCCTTTCCTGCTCTACTTGGAGTGCAGCATCCTGGCTGCTCCAGTAATAAGATTAAGCAACAGCTTGCTAGTCAGGGAGGGGGAGCAGGCATTGCTGCCCCCGGGGAGGAGCACGCTCTCCCTCCAACTGCCAAACCTTCCCAGAGCAGACAGGGTTATCAAACTGCCTGGCCAGGTTCATCCAGCAAAAACTTGCCTGTGCTCAGACAGGACAAGGCTGCACTATCCCACTTCGTCAGGGGGAATTTTGACTGAACCACTGACTGAGCTGGGAAGAAGCAAAACAGGACACTCGTGTCTACAGAAAGCAAAGCCATCCCCCTGTGCTTTTCCTGCGAGAGTCCCGGGGCTGGCCTGGGCTGGAGATCAGCAGCCACACATCCAGACACTGATTTACAGCAGATCAGGATCCCCGCTACAAAGAGCTGAGAGTCAAAGAAGAGGAGGAGTATTTCGAAGAGAAGTAGAGGGGTGGATTATAGTGATGATAATATTTTTTCTCCTGCTGTCTCAATTAATTAATTTTGCTCCATAAAGGAGGGATATTATCAAGGCTTCCCATCTTCTGTTTTTAATCTCCGTTGAAAAATTCAGGAAGGCAGAAAAACTAGCTATTTTAAAGCAGCTAGGGCACTGAGTTTAGCTATTTTTCCCTTGGTGAACGTCCCTCTAGAATAATTCTCTGTTGCAGGAAGTTCTGGGGGAAACTCAGTGACCCATCATACAGGGGCAATCAAACTGTGCCTTTTCACCTTAATCTGTTACTTTGCCAGCACTTTCTGCACGTTTGCATCACATACATCCACACAAACACAGACACACAGAAGATGAGACTTCCCTGGAAGTTTTAGTAACAGAGTTGAAAACTGAGTTTTGGAAGTCTTCTAAGGTTTGTTCCTACACGACAAGGAGATACT
The DNA here is from genome assembly GCA_013400375.1 of Thinocorus orbignyianus. Lineage (NCBI taxonomy): Eukaryota > Metazoa > Chordata > Aves > Ciconiiformes > Thinocoridae > Thinocorus > Thinocorus orbignyianus. The sequence continues at coordinate 965,541 of VXBW01005385.1, forward strand.
CTACTTTTCAAGAATAGGTTTCAGTTGTCCTTCTTGAGCGGCACTCAGCATCTCTAAATGCCTAGAAATGCTAGAAACCTTTCCTAAATAAAAACAGTTACTTTTTCCTCAGTGGAGAGAGTCCATAAAACTGCGTGGAGCATCAGCTATTAGGGGCTCATTGAATAATTCATCCCTCATTGCAAGCCCATAATGTCTTTTCTCGGCCTTTTGTGGGGCTGTTTTCTCTTCTTTTCTCCTTGAATTATAAAAAGGTTGCCTTCTTTTGTTCACATCAAGCTGCTGCTAGCTGAAGCTTTGTCTGGGCAAAGCCAAAGTGTGAGTTTCAATGGACTCCCCCCTCTTTGTTTTCCAAGTTCATCTCCAAGTGTAGATTGTGTATAGAAGGCCTTCTTTGTAAAAGCTGGAAAAGTTGTACAAATGTTTGACCAGCTCATTTGGTACTTTTGTCTCCCCTTCACCAGTGCCTCTGCAACTGCTGGGCAGCCACTTCCACGCACAGGCCGCCCGGCTGGGCCCTCGCCTGCCCCTCCACCCCAGCCAGGCCGGGGAGCTGGGCACAACCACAGCGGGGGCACCGGGTGCCTCCAGAGCAGCCCTTCGCCTCTGCCTTCTCCAGTGGCAACCTCCTTGCATCCCCTGGCCAGCCACCAGCACAAGCTTTTCCCATCAGTTTTAAGAGGAGAAGAACCGAAACACGCGTCTCCCTGCCCTGCCCACGGCGGCCGAGACTCGAGGTTCTGTGGCAACTGCCCCTTCTGTGCAGCTGCTGCCTTTTGCTCAGCTTGGGCTGGCAAAGCAGACCCTGCAGGCCCATGCCAGGGGGCTCCATGACCACCTCCAGACCCCTGGTCCTCATCCCTGCTATTGAAAGCCAGTCTCTGCCCCCACCTCCGCACCGTCCCCACACATCACAGTTGTAACGGTGAGGGAATGGGATGGATGGGATGGGACATGGCAGCCACCCCGTCGGGGCTAGCTCCTCACCCTGTGCCTCCAGACGACCTCTGGGAGGAAGGGAAGGAAGGGAAGAGGGAGAACAATACCCGCTAGCACCCCAGGCTGGCACGGAGCAGTCCCAGGGCTCCGCAGAGAGTGGGGGGACATGGGACTTTACCTCTTTCGCTGAGGATGCCGTCAATGCTGTGCTTGGCCTTCTTGTCGCTTTCCTCCACCTCCTTTCTTTCCAGCTCTGCCTCCTCTTCCTCGCCTTTCCCGAACTTGCTTCGCAGGATGCGGCTGATGGAGCTCACTTTGGGGGGAGCGCAGAGCTGTGACCGGGCTGGTCCCAGCAGTCCCCCGCGGCCGCCGTGCCGTGCCGTGGAGCCAACCCCTGCATCCTCCCCAGCTGCTGCCAGTTGGGGATTTTGGGAGGGAGGGCAACAGCCCGCTCCCCTTCCCGCAGGGATTTTCCCGGGGCACTGCCCCGACACGGCACAAGGGCCCCTTAAGTGCTTTTTTGCCGGAGTCCGGGCAGTGGGTGACGAGAACAAGCCCACGCACACCCCGCACAAACACCACCCCGGCTCCGTGTACCCCCTCCCCGCGACACAGGGAGCTGCTCCCGCTTCCCAGCTCCAAGTCTCCGGCAAACCCCGAGCCGTCCTGCGGCAGCAGAGCGGGAGGGAGGAGGAGGGAAGGGGGGATGTAGTTGGGATTTAATTGAAAACACCCCCGCCGAGCGCAGGAACCCTCCCGGGACGCCTCTGCCGGTACCAGCGTGCGAACGCCGACCGCTTCGTGGGGACCGGCCCGGGGCTCCGCTCCCGCCCCGGTCCCCACGCTGCCCTCCCCGTCCCCCCCGGGCCGTGCCCGAGCCCCCCGCTGCCCGGGCGGCGCCCCGTACCTGACGGCACCGTGTTGCGGTCACACACCCCGTCCTTCAGCAGCTTGTCCCGGATCTCCCAGCTGAACATGCCCGCGTTCTCCCGCTTGTATTCCTCGATTTTCTTCTCAACATCCGGCGTCGTCACCTGCTTCAGTAAAGACAAACCGAGCGGGCACAGTCTGCGGGAGCCCGGGCTGTCGCCGCCGGGACCCCCGGGGCCACCGGAGCCTCCCCGCCGCCGCGCCGAGCGGCACCGCCGAGAAACCCCGTTATAACACAACCCGAGGACGGGCGGGTTAAAATCAGAGGGGACGGAATAGGTAACAAGGGGCCCACGTAATACAAGCACCCCTCGGGTTAAACGAAACTTCCCAGGAAAACCTACCCGGGAAGGTGGGATCGAGCCCTCGGCAAAGAAAACCCCGAATTAGGCAGCACCGGCTGCGGTGCGGCCGGGAGAAAAATCTGGGGGAAATTCTGGGTCGGGATTAGAGGAGAACTCGGTGTCAGCCAGGCTCCAAATCAGTGAAGTTTCGGCCGAACAAAGTTTTCGGCACCAAATAAAGTGTCGCTTAATAAAAACGCTGAGAAGTCCGAGTACCAAGAGATTTCTTCCATGGCCTCGTGATTTTAAAATTAAGCCGAATTCAAACAAAACAAAGGACTCCCGGATGGGAACAGCCTTTCGTTCGGGTAACACGCTTATAAAAAAAAAATAAAATGTATCTTTAATTCTTACACCGAAAGGAAAAGTTCAGGGGTTTTTACTTTAGAAGTAACGATGGAAAAAAAATCTAGCAGCAACTTTCAACAGAAACGCAAACCTTTACTCCGTTTTTAAGAGAAACTACAGTGGAGGAGGCTAATCTTGAGACGAGGATTTATATTTGTCCGCGTTATTGTAAGCACAAACTTTTAAACTGCGTAGTTATAAACACACACAGCTTTGGCAGAAAAATAAACAGAGCAGAGGAGGGGAAGGAGCAGACAGTAGGCAGGCAGACAGAAATACAGGTCATTTTTTCGCGTTTTGCAACGAAAGAAGGGAGGGCCCGATCCCGCTCGTTGTGGAAGCCCTCACTTTCCGACCGATCTCTTTCCCGGTCCGTCCCGGCAGCGCCGAGCCCACCCGCGGCTCCCGCGGGGCTGAGCGTGGGGCGCCCGGGGCTTTGGACAGGCAACTGTTCACAAACCCACCTCCTTCTCCCTCCTTTCGTTTGTGATTTGTTTTGTTTTGGTTTTGTTCTAATGGCATTTTCTTAATTGAAAAAAAATATAATAATAATTTCCACAAAACTTGAACGGTATTTTTTAAAGCTTTGAAAAGTTTCAGAGCAACAGGCGGGGAGGCAGGAGGCAATGCTGTGACCGGTGTCTGTACCCACCCCAGCCCCCCGCACCGTCCCCCCGACCCTCTTCTCCCGCAAATCCCGAGGCCGAATCCCGGCCGGGCTTCGCTCCCCACCGCCGCGTCCGGGGTTTGCCGGGCTCCGGACGGGCACGGAGGGGCTCACCTTGGGCTTGCTGCCGCCGATGGCCCCCGGCCGGATGGAGCCCGTCTCCTGGTACCTGCAGAGAATTTTGGAGACGCAGCCGTGGGACA
>VXBW01005385.1:971885-983824 GCA_013400375.1 Thinocorus orbignyianus
CCCCCCGCTCCGGGCCCATCCCCGTGGGCTCCCGCCGTCCCAGCACCCGCTCCCGCCGGAGCCCCGCTTCCCGCGGGACAGGCTCCCGGGCCGGGTCGGTGGGGGCAAAGCGGTGTGAAACCCACCTAGTCTCGTCCTGCGCTACCAGACACCGAGAGCACGGAGGGGAAACGGCCGCATCCTCCCGCACGGGAACTGTTAAAAATTCAAGGGAAAAAGATTAGGCACGAATGCCTGGCCCCGCTCCTCCCTCCCCTCCTCGCCCCCACCCCCATATTACAGTCCTTAAGGCCAGCAGAGATGATTTCACGGTTTTCCAGTGGAAATAGCTAAAAATGCTCCTGCTAATTACAGAGCTCTTCCAGGCCAGGTGCACTTTTAATTGGATTAGTAAGTGCTCTATATTAAACCTGCAGCACATCAAATGGACAGTGAAAATTAGAGCTATTAAGAACACAGGCAATCATTTCTGAATGATAACATTACTGGCTTCTCCTCTATTAGAAATACATCAATTACACTGTTTCCGGGTTTGCGAGCATGCATTGATTTCTCTTAAGGATCTCGGAGGGAACTATTTCCAGGGGAGGTGAGAGGGAGAGGAGCGTACAGCTTCCTAAATAGAAACGTGTACTGGGAAGGGAAGGGAAGGGAAGGGAAGGGAAGGGAATAGAGAGCAATCCATTCTGCTACATTTACTGTTGCATCGTTGTCCACATTACTCATTGTCATTTATTTATCTACTCATAACATATATATGTATATATATGTGCCGTGTTAAATTCTTGGTTGTAGCTTAAAAATCTGTAATGCAGAGATAAAACTTTGGAATTCAGTTAGCAGATTATTTTTCAGATTTTCTATTTTAACAAAATGCATATCTTTTCAGACTGTATGGAGATATTCATGCTAACAATTCCAATTATAATTTGTAAGACACTATTTTCAGAAATGTACAATATACCTAATTTAAACAAGAACGAACGTCTTGTATTTTGAGAAATCATGATGTAAATTTAACTTATTCTCTGCATATTTTTCTAAAAAAGGGAAAATATATGCCACAAGACACAGTATTATTTTTAGGAGCAAGGCAACTACTACTAAAGGAAAGAAAATACAAACTTATCTGATTTGAATATTTTGGAAATTAACCTGTTCTTAAAGAATGCAATTCCTGCCTAAGAAAAAATTTATTTGATTGACTTGCATAACCAAAAATACAAAAAGTACAATTTTTATAATTTTTCCATATTGAAATTTATGAGGGTTCTTTGGTTTGCTTTGTTGTTCTTTTGGTTGATTTTTTTTAATTACTACAGAATTTAGAAAATACTGTTTAAAATTTGCAGTTATAGTGAGCTGGACAGCTATGATCTTAAGGACTTTAACACCTTTTTTGTATTCATTTTTTTCTGCTGAGGTAGCCAAAACCAATCCTGCATGAAGTATCTCACATTTCACACAAAAAGGGTGTATGGTATTCCTTTTCAATGTACTGTGGTTTACTTGTCTTAAAGGAAACATCCAGACACTGTGACCAGACACATTTTTGGTTTTATTTTCTTATTGTTAAGTCCTCATGAGAGAGAAATAACAGTCTGAGTGTTAGTGTCACAAATGACAATGTTCTTAGTCCTTACACAAATAAAATATTTAGTGGAAAAATGTTAAATCAAGTGCTAAGTCTTTGTAGTTGATGGGCAGGAGGTGCTGATTTCANAGAAAGAAAGAAAGAAAGAAAGAAAGAAAGAAAGAAAGAAAGAAAGAAAGAAAGAAAGAAAGAAAGAAAGAAAGAAAAAGAAAAGAAAGAAAGACGGACGGACTGGCGTAACTATTGTGTATATCTCCCGTAATTTCTCACCCGTGTTCCACGCTGCCCTCCCCATAAACACCTCTCAGGGAACCTCTGGATTTTGAGTCCCTGGTGTGGGCTGCCTCGGGGCTGGCAGGGTGGGCTTCACCCGCTGCCTGATGTCTCTCTCTTTACACTGGTTTCCCTCCTACACCGAGGGGATTTGGGGCATCTCGTCCGGCCCGGAGGCGCGGCAGCCGCTGCCCGGTGGTGCGGGGCAGGGGATGCTGCGGGGGAGCCTGTGCCCAGAGGGGTGGGGAGCTGGGCGCTGCGGAGTTCCCAGCAACCGCCGGCCCGTCCCCAGCTTCAGCTCCAGGTTAAGAGTTTCCATCCCCGACACAATCGGGACGCTACTGTGGGGCAGAGGCGAGATAAACCAAACCGGGACCGACTTTTTCGGACAAAAGTGATTCGCGTACGACGGTTGTAAAATGCCAAACTTCAATGCTCTTGTAGTAATTTGGGAGGTAGAGTAATGCGAAGGGCTAATAGAACCCCTGCTCTGAGCAGCGGAGGCGATGGTGGGGGTGGGCGGCAGATGATGGCACCCTGCGGCACCCCGCGGGCGGCGACACTGGAGAAGCGACCGGTTACAGCGACAGCCAGCCCCGTACAGCCCAGCTTCCTTCTTGGAAATAAGCTCCACGAGTGGAGCCCTCCCAGGCCAGAGTTTTGCATACCATTCCCTGCCCGTTTATGGCCCAAGAAGCGTCCGGGACGTTACCTGTCGAGCCGGGGGGTGTGAGGAAGCCCCACCGCCGCCCCCCGGCTGCAGCCGGCCGGGAAGCACGGTAGGATGTGCGGGGCTCGCCTCCAGCGCCGGGAGGGAGCCAGAACCCACTTCCAGGTTTAGAGGGGGAAAGACCTGCCGGGATACCTTCCCCGGCTTCACCAACCTCCGCACTGCGGGGCCAGCGGCCGCCCCCCGACCCGCGCCGAGCCCGCCGCCGCCGCCCCGGTATCCCGGGAAGGCCCCGGGCCGGCGATGGAGCGGGCAGGAGCGTCGCTCAGAGCCCGACGGCTGGGCTAGAGCCTTCGCAAATATTTCGAGACAAGTAGCCTTAAGATTAATTGTTTTAAGGCCTTTTTTTAAATTTTTTTTCCTTTCTTTTTATATTTTTTTCGTGGCAGAAATATAATACTATTTGGCGAAAAAGAAATTACCAGCAAAGGGCCGGGGAGATTAACATTTGGAAACTTATGAAACGTAATCTGCATATCCAATTGATTCCCAGCATATCAGTTGAAAGGATAAAGATGCATATCTCCATGATGGATATTGCATTAATAGGCACATAAATAAAGGTTGAAAAGTCATAACCGAAAGCTTTGAACCTTTTTTTCCACCGCTTTTATGTCTCATCCGCACGTCTCAGCACCGTATTTTATTTTTTTTCCCCCTCTGTTTGAGTTGTTACGTTTTCATTAATTTACAGCCACAGCGCTCTCGGCAGCCGAGAAGGGCTCGGAGCTGGCGGGGCGGCTCGGTACCGGCGGAGACCCTGTGTAAGGACAGGGAACAGCGGGAAAGACACTTCAAATCCCTCCCCTGACCCACTCCGGGCACTTCAGAGGCCGGGGACCCCTCCGGAGCCCCGCCGTCCAGATGGAGGGGAAAGGAGGGGGGGGTTTACCGCTGCCCCTCGTAAGGAGGAGTTTTCTTCCCAGGGTATGTCCGCGGGGATCGCCTTCGCCAGGACCGCGGAGGAAAGGGAAGGGAAATCCGGAGGATGAAGGCGAAGCACTTACGCGGGTGGGTAAATCCGAGGTGGGTCGCTACCGGGGCCCCGAGGGAGAGAGCGAACGCCCAGGGGAGCCCCCTCCAGTGCCCGCTGCCCGCCGGGGGCACCTGCCCGCCGCCCGCGGACCGGCCGTGCTCCGGGAAGGGAGAAATCCAATTCCCTGCAGGCCGGCCAGGCTGCCCGTGGGACAAGGCTGGAACACTTAACCCTACAACTGGTTCCCTTTGCGGCACCGGCCGCCCTCGCTCTCCCTGTAAAATGGCAATAAATACAACATGTATTTCACTAACTCCTCACCTTTCTGATTACTACCAGATCCCGCAGTAAGCGATACTGCAGCTGCCACTCCGCACCAGCACACGCCTGCTGGGACGAGGACAGGGATGCATCTGCATCCCGGGGGCTGCGGGGGCAGGAGGGACCGTGGGTATCCCCTCAGCCCCCCTCCCGAATCCCGGTTTTGGGGGGGGACTCCATCCAACGGGCCACTGCGGCGAGGACGGGCTGGGCTGGTCCCCTCCTGCAAAGAGACAGGAGGGAAAAGGAGTGCGTTGCTCCCTTATTTTTGGTTCCCAAAGACTCGCAATCGAAATTTCGGATTCGTCTCAGAGTGGGGAGTTTTCCTGCAGCCAGACACGAGGGTTTTACGGACCCAAGGTTCGGAATGATGGAATAAATACATTTGCCTTCGCAATACGGTATTTTCGCAGCAGCGGCGGGGGGGGAAACGGGGAACACGAGTGGCCTCGCGTTGGGGTCAGCTGGCGAGGAGGGTCCTCCCCTCCCTCCTTCCCCCCGTCCCCAAAACTTCCAGAACAACTGGAATGTTACCTATTTCCTATTTCCCAGACGATTCTGATACTTAAATAATACAGGGAGGTCTAAATTATCCTCAGAGAGGAACACTTACTCTCTGCCTAGAAGAAAGGGTGGTTTTCATTTTATTTTTATGGTTAATTTACTTCAAAGTCTGCAATAATTGCAGGGGTTTTTTTCTTTTTTTTTTTCTTGACAGAAGAGTATTTTTCTGTCTTCCAATATTCCCCGGCCGAGTAACAAGTCCTCATCAACAATGTGGAAATCAAACTGGAATTGTTGTTCATCACCACGACTTCTAAGTCATAAAAAGTCTCATTCTTCCCATTCTAAAGGAGCAAATTTTGATTTACACGGCCAGCATCTTTCTCAAATTTCAGCCCTTAAACTCCCCCACGCCCCAAACCAAATGCTGTTATTGCTATTAATCAAAAGATAACAAAACAATAACCAAAAGTCGTTTGTTAGATTTTGTTAAATGGTTATACAGCCTAGAGATAGGATGGGGAAACGTTGCTTACATCTGGACCTGTAATGAGCTGAAGTGTTAAGATTTAGATTCCTTGACAAATCAGGAGTAGGTTTGAGGGACAAACAATAATAATAATAATAATAATAAAAAAAGAAGTAAAAATCTCACAAGCTATTCCTCCCAAATCTCATAATCCGATGAGACAAATCAACCTCAAGATATCTGTTTACTATAAAAATCTTAAAAAAGCTGAGACAATCACCTGGATTCAAAATCTCACAATCTGCATGATGAGAAAAATACATCCAAGACTCAGACCCAGAGCTGGGTGGCCACTTTCAGACCTTTTAGTGTGCTTTTAGTAAGAGGAGCTACACACCAAATGGACAGTCAGTATTGCTCCTTCCCCATAGCACAAGAGGAAAGGATTTTATTCTGCATTGACCAAAGAACAACGTAGCTGAACACATCTATTATGAATATAAGTATCCCCCATAGTGGAAAGTGCATGTTGTTAGCACAGTGTTGGTATTTCTTCCCAATATTTACTTTTCTACACGCATCCAGATGAAACATAGAAGCAGGATAAGTTGCAAGGCTTTAATAAAAGTGATTTACCGAATTTAAAGACCCCTCAGAAACATGGGAAATCATAGCCACGAGAGACCAAAAACACAAAAGCAACATTTGTAATGTTTGTGTGAAGATCTTGCACCAAGGGGCAAGTGACAGGGAGCTGCCTCTGATGTGGTTGAAACGAGCAGAGGCTCATACAAACTAAGAATGAAGTTTTCTTTAGCAATATAATACACTAACAAAAATAACTTACTTCCAGTGAGATAAATCATATTCTCTAGAACAAGAAAGCAGACAGGGATGTTGTATCTCCAAAATGTCTGTAATAGAGGAAAAAGGACTGTTGAGCTCAGGAGGATATCAGGATACCAAGGGCTCTGACGAAGTCAGCCAAACAATTCTCCTACAGTTTTCTTTCCAATGAATGTTAGGCACTCAATATCGTGATATCTCATACCATATTAATATCAGATGCACTGCTTATGCTCAAGCCTGCAGGTCAGAGATGATTAATAACCATTCCTCTGAATGATGTACATTAGTGTTTAAATAGTTGTTTTCGGCAGCTGTTGAATTTTCACTGATACACAGAACACACCGAAACGGGAAACACCCAGACTGAGCTGTGCCAGGCACGAACTTGAGCAAGGGAGCTGCATCAGCACTTCCCCTCAGGATTCACAAATAGCCCCTTCAGTAAAGATTTTCAGCACCAGGTCTGATTACACGATCACACACTGTTTTCTGGAGAAGGGTGTAGTTCATATGCACCCAAAATTCCCATCCAAAGGGATTTTGTTTATTTGTACAAACAGCAGCCTTGAGTGATTACATGATCACACACTGTTTTCTGGAGAAGGGTGTAGTTCATATGCACCCAAAATTCCCATCCAAAGGGATTTTGTTTATTTGTACAAACAGCAGCCTTGAGTGATTACATGATCACACACTGTTTTCTGGAGAAGGGTGTAGTTCATATGCACCCAAAATTCCCATCCAAAGGGATTTTGTTTATTTGTACAAACAGCAGCCTTGAGCAGTTGGAACAGTTGGCCCACTCCAGTGGAATTGCTCCCTGAAGCAGGATTTCAACCCTACAACTACACCCACCGTGGTACCCGTGTGAAGGCAGCTCACTCTTCCAGCATTTGCAAAAGACATTTTATGCAAAGTGTTCCACACAACAAGCTACTTTGGGACATAAACCTGGAAAGCAGACTTGAATCCCTGTGAATGGCAACCTGAGCCACAAAAGAAGAGCAGTAAGGTAAGAAGCCACAGTATTTCCATACACACCTGTAATCCTCCTTATTTTAATAATGTGTTCTTACAGTCCAAGGAAAAGAGAAGTTTATTCTTTCCTGTTTCCTAAGGTATAAATGCAGACAGAAACTCACTTTTCAGAGTAAGATGGTCTTTTGTGTTGTCAGCCCACAATACTATGATTCAGCCTGATTTTCAAAATGCGCTTCCAAAACACTGCCCTAACCCAGACAAAAATACATTGGACCCAAACTACCAGCCACTTTGGGAAGTTCAGGTTATTGATGTAACCTGCAGGGATGTGCAACTCAGTACCCACTGCTGCTGGCTACTTTTTAGAATCATAGAATGGTCAGAGTTGGAAGGGACCTTAAAGATCATCAAGTTCCAACCCCCCTGCCATGGGCAGGGACACCTCTCCCTAGAGCAGGTTGCTCCAAGCCCCATCCAGCCTGGCCTTAAACACTTCCAGGGATGGGGCATCAACAACTTCCCTGGGCAACCTGTTCCAGTGCCTCACCACCCTCACACCAAAGAACTTCTTCCTAAGATCTCATCTAAATCTCCCCTCTTCCAATTTAAAACCATTCCCCCTCGTCCTGTCACTGGACTTCCTGACCAAGAGTCCCTCCCCAGCTCTCCTGGAGCTCCCTTCAGATCCTGGAAGGCTGCTCTCAGGTCTCCCCGGAGCCTTCTCTTCTCCAGGCTGAACAGCCCCAGCTCTCTCAGCCTGTCCTCACAGCAGAGCTGCTCCAGCCCTCTGAGCATCTTGGTGGCCCTGCGCTGGACCTGTTCCAACAGTTCCATGTCCTTTCTATGTTGAGGACTCCAGAACTGGACACAGGACTCCAGGTGGAGTTTGGCTTTGTAGGACATCTCTAGTAATCATATATATGAGAGTAACTTCTAGGTTGCTCTTTGCGTGATAAAGGAATACAAAAGTATCTCCATGTGTGGGCCTTTTAACTAATGCAACTAGATAACTGAGGTTTTTATTCCTTCCATTTATAAAACATTCAGGTGTTTTTCTGGCAAACTTGCCTTTCAAAAGATGAGTGCTCACCAATTAAGATTGCATGATTTTTTACTCTTTGTGGGCTAGTGATGAAGAAAGGAATATAATTTCTTCCCTGCAGTGGCAGTACTTCCCAGAGACACTTCCAAAGGAAAGAGCAACAATAAAAATTTGCAGACTGTGGCACTGAAGGCACATGGTCTGTGTTAAGAACAAAACAGTGCTTTAAAAAATTGAATTCTTGAGCACGTTATGATGAAGGGCACTATGACAGAAGTAAAGTTGCAGTGCCATGGTGATTGTTCCAGCACATCCCCACACGGGGTAAATGGCAGAGGCACATCCCTAAGCTTTATCCTGCAGCTGCAGTTTGCTCCAGTGAGAACCTTTCTCAAGCAGAGATGGTAGTTTCCTGTCCCAGGTAAGACTGGAAGAGAAGAGTTTACAGTACGTGAGCACCCACCTGGGTTCTGAGTTGGGAAGCTGGGTTCTGCCCTCCTATCTTGCTTTTTTTCTCCCTCTCTTGGATTAATACCACTGAGGCGTGGCAGCCAATTCCAAATCATTGCCATTTAACCTGATCTTCCAGTCTGGAGTCCAGCACACTCCACTCAGGTAGAGGAAATAAGGGATTACAGCTACACAAAATGCACGACTGGAAACTACAGTTCTTTCAGAGTTCAGGCAGCCTGTCACCTCAGAGAGGTCAAAAAATTCCTGAGAAAGCTTCAGGCCTTTGTTTACTTTCCTGGTGCTTCCATTTCTTGGCTGTAGCTGCTTGTGCCCCAGACTGTGTAACACAGAAAAGAGTTGTACAGGGGAAGAAAAAAAAAGTGCAAGGGAAAAAAAGAAGGCAGCAGCTTGTATTTCCCATAATATTCCCCGTGGTGTGGAGGTATCCCCTGCCTCCTCTGCTTTCCCACAGGGTGCCCCAAAGCACCACTTTTTTCCCCCTGTAAGATGCCCGGACAGTGTAACTGATGCACACCCCTGCAGCTGCAGTTGCTGTGCCTTTATAAACAACTGGAAAACACAAGTGTTCTGCCTGAAATAGTTACAATAATAAAACACCAGCCACACAGATTTTCCCTTTTTGTATTTTACTTAGGTTGTTTGTTTTGCTGTTTTTTTTCTTTTTTTACTTAAACTTGTGCAAAGTTTGACTTTGGCCAAGCCATCTGTACACTGAAAGGAACCCAAAATACAAATATAATACTGGGATTCTACAGGAGCCAGAGATGTATACAATGCATGATTTTTTTTCTGACTGGTACTGTGATGTGGATCCAGACTCACGCACCTGAAACCAGTGGAGTTTCCCAAAATTTGGGATTCGGCATACAGTCAGACTGTCCATTTTAATTTGGCTCTGAAATATTTTCAAATATATGGGTAGGAACCTGATATGCAACACGATCGTTCAGTTGTGAGTAAGCCTGAAAATCCTGTTTATGCCCGTGATCTTCAACTTTTTGTAACGTGCCAACCTCCAGACATTTTAAAGTTGACCCTCCCAGAACAGACTTAAGCTTCTGATGATCAGTTTGCTTTCCTTACTTACCTTTCGCAGATCCTTTAGAAGTAATCCACGGGTCCCAGTCGAAACCATTGGTTTAGTCAAAATGGCAAATACTGTTTACAGAGAAAAGGCAAGAATAAAAACCATGACGTGGAAAGAAAAGGAAAAAGACGGAGTACACATTTCTAACTGTAATCAGTATTCCAGGGCAGAGCTACCTAACAGCTTCTGGTGTGACTGCAGCTCCTGTAAACAGACCCGAGTGGGTGCGTGCTCGCCCTGTCGGTGCCGGCAGCACATCCCCGTTATCCCAGCGGCTCGCTGTGGCTGGAGAGCCCACAGGAGCACAGCAAGGAGAGAGCTGGGTGGTGAGCTCCAGCTGAGCTTCACCAGCCCTGGGAGTTAACCTTCAGCATGTCTACAGGAGCTGGAATTCCAGCAGTGGCTGCCGGCTGGGCTCCTCTGAACCGCAAGGGCACGGAGCTCACCTGCTGGAACAGAAATGCTGACACCCACGCTGCGTTTGCAGCAGAAGCACAAACAGGGAAAACATATCTTGGTGCATATGATGTACACATGTACATAGTTTATATATTTATTTTTTCTTAGAAAACATTGCGGCTGTATATGTCCATTAACTTACATATATTCATCCTCACGACAGTATCATTGATAATAATACTTCCAACCTCTGTAGCACCTCCTCTCCAAGGATCTCCAATCACTTAAAAACTTTAGTAAAGCCTCACATCTTGCCTGTGAGGTAGGTCAACGCTATTATCAAACGTTACAGATGCATTAACTGAAGAGCAGAGAGGTTAAGGCCAAAATTTTCACGTTTGTACCTGAAGTCAACCATCTAAATTCTCATTTAGATGCTTAAATAAAAGTCTCGTCATTTTCTTTGGTGCAGAACATCCACAACTACTGCTGAAGTCAACAGGGGCTAATAGTCAGGCCTGATTTTAGGAGGCATACACCTTTTTACACGGCTAATGAGCAACTCCAAGTTTGAAAACACTGGTCTAAACACACGCACCACGGTCAGAGCCACAGTTGATCCCAGTAATTTATCTCCTCAGAGCCTTTACATGATGATTTACAACTTTAAAAGGCTGGTGCGGATCTTTTAAAATAGACATAAGTGACACAAAAATCATTGCTTCCACAACCTGTGTCCATCCTAACAGAGTCTGTACAAACACCACTTGGGCGTGGGGGGTTTTTTGGGGGGCCAGGGGGTTGTTTTTTCACAGACTTGTGCTAATCAAGACAATGCACAGTACACGTCACTTGTGTGGTCATAAAACACATCACACACCTTCACCTGCTGCCTTTACAAGTCTACATAGGAAATTCCTTTGCACTTGTGATAAACAGAAGTGGTCAAGTAAAGGTCTACTAAGAGGATACTTGTCAGAATCTCATGCAGACAGCTTGCAAAATACACATACTAAAAGATCACGTGTCAAATTCTGGAATCGTGAAGCACGAAAATAATCACCTCATTCCATTACAGTACTGTGTAGAAACACGGAATAAGCAGTATTAGCTCATTCCCAATAGAATTATAACAACTAATTAAGTTAAAAAAATTCAGGCACCAAATGAATTCTCCTGCAACACAGAACAGTATCTATATAGAACGCTCTCTCCTTAATATACTACAAAACCAGCTGTATGTAATATTTCATATTACGAGCATCTCGTCACATTTTAAAGACTTCTTTGATGTTCCAGCCTCACAGAACAAAAACACTTTATATTTTGCCTTTACAGAAAAACTCTTAACAGAAGAGAAACTTACCAAGAGGGAAAATCACCGTCTTATTACAGCTAGCTCGGCCGAAGGTAAATGTTTAATACAGAAATTATGCTACTGCATTCCACTTTTGCAGTGATGCTGAAAGTCCGTATTTTAATGTGGGCTCCTCTCATTCTGTAAAAATTGAAATCAATGGCCAGTGAAATATTACTCTCTACCAAAGAGGTCCCTTAGCTGTATTTCAGAGCCCCATTAACTAAATAGTTTTCCATAGATTGCTCTAAGCGTGCAATATAGCGCTTCAGTCTCCCACATTAAATGAGAATTTCCAAGAATTAAATAATAAAGCTTATTTTAAGCAACCAACAGAGGGCCCGGCGGCCTTCTAATAGAATTATAACAAAACCGTACTCGATACATCGTAGGGTAACTTTGGCTCAGTCTCCTTAGGGCGATACATTTCTGGTACAGCTTCTTTTACGTGTACTCCTTTACTTCACAGAAGGGAAAACGCAGGTTAACACCGCCATCCCGTCCTGCTCCCAACCACGGTGGATCTCTCCGGTTATCTTCCAGGCGGGGGCAACAGTCAGCCAGTTTTCTGCAACAGGGATTGCTTCCTCCGGCATCAGGGCGCCCAGAAGCCAGGGACGGGAGCACCGCGTCCCCCAGCCCCGGGAAGGCCCACCTCGGCCTGCGGGACTCTCCTGCCCTCTCCCCGGGGCGGCCAAACCCTTCTCCGGGGCACCCTGCCCACCGTCCCCGCCACCCCTACACCCGCGGGGGTGGCCTGGCTGCAGGGCCCACCCTGTCACCTCGGCGGGCCTGGGGCCTGTCACGGCGGCGGGGCCGCGGCCTGTCACCTCGGCGGGCCTGGGGCCTGTCACCGCGGCGGGGCTGGGCCCTGCCCGGCCGC